>JZKD02S0108659.1:12230-24532 GCA_000966675.3 Picea glauca | reverse complement strand
CCGCTCCAAGCTAACTAGGTACACCAACCAAAAGGTTATGGGAACAGGTTCCAGAATGGTGAAAAAGTTGTCTCCAGGATAACAAAATGCGTGAGTGAAAATAGTCATGGAATCATTAACTAGATAACTGAGTGTGTACTGGAATCACTGTGAACTCTTCGTGAAAAGTGATGGTCCCCCCTGATGGTCGGGCTCCCCCCCATGATATGAATGCATGTCCCCAACTTGGCACTTGTCATATCAGAAGTTGCTTTGGTCCACTTGTCTCCAACTTTAGAACTTAGGATAAAATAATTATCTATACTTTACGTTTTAGGAATATTAATATAATATTCCCTTGACTTTTGGCCCTCCCTTTCCCTAACTGGTGAAGTTCAGTCCCCCATCTCTTTTATCGTGGTCGGTCTGCATGCAATGATGTATTTTATATTAATCATGAGTCATGTACAAAGTAGGCGCATTTCATCCCAGCTTATACCAAAACATAAGCATCCCAACTTATAATAACCGGCTCACTAGCCTATAACACATATCATATACATGAGGCTCATTGTCCTCCGTACTGTGCGCACCTTAGTTACTGTGCACAGTATCTTGCGATGTGCATATTACATCATTTTACTGCGCAGTTCATGCACGCACTATGCCACATGTTGTGCATTACTAAATGAGGTCAAAACAACTCACGAGCTTAAGTATATTTATATTACATTTACAATTGGGTTTGGTCAAGGGATATTACAGTCCAGGTGTATCCTACGTAGTTTCTGGGATGTCGATGTCAGATATCTCTGTGGGGTTGGTGGGGATAAGGAGATCAAAAAACCATTCCTTAGTAATCTCCTCCAGGTCCTCCTCTGTCAGCTTGTAGTAGGACTAAAGCTGTTGCTTATGTTCATTGGCGTGCACTGTAATATAAATGAAATGTCGATCTGCGCTAAACTTCATCAAAGGTCGGAACTGGTGTAGAGTGTTTGGAGTCATGCAAGGCTCGGACTGGATGGATCTCTTCAGCTGATCATAGTAGGTATGAAAAACAACAATTGACTGCCACTGTTTGTTCATATCCCTGGAATACCAAAGTGTACTAAACTTCATGGCCAGTGACTCAAATGGCTCGATGTCGGGGAAGGTCACACCTTCCGGCATCTCATAGGCAATGAATGTGATAAGGATAAAAAGCCAACTAAAATGGAATTCGTAACCTTGATATTTTGCTTCTCTGCAGTCTACTTCCAACTTATTCACTAGGTACTTCACCCAGTTCATCTGTAGACCTTTCATGCACTTCCCTGCAATGTCGATTACAAATCCGGTTACTTGGGTAGGTCGACGTCCCCTTCTCGACATCGCCATAGGTGTCCTTGATCCTTTGTGCTAGAGAGCGATCCATGGCTTTTCCTGGATAAAAATCATGTGGATTAGGTCCCTGCATACTCAACCTTGTGATCCGATTAATCAGTGTCGGATCAATTGTGATACGGCAGTATAGACACAGATAGCTTCCATGGTAACAAGAAAGCAACAACTTGACACAAAAATTCACCTCCTAGTGTCTTCCAAAGTGTGGGATCTTCATGACATTCAGCAGGGTGGACTGCGTGAGGTTATGGGTCCATGTATGGGGGATTATATTTGAATTCTTCCCCTTCGTTCTGGTCAGGTACTTATGTGGGGCGAGCATCTTATAGAATTTTCGGTCACCGAGGTTGAAGTCATTGAACTTCAACAATGCAATCTTTTCTTGGTTTGCCCAAACTGCACGGATCCCCTTCGGGAGGTTCGCAGTGACCAAGGTGTACTTGAAATCTCTAGGCACGCTATCTCGATTTACTATGCCGCTCAGAGGTGGTATGTAGGTGGATAATATAGTCGGGATCAATTTGGCATTCTCTAGATCATCCCTGTGCTTGGTTCGCTTTTCATCTGATGACCAGGATGGTCTAGCTCTATGAGCAGTCGACAGAGATTCTTGCACTGTTCTTGTGGATGAATCCTGTACACCTACAGATAATCCTCTCTCTGACATGACTATTTCAGTCATCAGGTCGAGGAGTACTTCTGTCACAGATTCTTTGACTTCGTTGAGCTCCTCAGACATATGCGCTCGAGATTAACTAGATCGGGTTCATATTAACTTAGACATTGCAATGGAATAGATGGCAATAATGCGATGATCACTTTGCAACATCAACTTAGTCTATGGGCTCAAATTCTTAGTTAGCAAGAGTGTTCTTGGTGCATGGTGTGATAGGATAAATAGGTAACTCGACAAAGGGTCGCTTGCAACGGTTATGAAGCCTTCATGAACTCTGTTCTATCCGTTATGGCATGGTACCAATAGTTTGATGGCGAGCTGTCTGGTCATAAATGCCTTTCTACCCATTCAGAGTGTTGGTCTAATGGTTATAATGTCCCCAACGACTATATTGCTTCGCCATGTGTCGCTGTGATGATATCCCGGTGAAGCTCNGATCGTAGTAGGTATGAAAAACAACAATTGAATGCCACTGTTTGTTCATATCGCTGGAATACCAAAGTGTACTAAACTTCATGGCCAGTGGCTCAAATGGCTCGATGTCGGGGAAGGTCACACCTTCCGGCATCTCATAGGCAATGAATGTGATAAGGATAAAAAGCCAACTAAAATGGAATTCGTAACCTTGATGTTTTGCTTCTCTGCAGTCTACTTCCAACTTATTCACCAGGTACTTCACCCAGTTTATCTGTAGACCTTTCGTGCACTTCCCTGCAATGTCGATTACAAAGCTGGTTACTTGGGTAGGTCGGCGTCCCCTTCTCGACATCGCCATAGGTGTCCTTGATCCTTTGTGCTAGAGAGAGATCCATGGATTTTCCTGGATAAAAATCATGTGGATTAGGTCCCTGCATACTCAACCTTGTGATCCAATTAATCAGTGTCGGATCAATTGTGATACGGCAGTATAGCCACAAATAGCTGCCATGGTAACAAGAAAGCAACAACTTGACACAAAAATTCACCTCCTAGTGTCTTCCAAAGTGTGGGATCTTCATGACATTCAGCAGGGTGGACTGCGTGAGGTTATGGGTCCATGTATGGGGGATTATATTTGAATTCTTCCCCTTCGTTCTGGTCAGGTACTTATGTGGGGCGAGCATCTTATAGAATTTTCGGTCACCGAGGTTGAAGTCATTGAACTTCAACAATGCAATCTTTTCTTGGTTTGCCCAAACTGCACGGATCCCCTTCGGGAGGTTCGCAGTGACCAAGGTGTACTTGAAATCTCTAGGCACGCTATCTCGATTTACTATGCCGCTCAGAGGTGGTATGTAGGTGGATAATATAGTCGGGATCAATTTGGCATTCTCTAGATCATCCCTGTGCTTGGTTCGCTTTTCATCTGATGACCAGGATGGTCTAGCTCTATGAGCAGTCGACAGAGATTCTTGCACTGTTCTTGTGGATGAATCCTGTACACCTACAGATAATCCTCTCTCTGACATGACTATTTCAGTCATCAGGTCGAGGAGTACTTCTGTCACAGATTCTTTGACTTCGTTGAGCTCCTCAGACATATGCGCTCGAGATTAACTAGATCGGGTTCATATTAACTTAGACATTGCAATGGAATAGATGGCAATAATGCGATGATCACTTTGCAACATCAACTTAGTCTATGGGCTCAAATTCTTAGTTAGCAAGAGTGTTCTTGGTGCATGGTGTGATAGGATAAATAGGTAACTCGACAAAGGGTCGCTTGCAACGGTTATGAAGCCTTCATGAACTCTGTTCTATCCGTTATGGCATGGTACCAATAGTTTGATGGCGAGCTGTCTGGTCATAAATGCCTTTCTACCCATTCAGAGTGTTGGTCTAATGGTTATAATGTCCCCAACGACTATATTGCTTCGCCATGTGTCGCTGTGATGATATCCCGGTGAAGCTCCAATTTTGCAAATTTTTCTTCTACGAGGTTCCTTTTGGATCTTTCTGCAACTTTTCGATCTTAGCTCTCTTTTGACTTAGTTTTCTAGCCTTCTTTCCAGTGAGCTTCATCTCATTATTCCTTTTCCCATTCTGATTCTTATCTTCTTTTGACATAGTGACTTTGCACTGTTGAGATTCTTTTCTAGGATTCAAGGGTAATACTTATTTTTTATCTGGGATAGGTATTTCAGTCTTTTGTGGGTCCTTTAGTGCTCTTGAAACTTTGATATCTACGTCGTTGTTTTTAAATAGCTGTGATATGTTCTCCTATTCTTCAATCAAGTGTGCGATCCTTTTAGTTATAAAATATTTTAACTCTTGCTTCTTTCGCTCTAAGAATTCTTCTTCTTCCTTNGTAGCATATAGAATTAGATCAGATCTAGTAGATTAAAGCACTAATCAAGTTCACAGAGGTCAGATATAGCATCTAGATTCATGATAAGCACAAAGTATAAACATATCTATCTATCTGTCTATGTCAAGCACTTAGCAGATAACACATAAGTACACCAACACATCGCACAAAGTAGAGCACACAACATATACATGGTTCACCCCCACCCTAGGGCTATGTCCACCAACTCTTTTTCTTTATTAACTTCTTCAATCAGATACATGCACAGAGCCACAAAAACCTTACTCCGCATAGGACAAGAGATCTGCGCACCTCGCTAGATCCTCCTTCCTTGTGTTACAACATAAATCCCTTCCCAATCTGTTACAACCACTTGCACTTAGCTCTGCAAGTCTCTCACAGTATGCACAAAGCATTTAAAATCCATACTTTCACTTAGCACAACATCACATAGATGCCTCTTTCTATATCTTTACATCGCCTAGACATCTATTTATATATTACAAAATAGGCCCAAGCATGGGCAAATCCATGGGCTAACATTCCCATACCCTTTACATATTCCCAAATCCCAAAAAGGACCCAAAACATTGCCATGATCCTACGATCTCTGCTTCATCTTGGGATCCGCCTTCGACAGGTTGTCGAAGTCCAAAATGGTGAAACTTGACCAAGGATCTCTCAAAACCTTGTCGAGGGCCAACAATTCCCTCCCCCAAGAATTTTTGGATGAGGAGATCTTTGAAGGAATAGAAAGTAGCTTTGTTAAAACCTCAGAAATCACAAAAACTACCTGTTGCACAACTTATGTTCGCATGTGTGTCTATATGGATCTCACTGAGCCACTTCCAGACTCCATCAACCTCTTTTATCATGATAATGAGTGGATTCTAACACTAGATTATGAACATATCCCATTTTGGTGTAGGCTCTACCATGAACATGGACACCTCTTTAGGGATTGTCCCCTAAATGCCTAGAACAGAGCTACGACCTCAAACTCTAATCGAGATGCAGATGGGTTTGAGAAAGTACAATCCCAAAAAAAATCTAAGCGAAACCCCAACCCCTAATTTGAAAATATTGGCTTCAACTCATGCAACTCCTTTGGATCACTTTCAAAAGAGACAGAGGAAATAAATCCCCAACACTAGCCAGATCCAATGATAGACCAAATACCCAATGCAAAATTCCCATCAGAGGACAATGTCAAAAGGCGCAATACCATGATGTCGGTTCACTCCTCCCAACATGATGAAGAGATGGAACAACAAGATGATTAACCATACTCGGATGAAGGAGAGGAGATGGATCTGGGAGAACTAGACCTCAAATCAATAGCGACGACATGCAAACAACAAAACCCCGACTTGATCCCTGAACAATAAGTGCAACTCCTAAAAGAAGCTCCGGTACACAATCATATTTTCAATGAAGCATCATCATAAGGTAATACTTAGAATACTCCCTCAAATTATTCTCTAGTAATTAATTTTTCCTCATTACTACCTTCAAGGATCCCTTGGGAGGAGAAAAATTAAAAAGGAGGAAACTCCAACAAGGAACTGGTTAAATATCTCAGAGAATATCTAGTAAATCTTGGGCGTATTGCTCTAATTATAGACAAGTACTTCCCAACCCCCCCACTGATCTGAATTTATGTAGGAACGCAAAAAAATGCACAAATAACCATGAATACAAAGATGCGGTGGAAACGACACTTCATTTAATTAATATCAAAGAACTGAAACTTGTTTATAGACATAATGGAAATAAACTAGTTAGGGCACTGGTAGCTTATGTCTGAGAAGAGATGTGGTAGCTATAGGCCTTTGAACTTTTTGTTACAATGAGGCTCGAAGGCCTATATATTATTGAGAAACAATGGAAACCCTAAACATCCAAAAACCTAACCCTAGGAGATGAAATGCCAGAATATGGGCCCTGTTGGGGTAAATTGGTACATCAATTTCCCGGGGTCATAACTTTGGCATACTATCTCCGTTTTACGCACATGATACATCATTAGAAATATTTATCTGAGGACTACACTGCTAACAAAAAATATCATGTTTGAAACAGACTCATTTTTGTCGAAGCTTTGATGCCCAAAAAACGTCGTTTGGCGCCTCAAAACGGCTCTGAAAGTTTAGGACCCGAAAAACTGCCAAAAATAGTAAATTGTGCTACAATTAAGGACACTGGAAAAATGAAAGAAACAATGGTGGGGGTCCAAGTGGAGTAGGTGGCTAGCCACCAATATCCACCTGGATCATTCCTCCCCCCTTAGGAAGAAATGGTCCCCATTGCGTTGAGTTCCTCCATGAGATGAGGAAACTTCAACTGAACTTGGTCCCTAGTGAGCCACTTGCCCTGGTGAAGGAGTTGGCCTACTTTGACAACTCAATATAGCTGAATCCCATGTTGGCAGGTGTTCTTGATATATGTGTCCATAATCCAATAATTTGTGGCTTGTTCCATGCAATATGGATTTAACTCTATTGGTGTGAGTTGTTCTGCCATGTTGGATGTGTCCAATAGAGGTGGAAAGTATGGTCGAAGGTGGTCCACATTGAACATTGGGTGAAGACCAAGGAATGGTGGAATATTGAGCTTGAAGGAATTGTCCCCTACAACCTTGGTGATGGTGTATGGCCCATATTGGAGTGGGCGAAGCTTGCAGTGGGGTCTAGCGCGACGCTCCTACAAATGTAGCCACACTTTGTCGCCCACCTGGAAGTTGTGTTACACCCGATGTTGATCATGCCACTGCTTGTACTTAGCATTTTCTCTGTACAATATGTCATGAACCTATTAGAGAATGTGTTGAATGTGCTCAATGAAGTTTTTCTCCTTGGAAGCTTCAAACTGGACATGATCCGAATCAGCCTGAGTAGCTGCAAAGGGCATGGCTACGTCAATGGGACATAGTGGCTGGAATCCCAAGCCCACCTGAAAGGGGCTATGGTCGGTTGATCTGTGGAGGGCTCGGTTATAGCTATGTTGTACATAGGGGAGGCTCTCATCCCATATGTGTGGATGCTTTGAGTTGTACATGTGAAAAATGTGTACGATTATCTTGTTGACGACCTCTGTATGGCCATCAGTTTGGGGATGGAAAGCTGTGGACTTGGTGAGCTTGGTGTCCAACATTGACTAGAGGCTGGACCAAAAGGTACTGAGGAAACTACTATCGCAATCTGAGATGATAGACTATGGGANTATCTGAGGACTACACTGCTAACAAAAAATATCAGGTTTGAAACAGACTCATTTTCATCGAAGCTTTGATGCCCAAAAAACGTCGTTTGGCGCCTCAAAACGGCTCTGAAAGTTTAGGACCCGAAAAACTGCCAAAAATAGTAAATTGTGCTACAATTAAGGACACTGAAAAAATGAAAGAAACAATGGTGGGGGTCCAAGTGGAATAGGTGGCTAGCCACCAATATCCACCTGGATCATTCCTCCCCCCTTAGGAAGAAATGGTCCCCATTGCGTTGAGTTCCTCCATGAGATGAGAAAACTTCAGCTGAACTTGGTCCCTAGTGAGCCACTTGCCCTGGTGAAGGAGTTGGCCTACTTTGACAACTCAATATAGCTGAATCCCATGTTGGTAGGTGTTCTTGATATATGTGTCCATAATCCAATAATTTGTGGCTTGTTCCATGCAATATGGATTTAACTCTATTGGTGTGAGTTGTTCTGCCATGTTGGATGTGTCCAGTAGAGGTGGAAAGTAGGGTCGAAGGTGGTCCACATTGAACACTGGGTGAAGACCAAGGAATGGTGGAATATTGAGCTTGAAGGCATTGTCCCCTACAGACTTGGTGATGGTGTATGGCCCATATTGGAGTGGGCGAAGCTTGCAGTGGGGTCTAGCGCGACGCTCCTACAAATGTAGCCACACTTTGTCGCCCACCTGGAAGTTGTGTTACACCCGATGTTGATCATGCCACTGCTTGTACTTAGCATTTTCTCTGTACAATATGTCATGAACCTATTAGAGAATGTGTTGAATGTGCTCAATGAAGTTGTTCTCCTTGGAAGCTTCAAACTGGACATGAGCCGAATCATCCTGAGTAGCTGCAAAGGGCATGGCTACGTCAATGGGACATAGTGGCTGGAATCCCAAGCCCACCTGAAAGGGGCTATGGTCGGTTGATCTGTGGAGGGATCGGTTATAGCTATGTTGTACATAGGGGAGGCTCTCGTCCCATATGTGTGGATGCTTTGAGTTGTACATGTGCAAAATGTGTACGATTATCTTGTTGACGGCCTCTGTATGGCCATCTGTTTGGGGATGGAAAGTTGTGGACTTGGTGAGCTTGGTGTCCAACATTGACTAGAGGCTGGACCAAAAGGTACTGAGGAAACTACTATCGCAATCTGAGATGATAGACTATGGGATCCCAAAGTGTACCCACACTCGTTCAAAGAAGAGTTTAGCAGTGGCTTCTGCGGTGATATTCTTCTTGCAGGCTTCCATGATGGCCATCTTCGAGAATCTGTCGATGACCATGAAAACACACTCGCTGCCATGCTTAGTAGAAGGAAGGCCTGACATGTAATCCATGGAGATGGATTCCCAAGGTCGACAAGGGGTAGGCAATGGAGTATAGAGGCCTTTCTTCTTGATGGTCGGTTTGGCAATGGTGCAGGCAGTGCAGGATTTGATATACTTCCCGATATCTTGTTGAAGGTTTGGCCAATAGAAATACTTTTACAGTACTGCCATTGTTTTCTCCACCCTGAAATGCCCAACAACCCAACTGTAATGTACTTCCCATATTATCTTGACACACTCACTTGAAGGAACACAAAGGTGTCCCATGTGACATAGTAGTGCATCCTGGAGGTTAAAATTTGGAACTCGGTTACCCTCCAATAGCATCTTGTATGTGTCACTGAATTCTGGATCTCTCATGTAGAGAAGTGACCAATTAGAAGTCTCATGCCCACAAGTGTTGAGTACGGTGGTTATCACCACGATCGATTGTCGGCTGAGGCAGTCTGCAACATTATTGGTGATACCCTTCTTGTACTTGATGTTCAAATGGATCTGTTGCAGATATGTGGAACACTTTTGATGGTGACCTTTCTGCATCTTCCCTTGTGTCTGTATGAACTACAGGGGTTAATGGTCTATGTGGATGATCGTTTCCTTCCCCAAAATGTAATGCTTCCATTATCGACAAGCCTGCACAATGGAATGCATTTCTTTGTCATAAGTGGGATACTTTCAGACTGTGTTGGACAATGTCACACTTGAGTAAGAACTACCCCAATAGCATAGTCAGAGGCATCTGTCTCAGTCTCAAATGGTTGTTTCAATTATGGTAATGTGAGCATTGGGGCACAATAGAGGCAATGTTTCAATTCTATGAATGCGTTCTATTGAGATTCCGACCAAAAGAATTTTTCTTTCACTCCTCCCTTGGTGACTTGACTCAAGGGCCAAGTGATGTGAGAGAATCCCAACACGGACCTACAGTAGAAATTAGCAAGACCCAGAAAGATGTGAAGCTCTGTTAGAGTGGTTGGGCTAGCCAATTCCGGATGACTTGGATCTTGGTTGGATCCACATGCAACCCATGCTCATCAATAATGTATCCCAAATACTGAACCTGGGTCATGCCAAAAGTGTACTTCTCCAACTTGGCACACAACTTGTGTTTCCGCAGTGTTTAGAGGACCTGTCGGATGTGGTGGAGGTGCTCTTCCCAAGTTTGGATGAAGATCAAGATGTCATCCAAGTACATTACTACAAATGAGTTGGTGAATGGCCACAAGATGTCATCCATCATCCTCATGAAGGTTGTAAGAGCATTCTTCAACCCAAAAGGCATGACCAACCATTCAAAAAGGCCCTCCTTGGCTTTGAATATAGTCTTCCACACATCGGATGGTTCGATTGGTACCTAGTGATACCCGGACTTCAAGTCGATCTTGATGAAATATTTTTCCACTTTGAGTTGGTCCAGAAGGTCATCAATCTATGGGATCAAGTACCTATTCTAGACAATGGTCTTTTTACGTGCTTGATAGTCAATACAGAGTCTCCAAGTCCCATCCTTCTTCTGCACCAACACGATTGGGCTCCCATAGGGCGATGAACTTGGTCGGATGTGACCTTTCTGCAGTAGCTCCTGGATCTACCTATTTATTTCATCATTCTCCATAACAGAGCATCGATCGATCGGTCCATTGGGCAGCGACGCACCTGGGGTCAGATCGATGGGGTGTTTGACTTGACAGTGCAGAGGCACCCCTGCGGGCGAGGTGAATATGTCTTGGTACTCCTCCATGACCTTGTCCATTTGTTTTTGTCATGCAGAGGAGCCCTATCTGGAGGTCGTGGCCACAGTCTTCTTCTTTCCCTAAGGGCGGATCATCAGGAAAACAAATTTCCCAGTTTTGGAAATGAGCTTACTGGATTGTTTTGTAGTAACCAAAGAGACAACGGTAGACGGTGTTACCTCTGGTATCATGTACAACTTATTTCCAAAGGTAACAATAATAGCGCGAGGCCGAGACTCATACACAACATGTCACTTCCACAAGTATGGTTGGCTTAATAATACATCACAAACATCAAGAGGAGCAATGTCACATATTACCTCATTAGTGAAGGGATTGATGCTATACAAAAGGAGACACTACTAGCTGATGCGGAGATCCCATCCTTGGTGAATCCACCCGATGGTGTACGACTGTGGGTGTGTTATGGTCAGAAAGCCCAACCGCTTCATGACCTCTACTAAAATGGGGTTCTTTTGGCTCCCACTGTCGACAATAAACTATAGCGGGGATCCCTTTACCCACATCTGGGAGTGGAAGAGACGCTCCTCCTCTTGATCTTATGGTTCTTCCTTTTGGATCTTCATGGTGGTAACAGTGGCTGTTGTAATGAATATTGAAATTTTGGCTTTTGGTAACTTAGGACAGAAAAATTTATAGTGTTTAACTACCGAAAGTGTAGATGTGAGAAAACGACCATTTGTCTGTCACGCGCATCACTGAATGTTCTCTACCTATCATCTTCAGCAAATAATGCCGAAATCAACCCCAAATTCCATAGCAGTATAACAGTCACAAGCCAACTCAAGAAAAATCCAAGACAGGGTTCACGTGAGAATCAAAGAAATGTACCATATGTTCGAGCATTGAGTCACAAGGAGAATGAATGGAAGCATTGGCAGTGGAACGAACGCATACACCGAGCATTAAGCCACATGGAGAAAAATCTCACGAGTTCGGGTTTTTATCCATCAGGGATTTGGCCGACGTAGATATTTTAGTAACTACAGCCCCGATCCCCAAATTCGCTAAAGTATTAAAGAATAAGCTGGGTCAAATAAAGAATAAGAAACATTAACGTTAATAAATCTCATCACAATTTCGCGATTCCATATTTCTCACATCAAGTATTATTGAAGTCACTAAACTTAAATCCATGAAAGGTTAACGATTAATTGCTAATTGTGATTAATTAAGAGATTAAAAAAAATGATTATCGTCTAATTAATGCCATTGCGATTTCGCGATTAAGGATTATTTGCATGTCATAGCTCTTGAGGACATGATACCCAAAACCCGAAGGCCCAAAAGAGTGCAATTTAAAATTTGAAATATATTTCAGGGATTTTTCCATTGGAGATCTAGCCAACATGGATATTTTAATAACCACTGCTTTGTTTCCCCAAATCCCCAAAACCCGAAATCGGGACTCTAGTCATATGCATAACTGCCTTAGAAAAACACAATTTTCTCAGCCATGGAGAGTTCGTTTTTCACGTTCTAATAGTCAATCGACATCTAAAAATCATAAGATGTCCAGTTTTGTATTCAAAATTTCATTTTGAGCTTGGTAAGGCAATCAAAAGTCCCCCACAAAATGAGGTTCGTTTTCAGAAATGTGGCGTTTTTTACTGTGTTGAGTCATCATTTTCAAATGAGGATTCTGAGCGTCTGGAGTAT
>JZKD02S0108637.1:12805-24532 GCA_000966675.3 Picea glauca | reverse complement strand
GGAGGTTGCCCCCTCGAAGAGGCTTATTATCTGAAATTATCTCTTTTTCAAGGCGTTGAGTACTTTTCCTGAGGTTTTTCTATGCTATATTGATGTTTGGTTCTTAACATATAAAAGTTAAAACATCCTCTCTTAGGGTTGCGTCTTTTTGGGAGTCAATTATGTGTATAAATAGAGGTCGAGCTCCTTTCATTTGTACATGCACATAACTTTCCTTCTCTTGTATATTTGGATCATAGAAAGGAAGTTCTAGCATAGGAGGTCTTGATTTCTTAGTCTTTGGTATCTTGGTCTTGGTCTATTTGTGGAGAGCTATAAGGTGACATTGTACTAGTTGAAGGAATCTATATTGAAGAATTGGTTGTTGGGTTTTCTCCCCCATGATGGTTTCCTAGGATATATCTTGTGTTCTATGATTTTTTATCTTTCAATGATCCTATTACATGCAATTGTTAATGAATGTTAAAGAAGATAATTGTAATTTCTAAAATTCTAACAACCTATATCACATGAGACTCCTGCAACTATATCAACATAATTTAGTGCACTCACAATAATAAAGGTAAAATACAAGTAAGTTCTAACATTTGGAGACCCTTAGCTTCGAGGCCTACCTATGAATAAAATGAAAGCTTGAATCTTAGAGTATAGCCCTTATTTATTTGAAGGGACCCTATTAATCCTTAGTAAGGATTTGGTGAAATTGCTCACCAATATTGAGCAAGTTGTGAGTCTAGGACTTAGGTATTTTATTGCCGATTAGAGGTTGAAGTATGCTCAAGAGAAGGTGTTTTTCCTCCTAGGGGGAAAAGAGCTTAGTTTTTCTCAGAAAAATTAGAAATCTTCCTATGGAAAACTTGGCAAGGTTTGTATATCACATGAAAAGTATTTCCATGTGATATAGGAAATAATACTTTTTTGATACAATGCATATCACATGAATAAAATATTTGTGTGATACAACAGAGATGTCGGGGAAATGTTTTAGGGACTTGAGAGAATTTTTTAATGAAGCTAGTTTATCGCATGAAATTTATCTTCAATCGATGTGGTGTATCGCATGAAGATAAAATTTATGTGATGCAATGTATTGCATGAATATAAAATTCATGTGATGCAATGTATTGCATGAATATAAAATTCATGTGATACACTCCAAGAAGAGAAATATTCTTCCGATTCAATGGAGATTGAGTTTTCCCTTATCATGAGAAATTTAATTTCATGCAATACATTACTACACGGTACCAAACTTTCCCATGATGCGATAAGAGATGAGAAGGCCTTATCATGGCATGAGAAACTTTCTAATGGTGTGATATGTCACACCAAAAAGATATTTGGAATGACATGTTGTGGAGGGGAAAATGTTGCAAGATGTAACAATCCATGTCACTAGAATAAAAAAATTGCGCAATATGGGGTGGTTGGGGATAATGTTGTCGCAAGGAAGAAAAAATTCCTAGATGTGACATGTCACAAAAAAATAGTTTTAGGTGTGACATGAACATATCAAGACTTGTGATATGTTGTCGAGTTAAAAATTTTAGAGACGCAATGAGGGACAAAGATAGAAAAGAGAAAGAAAGGAATAAAAGTCAGAGAAATCATAGGAAGGAGGCATTTTCACATTGAAAGAAAAGTTCCAAGGACACAACATATGACAAGAAGAAAATATTCTTGTGATATGCAATGGGGAGGCCTTGTCGCATGATAGAAATTTTTCCAAGACGTAGCATATCACATGACACAAACGTTTTGAAGATGCGATAGGAAAGGAGATAGGGTGTCACATGGGGAGAAATATTTGGAAGATGCAACGTGTTGCATGATGAAGAAGCTTTGAGGAATGATAAGAACTTTCTTGAAGGTGTGATAAAACACATGGACGAATTTTTTCCATGATGTGAAAACCCAATAAGAAGCATGTCACATGATGAAAAATAATCAAGAAGAAATGTGTCACAAATTTAAAATATTTATGTGTGATGAGAAGTTTGGGAGAGGTATGATGCAGTGCCTTGTGGAATATTTTCCAAGATGTGACTTGGAAAAGAAACCCAAAATGCCTCGGTTAACATGATACTCAAGGGTTATCTATATGATGCCACATCACCTAGAACGTGTGGATCCATACATATGATGACATGGCAGAAGAGAGAAAGTCATGGGGGAAACTTTGAAGTGTTGTAACTTTGCACTCAAAGATTGAAACTAAGCAAGAATATTGTCGTTGGAAATATATCGATGAGTAGAATGTGTCGATAAGCTCAGAATTAGACTTATATCCATGGTAATAAAGATGATTAAGAGGAAAAATATTGATACCATGCCTTCTTAATTATACTTAGGGGGTTGGGTATATTACAACAAGGCCATGAGACACATACATACTACTCAAAACCACCTAATGGCATCAATATCTCCAATCATATGCCAAGGATACCCTCAAGGGGGCATGTGTGGTTGTTCAAGGAATCTTTCATGACCCTCAATAGATAGAAGCTTCATTTAGGGCCTAAGGTTCATGTTTCCTCCCCTATCCATGTTTGAGGCCCTAAGACTCATACCTAGTGCTCAAAACTACTAATAGTACCTAGATACCTATTTAGAGGCAAAGGATTCCCTTGAGAGGTCATTTGTGATGGTGCAAGGTGTCATTATTGGCCCAAGAAGCCTATAATATTCCTTTAGGGCCTAACCTCATAATGATAAATATATCGATATGGAGATAAAGGATACCCTAGAAATGTCCTTTGTGATGGTTCAATGTGTTTTTCTTGGCCCTAGATGCCTAGAAGATTCCTTTAATACCTAAGGCGTGGGTTTCCTCCCTCAATCACATTGAAGGACTCAAGACCCATACTCAGTGCTAAAAATATCCTAATGATTCCCATATTCCCACTTGAAGGCCAAATATCCCCTCAAGAGGCCATCTATGGTGGTTTGAGGTGTCATTCATGAACCTTTAACCCGGGAAGTTACCTCTAGATCCTAATGTTGAGTTTCCTACATTGACCATGTTTAATGTCTAGACACTCATACATATTACTTAAAAACTCATAATGGTGTACATATCCTCACTCGAAGGCCAAGGATGCATGAAATATTTCATGTGTGGTTGTTTGAGGTGACAGTTTCGACCTTGGATTCCTAAAATATTTATTTATGGCCTAAGGGTAGGGCTTCCTCCCTTTACCATGTTCAAGGCACTATGAACCAAATCTAGAGCTAAAATACTTATAATAGATCCCATATCCCTCTTAATGTCCAAATATCCCATAGAAAGGTCATATGTGGTGGTTCAAGCCCTTGTTCATTTCCATTCATCCTTATAAGATACCTTTAGGGCCTAAATCCCTAGTTTCCTTCCCTAATCATGGTCAAGGAAATGATACTATACCTAGAGCTCAAGACACTAAGAGGGAGATGATACTCTCAAGACATTAGGTGTGGTTGTTCAAGGAATTATTCATGGATTTGGATGCATGGAAGCTTACTTTAGGCCCTAAGATTGGATTTTCCTCCCTTAACCATGTCTAACACCCCATGACCCATAATTAGTGCTCAAAACCTTCTATTGGTATCCATAGTGCAACTCAAAGTAATAATATCCCATAGAGAGTTCATTTGTGGTGGTTTGAGGACCCATTAATGTCTCTTCATCTATGGAAAATACTTTTTAGGAATAATGTGTAAGTTTCATCGCCTAGCCTTGGTCCAAGTATTCAAACTTATACCTACTTCTCAAAAAACCCTAATGGTGCCAATATTCCCACTAAGAGGAAAATGATACACTTGGGAGGTCATGTGTGTGTTAGAGGTGTTGTTTTTTCCCTAGATGCATCAAATATTTGTCTAATTCCTAAATCCTAAGTTTCCTCCTTCCACCATGTTGAGGACCCCTTGACCCATAACTTGTTCTCCAAAATTGTAATGGTGCACATAACTCCACTTGAAGGCCAAATATCGCATTTTTAGGTCATGTGTTTTTCTTGGTCCTTGATTCCTATAATATTCATTTATGGCCTAAGACTTGGGTTTCACCCCCAACCATATATGGGACTCTGATACCCTACCTAGTTCTTAAAAATTCTTAATCATCGATATCCCCATTTAGGGGTAAGGATATGCTTAAGAGGTCATGTTCGGTGAATCAAGGTGTCCTTCTTGAACCTTGATGCTTAGAAAATTCCTTTATGGTGTAAGGCCTAGGTTTCCTCATTCAATGATGTATAGGGTCCAAAGAATCATGTACTTAGTATCAAAGATATCCTAATGGTACCCATATCCCCACTCAAAGGAATGGATAAACTTGAGAGGTATTTTGTGGTGGTTCAAGGTGTTTTTCATAGCCATGTATTCCAAAAATATTACTTTAGGGTCTAACCACTGTGTTTTCTCCCATGGCCATGTCAAGGGCCTCAAGACTCTTAACCAGTGCTCAAAATATTCTAACAATGTTTGTATCCCTACTTGGAAGACAATGATGTCCTATGTATTAGTTTGAGTCATTTTTATTTTCCCTAGATGAGGAGAATATTATTTTAAGGCCTAAGTCTTGGGATTCCTACCAAAACCATGTCTGAGGCCCTAAAACTAATACATAGTGTTGAAAATTTCCTAATGATCTAGATTATTTTCGGAATGAAATGAAAGCAGAGATATTACAATGAAATGCACATAAAAATTTCCAGAAATGGAGAAATACAACAATAGATGATTTATATTAATGAAAGAAATGTATAGAGACTATAAAAATACAAAGTGAAAGACTCGTTAGAATGGTGGAAACTTTATCTCTGAGAAGAGATGTGACAGCTATGCTCATTCGAAAGAACATGTTTACAATGAAGCTATGAAGGCCTTTTTATGATAAACATGAATTCCAAAACCTTAGACATCCAAAAACCTAACCCTAGGAGATGAAGTGCCAAAATTCATGTGGGCGTCGTTGGGTAAGTTAGTACATTAAATTCCCAAGGTCGTAACATTTGCATATGATATTCGTTTTAGACACGTGATAGCCCATTGGAAAGGTATTTTTGAGAACTACGCATTATTCCATCAAACTCTGACTCTGTGTACAGTTTGACTATGACAAGCCAAGAAAACATTATATAGAGCCCCAAAACAGCCCTGGAAGTACAGAAAGATGTACTGACATGAAAACATCCAAAATAAGCTAGTTGGAATAGGTGGGCGGCCACCAATATCCACTTGGATTATGTGTAGGGCTTTAGGACAGCCCCGTAAGTGCATAACCCACAATTACAAAGAAATGTCCCCATTATAGAGAAACGAGTTGAAGTGAAAACTGTCAAGATGAGTCAGTTGGAATTTGGAACAAGTGGGTGGCCACCAATATCCACCTAGATCACCTAATGTCATAGATATCCCCTTTCATAGGCTAAGGATATCATTAGGAGGTCATGTGTGGTGGTTCAAGGTGTTGTTCTTGGACCCTGATACCTAGAAGTATCATTTATGGCCTAAGGCCCAAGTTTTCTTCCCTTACGATGTGTTGGGGCTCAGAAATGTCCTATTTTCATCCACCTTTCCCTTCAATATTCTTCACATTCCATCACCCCATTAACCTTTCATGATATCATTTTCATAAATACATTTGGGTTTCACCTTATTATTTTCCACTTTATTCATTTTAGTATTAAAAGGGAATTTGTGATTAAATGTTAGAAAATCGACATGTTTTCATATATATCTCAAAAATGTGTGATCTTTGTAATGTGTAGGAATATGAGAAGGATTAATTCAAAAGGACTTCTCAAGTACTTCCTCCACCATTTCAAGATTTGAGGAGATGATTCAAGCCTATTCCAAGGAGAAGATCATGGATATTTGGTTGGAATATCTTATCCAAGATAGATGAGAGATATTTGTGAGGATTTGAAGGGATAATATTTAGTAATAATGGAAAATAGTTGAGAGAATAGTGGATCTAGAATTATGAGATGGTTATCTTATCTTCAAGGCTCTCATGTATAAAAGAGAGTGATCTCTCTTCATGAGGGGGTAGTAATGGGTAATAATCATTGAGGACTAATTAGGATGATAAATTAGAGTAGTCATTAATGGTATTCATTGGAATTTGGAAGAGAAAGGGATTCTTAGCTTTGATTCATAGTCTTGGTTTCCATGTGTTCATTATTCTTTTATGAAGATTGATTTGATTATTGTAATATAAGACTACTTCATTGGTGAGAGCTCTCATATGTTGTTGTGCCATTCAACTCTTCACATGTTGTATTTTATTTTCCTTCATGTAGTTCTCCATTCCTAGATTAATTTCATTTACGCAATTTCCCATTCCTAGATTAATTTCATTTACGTAATTTCCTAGATTAATTTCATTTACGCAATTTCTTTTCAGTAGCGTGTTTCAATTTCCTGCATTAGACTAATGATTCAATTTCATTCGTAGCTTAAACATTAGATTATATTAGTCTCGCTTCAATCTTGCATATACTTTGTGTAACGACCCTTGATTATTAAGTGTAATTAATTTAATAATATAATCCTAAAAGTTTAGCTAAACTATAATTATGTCTTAAAATAACATTTCTAATTGATTATTATTAATGAATTAGTCATGATGGTTAATGATTCATTTAAATATTAATTAATTTATTAAATAAAAGGGTGGAGAACAAAATATAACATTTAAATCAAGTTACGTATACAAGAAGGGATCACATAAGGATCCCGAGAAGATAAAGAATTAATGAGAATGGATAAGGGTAATTAAATGGAGGGATAAGGAATTNTTTTAAAGCTTTGAAACAAGATGCCAAGGAATGTTGAAACGTACTTTGATTTTGTAACCATGTTTTCCTTTAGCATATTTTTTGCATTTTTTTGGTGTGTATTATCAGAATAAAACAAAAACCATAAAATTTATAAAATCATGAAAAAAATTATAACTTATAAAAATCAAAACAACAAAAACAAATTTGCAAATCGACGTTTTTATAATTCCTTAAAACAATATTGAAACATGTTTTTGCGATTTTACGCTAAATTGTTTCTTGGAGTCACTTTAGCAAGAAATCAACGATGAAATAAGTGCACCCGCAACGACCACGACAAAAAGTATAAAACCGCATTTTATTTCTTTTACTTTGCCGCATTTGTACTTCTTTCTGCATGTTACGTTTTTCTTCGAACATCTCACAAGTTTTCATGCAGGATTTGTACTAAGTTCTTTTCAGGTGCACAACTGATCGCATCTTGTTGCTGAAGTGATTTTCAAGAATCACAAAAATTTTGAAAAAAAAAAACATGCTTTATTGACTACTTGAAGGAGCTAATTCTCATTCTACACATCATGACGTTTGTTGTTACATAGCCACCATTCATACAACCATTTTGTGTCATGAATTCTTTCCCCACATTTCTCCTTCAAAGAGCATTGGTCATCCCTATGTTGAAGTCTATCATCCATTTCCTTATCCTTCATGACTTCACACGCGCCTACTTTTCTGAGTCGCATACATCTTTTTATCTTTTTCAGATCATTTTGCCTTGTCAATAAAACTATCTGGCTCCCTTTCCATGACTACATTGCCTTTCCATAAACACTATTGCTACTAAGATCTTTTCATTTATAGTCCTACCAATATTTTTACAAACTCACGTTGACTAATGTGGGATTCCTTAAGGCCCACCTTTCAACAAGTCTTGCCCCATCGACCTCAACACCTTATCTGGGATATAGATTAGAGTCCATTTTGAGTACCTAGAGGCTTGCATGCCTTAATGGCAAGTTCTATCGCTGAAAATCATGGTAATACATCAATGCCCCTTGATCGTCAGATCTTGTAAGTGTCTCGACATCAACTCATTCATTCTCACTTCGCAAGATGTACTCAGGTACCTTGGCACTCATTGACATCAATAGTGATTTTGCCTCGCATTGGTTAACGACATTCATCAATGGTCGGTAATCTAATGACTTCTCTTCATTCTTGACATCGACACATCCATTCGCATGATTAGAATTGTACCATCAGGTTGTAGCAGTTGAAGACTATACACTTTTTTCTGACTTCCTCAGCAGTTACAACAGCATGACTTCAACTATCTGAGAGTACTACAGTTCCAGTTTCGTACTTCCTCTTTTCCATGATTCATTCAGCAGCAGTTCATATTCGTCCACTTCACATTCTCTGATCTAGTAGACAATAGTCGCAGCTACAGCAATAGACACTTTTCATATGACCCTGCAGCAGTGACATCTTCCATGCTCTAGCAGTCGCATCAGCTATATTCCCATTGCATAGTTCATCAACATTTTAGGTAAGTGGAGGTATGTTATTTTCTAGACTTTAATCATGTAATTCCTCAACTGCTAGCAATGAATAATTTGGAAAATTCCCTCACCAAGTTCCCTTTCCTTTTTACTTCTATGACTTATGCCATGTTGCATGCGGACATGCAACCAGTTTAGTTGGGGGGTAGGGGACTTTATTCACTATCATCACTCCATTTTTTCACTACCATCATTCCATTTTTCGTCTCATGTACCATTTACCAACATTTTTTTTCCAACGATACTCTGTTGTGCTTTGCTTCATAAGCATTGATATACATATTGGCATGATTCACAAATAAATAAAAAGGGCTTTCTTATACTCAGTAATGTTTCCTTATGCACATTGATAGCATATATATTCTAGTAAGAATATGGGCAAATTATTATCATAACAACAAGAGAACAAATAACAAAATGAATTTTGTTAACACAAGAACCAACATTCTTTATATTCATGGTTGTCACACAAGAACCAACCATAAGAAAAAGTCAGGTGTTACTCATGTAAATCCCATCTTGGAAACATTCATTATCATCACTCAAAGCCGAAATTCAGATGCCAAAATTTCTTGAGAAGATCCATGCATGGTTGCATGAGGACATGCAACAAGTTAAGTTGGGGGGTATGTTGGGGCTTAGAATTTTTCTATTTACATCCACCTTTCCCTTCATTATTCTTCACATGTCATCGCCCCATTAACCTTTCATGACATCATTTTCATAAATACATTTGGGTTTCACCTTATTATTTTCCACTTTATTCATTTTAGTATTAAAAGGGAATTTTTGATTAAATGTTAGAAAATCGACATGTTTTCATATATACTTCAAAAATGTGTGAGCTTTGTAATGTGTAGGAATATGAGAAGGATTAATTCAAAAGGACTTCTCGAATACTTCCTCCACCATTTCAAGATTTGAGGAGATAATTCAAGCCTATTCCAAGGAGAATATCATGGAGATTTGGTTGGAATATCTTGTCCAATATATATGAGATATATGTGTGAGGATTTGAAGGGATCATATTTTGTAATAATGGAAAATAGTTGAGATAATAGTGGATCTGTAATTATGAGATGGTTATCTTATCTTCAAGGCTCTCATGTATAAAAGAGAGTGATCTCTCTTCATGAGGGGGTAGTAATGGGTAGTAATCATTGAGGAGTAATTAGGATGAGTAATTAGAGTAGTCATTAATGGTAGTCATTAGGATTTGGAAGAGAAAGGGATTCTTAGCTTTGAATTATAGTCTTGGTTTCCATGTGTTCGTTATTCTTTTATGAAGATTGATTTGATTATTGTAATATAAGATTGCTTCATTGGTGAGAGCTCTCATATCTTTTTTTTCCATTCAACTCTTCACATGTTGTATTTTCTTTTTCTTCATGTAGTTCTCCATTCCTAGATTAATTTTATTTATGCAATTTCCTAGATTAATTTCATTTACACAATTTCATTTCAGTCGTGTGTTTCAATTTCCTGCATTAGATTAATGATTCAATTTCAGTCGTAGCTTAAACATTAGATTATATTAGTCCCACTTCAATCTTGCATATACTTTGTGTGTGCTTCATCAGTGTACGAACCCCAGGTTGACAAATTAGATAGTTGGGCAAATACTACAATGCAATTAATTCAACATTAGTTCAGCCCGATGTAACAACTATCATTCCCTTGTTACGATTGTTGTTCCCTTTATAGGAAGTGTTGTTTATTCGAATAGAACAATTGTCATTCCCTTTACGATTTTTGTTCCTTTATAGGTGTTGCATCTCTGGAGGTTGGGTATTGAAAACAGAAGGTAAGAACCTACATAGGCAACAAGTAAAATGCTTGTGCCAGTGCCTACCTTCAGCTGATGCATAGAGGTTGTTTTTAGGACATCTTTAGAGCCCAACATCATGCCAAGGACCCTAGTACCCATACTTAATGCTCATATCCTCCTAATGTCATTGATATCCCCACTTGGAGGTGAAGGAAATACATTAGCAAAAAAAACTGCTCAAAATTATAACACGTGTGTGTTTTAGGAACATGCAGACACTCTAGAATATGCACACATTCCTATAACATGTGTGTGTTCCTATTAATTCAATTTTTGGTGGGATTGACAAATCCAAAATACATGTTTGTTGAATTGGTTGCTTCAAAATGACAAACCTAGTGGTTTGGACTACAAATACATCAAAATATCTATTTTTCTGAATGGCTCTCAATATCTCTATTTTTCATGTTATTTTTGTATAGGATACACAAATGCATCATCGATGAAACTATGTTTACTATTTTTAATTTATTTTTGTCTTGACATATATTGGAATCTTAAAATACATGTCTTTTATTCCTACCATAACTTTTTATCACCTTACCCATTTTTAGAAAAAATTGTATGTTGCACTAGTATAGACCAAGATCTACAATCTAAAACAAACAAAATTATTTTTGTTTTATTATGTTAAGACCGTCGTACCTTTCACTAATGCATGGCCTTGCAATTTCAAGGCTATAATGACTTTCATAATAATAATAATAATAATAATAATAAGATAAATTTTGAAAAAAATGGTGTGCACAAGGACAATGTGTTCTCTACAATTATACATTTTTTAAAGGAAATACCATCATTTAGGTACTCAACACTTACACTAGCAAGAACATATGCATTATATTTTGCATGAAAAATAACATGCCACTATTAGAAAAAATCAAATTTCACACAACCATACAAAAATTCTATAAATAAAAATTATAAATTTGGAAAGTTAATTCAATTTCTTACATTTTGTCTTTTAACACCATATTCAAATTCATTGTGAAAGTAACTTTGAATCATCCTTCCTAGTTAACATATTGTTTTTTTTTTCATGTGTCAATTGCCACTAATGTCATGAGATACCATCATTGACATGCACTCACTCAATTGCTAGTTTATATGTTTTAAAATATTTAATTGACTTTCATGATCACAAGATAAGAGAAACTAATAAATAAATAGAAAACATTATAATTTTATTGGTGCTCTTTATTGGAATTTTGAGTTAATCACTTTATATGAAAAAATTGGTTGTGAACATGTCTACCAAAATCCACATTTAATTTAGCATTAACAACAATTTAATTTAGCATTAACAACAATCAGATTTATTTTTTATATATTTGAGAGGATTTAGTTGAGTTCCATGGTCAAAAGATAAGAGAGACTAATAAATAGACAAGAAACACTATAATTTAATTGGTCTTATTTGTTGCAAGAATCTTACACATATGATGGATACAACATAGATATTATTCGTATGTTATCATCCTCTTCAAAACCTTAAATGGAAGCATTAGTAACCCTAAAATATTGGACACTATATGTTCACATTTACATGTACCAAATAGAGCACACATAG
>JZKD02S0108591.1:315430-349997 GCA_000966675.3 Picea glauca | reverse complement strand
TGGACTTCTAGAGGCTACACCCTCTAGAAACACTAGGGTCAACTCCCATAGTGTATGACGTCAAGGGTCAACTCCCTTGACATGTCCTCATGTTCTCTCCACATGGGACATTGGGCTATAATCCCAACTGCACTTATTCCTTCTTGAATAAATGTACCACTTATCCCTTCTCGGATAAGTGTCCTCACAGATCAAATCAACTCAATTCACAGAGGAGTACGATCTGGAAAAAGTTTGTCACACATGGCACTCCATGTGGACTTCTAGAGGCTACACCCTCTAGAAACACTAGGGTCAACTCCCATAGTGTATGACGTCAAGGGTCAACTCCCTTGGCATGTCCTCATGTGATCTCCACATGGGACATTAGGTTATAAGCCCAACCGCACTTATCCCTTCTCAAATAGGTGCCCCACTTATCCCTTCTCAGATAAGTGTCATCACAGATCAAATAAACTCAGTCACATAGGAGTACGATCTGGAGAATGTCTCAGGAAGCTACAAACATCAACACTCCCTCTCAATGAGGGAGGCATTCTCTACCACGCCAAGTCTGTTATAGAAGTACTTAAACTTCATCCCGGTTTGGTAAGAACATCATCAACCTGCTCATCTCTAGGAAGGTATTGCACCAATACTTCCTTCCTTTGCACAATGTCTTGAATGAAATGGTACTTGATCTCAATGTGGTTCAATTTGTCATGAAACAGCAGATTATCAGAGATCTTCACGCAACTTTGGTTACCATAATGAATAATGGTGGAATCCAACACATGTTCGGATAGATCTGCAAGGAGCTTGTGAAGCCACACTGCTTCACGGACTGTCATACTTAATGCAATGTATTATTCTTTTGTTGTGCTCAACACCACAAAAGTTCATTTCCTGCTACACCAGGAAACCATGAAAGATCCCAAAGTAAAGCAACACCTGAAGGTGGTCTTTCTGTCCACTGCACTCCCTGCCCAATCAAAGTCAATATATTCTTGCCATATCATATCAATACTAGAAGTATATCTCAAACCATGTCGAACTGTGCCTCGCAAGTATTTCAACACATGTTTCATAACAATCTAGTGTGTTTATCTCATCTGACTTATAAACTAGCTAAGTGCACTCACTACATAGAAAATATTTGGTCTGGTGTTAACTAGATACATCAATTATCCAATCAGTTGTTTGTACAGGGTCGGATCAATTTCATCAAAATCGGAAGAAGACACACTTAGTTTCTTTAGATTAGTCATCATAGGTGTAGTCATGAGTTTCAAGTTCAATAACTCAAACTTCCTCAATTTATCAACTGTGTACTTCCCCTTACTCAAGAAGATCTCATCAGTTCTTTGCCACACCTCTAGTCCCAAGAAGTAGTGAATCATGCCAAGGTCCTTCATCTCGAACTCAAATTCCAATGCATACTTGCATTCAATAATAAGGATCTCTATACTTGTGAGGAATAAATCATCAACGTAGATGACCAAAATCAAGGCCTCACCATTAATAGTTTTGTAGTACAGGTTGGGATCAACAACACTTTTTTTGAAGCCCAAACTCATCAGGTGTTCATCAATCCTCGCATACCAAGCTCGAGGTCCCTGCTTGAGTCCATACAAGGCCTTCTTCAACCTACACACATGAGACTCCTTCTCATGTATGGAGAAACCATCTAATTGCTCGATGTATATTTCTTCCCCAATATCTCCATTAAGAAAGGTTATCTTCACATCCATCTGATGTAGTTTCCAACCCATGAATTTTGTGAGGGAAATAATCACTCAAATAGAAGTGTATCAAGCAACAAGAGCAAATGTCTCCTCATAATCTATTCCCTCCACCTGAGAGAATCCTCTAGCAACAAAACTTGCTTTGTGCTTCTCGATGCTTCCGTCAATTGTATGTTTGATCTTATAGATCCATTTGGAAGTCACTATAGACTTCCTTTCAGGTCTCGGAACAATATACCACACATCATTCTTCATGATGGACGGATACTCCTCCATCATGGCATCTCTCCATACTAAATGCCTCCTCATAACATGAAGGCTCGAAATCAATGATATGGCTCATTATTGCGGCATAGCACAGATATCTCTGAGGTATATTGCTCTCTCAAAAGGTACCACAAGGAGTTGCGTGTCCTTCTTCATCCTACAAAGTCTGACGATCTCTTCTGACCTACTGCAATATCTCTGGGAACATCAACTGCTCCTTTTGGGACTTTGTAACTATTAAACACTGAGACTGAGAGTAACTTCTCTACTTTGTTAGCAACTTCCCTCCTCTGGGGATGCTCTATGTGGAACTAGCTCCTCCACTCTCTCTCTGCAGTTTCTTCCTTGACAACTGCTCTATCTAGAACTAAGAGTGTCTCAATAACTGCTCCCTCTGGAGTTGGAGGTGACTCCTCCTTTGTCCCTACTTCCTCTTAACACTGAAGGTAGCTCTTCCTCCTTTGGAGATAACTCAATCTCTGCTCTTTGGCATGGTCCCATCCTAGGAGGTACATTGCTCCTAGAGACTACCTGTCTTTGAGCATCATCTGGTGATGTCACTCCATGACATCATGTTGAAAGGCATTTCCCGCCATCTCTGATTCTTTGCATGAGCTAGATGAATCCCCTTGATTCTTGACTCCCTCTGAGTCAGAATTCAAAATAGATCACGCTATCTTCCATGTGATCTCACTGTCCACTAACCAGGTCCCCCTTCTAGAGACTACACTAGAAAGAGAGAAGATCAAGGGGATTGATCTCCTTTTCTCTTTCATTTCTTGCACACTAGCAAAATTGATGACATGTATAACATTATTGAGCACCTGTACCAGGGAAAGTGGCTCAAATACAATAAGACATCTTCCAGGCTCTTGTGCCAGGGAAAATGGTCCTTCAAAGAAACAAGGGTTCATGTATCAGGTATAATGACCCTTGCTGCCAGTTTTCTTGTTTCCCAATGCCTACTACAGTCACTGTTGTCATGAGAAACTAGATTCACCGATAGTTTCACTCCACTTTGATTGTTGGAGCGAATCAATGTAGGATCAAGCATTTGACCAAATAAATCTGCAAAATTTAATATGTAGGATACAAAGAGAAACTTGTCAATGTAACTCATTGGTGTCGCTCTCATGCATCCACTTGTCCATTCATTACACATACCCATTGAATTTGAGACTTAAGCCATTGGGTGTTGCAGACCATAGAAAAAGCATAACCCTGGTGGACAACTTAATGCTTCTTCAAAATCACTAATGAATCAATTCCCAGTTACATTATGGAGATCCAATCATTGACTGATAAATTTTAACAACTCTAGACTTGCTTCTCGTGTAGACCTCCTTATTAGATTTACCAAAAATCTCAATTTTCCATCAACGCATCACCAATTGGTTGTTGCGGTAGAAAACACAATCTCAAACTATAGTTAGCTATAAACAATATTAAATGCTTCTTCAAGATATGGATATTTCTGGACTTGAGAGAATGAATTACACGACCATTTCACTCTTTTAGTGCCTCTTCGAAGCTCTTGACATCTAGGTTAACTTTGCAAGCTTGCACATAGACCCTCAGCTTCATAGAATATTTCATATTCTCCACAATCCACCAGCGCTCCATTCATGAGAAAACCCTTGACATGGAAAGTTTCGGCAGCTACATCACCACAACATCGGCTTAGATGGAGGTGGGTTTAGTGTCGAAAAATTTCCTCACCAATGCATCCCAACATGTTTTCAGCCTTGCTTTTTCTCGAGGGCATTCCCTAGCGATGAACTCCCCTCCTTGGTACATGAAGCCAAGAATCACATAGTGGAATGAGGATCCCTTCTAGTGCAATGACTTCTTGGATTTCTTGACGCCAATCTCACCAGTGCACAGTGCTCGAAGTTCTTTTTTGTTTAGGAATTACTTAGTGAAAAGTTGCATCATGATTCTTCCGGTGGGTGCACCCCCGATGGACCATACACTCTTTCAGTGACCAAAAGAAAATCAATGCGACCTTCTCTAACAATGTCTTTGCTAATGTGCACCACAACTTCAATTTCCTGCAAATATTTCCATCACTCCAATGCCTTTCATTAACGAAATGAGCATTGTATTCTCCTTTCCTACATCCGTTGTACTTTTTCAGTGCACACAGCCGCAACCATGAGAGACTTCACATAGCTAAAACGAGAAGCAACTTTCTTTTAGGATCTTGGGCCCTCCTGTGAGGGAGTTAGCCTAGTCCTGCTCTGATACCATGTTGTTTTTATTCATATAAGATATAATCGATGTATTATTACAATGATGAGTGTTCCATATATAGGGAACATAAGGTGACCATCCATGAAAGGATGTGTCCCTTGAATAATCAATAACTATTTATTATTATCATTAACTTATTAACTTATTATATACTATATTTAATAATCAATAATAATTATATTATTAATTATTATCTTTAGAGAATGTCTTCCCGATGTTGTCAAAACATCAACGGGAATATGGGATGTGGATTCTCATCTCATCAATCATGAGAAAATCCAAGAGAAATCACAATATGGCTCAAACAGTAGGTTGATATCAATTTAAGTAGTATCATCTAGCATTGTAGGAGATGATGCCATGAAATCCTTTAACAAGCTCGCAGCACCACCCTGTGAATCTAGAAAGGAGTCAACTTCTAAAAGTCGGAGGGCTTTGTTAGGGGTAGGAAGTAGAAGCATTCTTCTTAATATATTTGGAGTCAAGAGAACAAGTTTCTTTCCTTCTGTAAGAAATGCAATCAACCTACACTTTGAGTTGAATTTACTTGCACATAAAGAAATTATTTCTCTGAAGTCAAAAGCTTCAAGCACACAATCGACTTTTATTAGACTAGTCATCCAATTCTTGTTGGAAATATTTTGTTCAGGGGAGAGGCTTGAATACCATTGATATACATTCAACCAATGAAAATCTTTGTTTTTATGAGTGAGAGAGTTGATGGTGTCTCCAAAAAATGGTTCCTTTCTTCTTCTAGTTGCTATATTTCCCACGTTTTTTCAATGTGCTTTGATATACATGAAGGTTATCAATATGGGTTATAGAGCTTAAATTGTTTAAAGGATAAATTCATAAATAATCCTTAATGAGACATCCCTTCAACATATACAATTTCTTTAGGAACACACACAAACCATAAACAAAAATTATCCTTGATAAGAAAATTCTATATGGGAAATTGGGATAATTAATCCTCTTTTACTACTAACAACCATCCTTTTCCTTGTGATTCGAAACCTTATTAATGAACCATAATCGCCCTGAAAATGATGAATTACTATTCGGTGTGAAAAATCACTAAGTATGGGACTCTTCATGTATGAAGGGGATGGAGAGACAAGTCGTGTGGAGAAATGGGTTATGCGGAGGAATTGGTCATGTAAATTTATTTGCATGATATGTGACCGGAAATTAGCTAAGTATAGGATAGTACAATAGATAGGAGGAGAGGTACAAATCATACAAAGAAAAGGTGATGAGGGATAAGTCAATGCGGAGAAAAGTGTACGCAGAGGAATGAGTATGTAGAGAAAAGGATAATGCGGAGGTGGCGAAAGTTCTACATTCCACACTATAGGACTTACCCATAAAAATGACAAAGTATGGGGTATTGCGAAAGATGGGAGTGTGTGAAGTTAGAAAAATGCTTAAGTGTCAGAGAGTTAAAGGGGTACGATTTGACAAATGTGGTGAGAAAAATGGAGGTCACAGAAGTGCAGAGAAAAGGTAATGTATTGATTTCTCTGCATAAGAAAAAAGTTGAAAAATAATCTAAGTATCAGTTGATGCGGAACGATAGGTATGTAGAGTGTGGAGAAAATACCGATAGAAGGAATCTCTGCATGGAGGAAATCGTTAAAATGAATAAGTGTTGAAAACACACGATTTCCTTCATAAAGTAATATGGACTATGGACTATGAGACTTATATTGGGTGCATAGGGTTATGGATTAGGATGAAAGGAGGGTTCTTCTGCATGGTATGAATTAGCATAAAATGGAAGGTTTCTACATGAAAATGGATCAACACATATTTGCATTTTTTATCAATGATATGTCAAACATTACACTATGAACCAATTATACAAAGGATATTCTTGTATATCTTCCCAATCAATATATTATAGAATCTATTAAGAGATGTGCAAATTCAGATTGTTCTTTGTGTGTTCTCCAACCAACATAATGCAATGATCAATTTAAAAGTCATGTTAATTAATGGAATGCTATGTGTGGTGGATATGCCCAATGTATGAGGCACCTCATTGTTTGGGAGAGTTACTAGAGGGTGGGGCATTATCCAAATTATTAAAATGATCCATTATATGTTTCCCATAATCCAGTTAAGCCAATACATGAATTTAAAACCACTTCTTTGTTGCTCATGCATTCAAATAGAGACTATGATTGTTTTAATTAAAGGATTTAACATTTGTTTCAAATAATGGTTAATAGAGCCATGATTTGGGAATTTGTTTTTAATTAGTGAATGTTGGAGCAATAAATGGGAAATGGATCTTCTATGCATTCAAAGAGAACAAAAAAAATCCCATGGCAATAATAAACATAGAAATGAGGGAATACACACACAAACCAACCATGTGAGATAGCTTGGAAACCCAATTTGGGAAAACCATATCCAAATGGTGATGCTCATTCTCTATTAATCAACAATTGAAAAGGTATTTACACATTATTTGGATCTTGAGGCCTTAAACAATTCTCTTATAAGAACCTCACTAGTATTGCATTACTAATTTCAACTAAGGAACCCCTTCTTCTTCATTGTGCAATAATTTATAGATATATTGGGCTCTACTAGTGGTATTCAGAAGGTAAGGCATCCCCATCCTTTAAAATTTCCCTTCTACAATGTACTCTCTCTCATTTGTCTCTTTCTAGAAGTACTCCACTTCTAGGTTCACTTGTCTTTTTATTATCTTTTGTTAATTTTTGGCTCTTATATTGGCGATCAAAATATCCTTGGGGTAAGTGGGTGGTTGTCTAAATCAACAAGTGTCCATAACACTAAAAATCATAACCTCATACTTCATCTACTTCCATAGATTTGAACTACTCTTCTGCAACCTATTTCTTTGTAGCAATATTGCCAACTCTCCTTAGGTGTCCTCTTCAAAAACTTTTGTAGCTTACTATGTATTATTCTCTTCTGCTAATTATTTTACTTAGATCTGATTCAAGTGTCATTCATGTTTGTTTTGGATCCATTTTACATCATACCTCCCCATTGGAAGGCTTTTGGTCTCTAAAATTTGGTCCATGAAGGATATGGAAGCATGTGGCCTCCACTTGCTTCTCCATGTCCACCATTCCATCAGTCATGAAGGTTACTGGATTTTTGTTTATCTACCCCTATTTTGTTGCTAGAAGATACATTATCCCTCTCCCTTCATGTGGTTTAATGAGGTATCCCTTACCAACTTTGACCAAGATATTTTTGTTCTCACACCTATAGAAAATCATATCCTTTTCCCATAGGTATGGGTTGTCAAACATCACTTCACATGCATCTATTAGTGTGACTTCACATTCAAATTCATCAACATAATCAACATTAATGAAAAAAATGATTTTACATCTCTATGTGATTGTCTTAACAGTCTTCCCTTGTAACCATGCTAGTGCACTTGGTTGTACTGGACCATAAGTTTCTATACCAATCTCATTAACTAATGTTTCAAAAAGCATATTACATTGAAAACCATTGTCAAATAGAACGTTTATTTCCAAATCCCCACTTGAACTTCAATTCAAAATAATGCATTTATTCTTCCACTCACCCTTTGTTTCTACAATGTGGTGAAAACCTACAACTTCATCCAAATCAGTGGTGCTATGGACCACTATTTCCTTTGTCTTGGTAGCTTCTTTTGCTCCTTTCTTGGATTTCCGCCACTTTGGACACAATTTTGGATGAAGTTTCTAGCACTTCTCATATGTGTGCCCATCCACGTCATAATGTTTTCAATGCCTATTAGAATCCCTTATCTTTTTTAATGTGGCCAAATGCTATTGAATTTTATCTTAATAGTGCCTTATTGGCCCTTTTATGGCTACCCCTTCTCAGAATCCAACTCAATATAGAGATCCTTCTTGCTCATCTCATATGCTCTTCACACTAATAAGTTGCAATTGCCTTCAAACATGGCTGAATAAAACTCCAAGGTACTTCACCACCACTGTGAATTATTCCAAAGAGATACCCATCCTAATGACTTGCTTCTTGAATTTGGAAGTGTACTCATGCACACCTTGTCTCTATTCTTATTGAAGGTACTTCCATTTCATGAGCTACTCATGTTTGTAGCCTATGGGATAAAATTGTGATATCAATAATGCCTTGGAATCCTCCCATTTAACAACCATGGGATTCTTGCCTATCCTCAATGCATCCACATAGCTCTCCCACCACAATAGAGCATGTTTGGTCATCTTCAAACAAGCAAAATAAAAAAAATTTGCTTCTTGGTTTAATAAAGTTAAAAATAAACTTCCATAATTTTCAACTAGTTATTCAAGACTTAGACATTAATTTGACCATCAAACATTGTTATTTCAAGCTTTTCTTCAACTTTGAAAGGAATACTTGAAGATGAAGAAAAAGTGTTGTTTTTATCTAAGTCTCTAGGCTTCTCATATTTGGAATCTTCTCGGTCATCTTTGTGTTTTCAATGCTCAGTCTTTGTTGAAGGTGCTTTGTTACCCTTCATTAACAGCAGTTATTTTACCATCTATGTTAGTGCAGTGATTCTTTACTCCAATCGTGTAAATCTAACATTTGGGTCTTCCTTATCACACTCTTCATGAGGAATCCCCACTATTTTGTTTCTTCTTCTCCTCTATAGCCCTGACAACGATGGTTGTCCATTGTTTCAGTGTTCACTATGGGTGTTTACCATATAGGTTTCTACAAGTATTTTTGAACTTGGGCTTGACAACAAATGATCCATAAATGAGGGACTTATAGCCCACTCACCTCACCAACATAGATGCTTCATGCAAAATAAACTACTTTGTTCTCATGTCGTCACTATTAGACTAATGTGGCATTGGTTGGTATATAAGTCTATTTATTACCTTGTTGTGTATGTTCTCCTAGAAGACTAAAAATCACTATAATAAATTAATTTGTTTGGATTCAAACTCCAAGGCAAACAACACTCTAGGAATTAGTTATTAACAATAATTAATGAATGGGGCTTTAGCCAGTGTAGCACAAGCTCAAGGAAGCCATTATGTGTAAGGGCTCTACCCCAATCAATAAAGCCACGACATGATTTCAAGCCAAGGATTAATTCAAACCATAGTTTGTTAATATGATAATTACAACATAACCATCTCAAATAAAATCACACTAATACACAATAGATCATTATCCATTATAGCAACAAAACTTAAACTTGAGTTAACATATTTGTAATTTTTGTCAATGGTATGTCAAACATTACACTGTGAACCAATGATACAAAGTAGATTGGTGTATACATTCCCAATCAATAGATTAGAGAATCAATTAAAGAATGTGGAGATTTGGTTTGTTCTATGTGTATTCTCCAACCAACATAATGCAGTGATGAATTTAAAAATTATCTTAATTAGTGGAATGCCATGTGTGGGGAGTATGCCCAATGGTTGAGACACCTCATTGTTTGGGAGAGTCGTTGGGAGATAAGGGCATTGTCCTAGTTATTAAAACCACTTATCACCATCCAAGTAAACAAATACATAATTTTTAGAACCACTTATTTGTTGCTCATGCATTCAAATAGAGACTGTGAGTTGTTTTAATCAAAGCATTTAACATTTGTTGCAAATTAATGGTTAATAGAGCCACAATTTGTGTATTTGTTGTTGATTAATAAATGTTATAGAAGTGAGTGAGAAATGGCTCTTCTATGCATTCATAGAGAACAACAAAATATCCCATAACAATAATAAATACGGAACTTAATCATTACACATGGAAATCAACAATGTGAGACAATGATTTACCCGAGAAACCCAATTTGGGAAAACCATCTTTGAATGGGATGGCTAATTCTCTATTAATCAACAAATTCATAGGTATTTACAAATTATTTGGCTTTATGGGCCTATTGAGGCCACAACAACACCCCTTTACTTTTGTTTTACAAGCAAAAGGAAAGGGGCCCCCTACTAAAATTTGAACTATAATACCTAATCCTCTACTGCTTGAGCCTAATGGTATTTATTTGCCTACCTTGAGAAATTTGGGGGTTTGATATTTATAGGTGATTGTATTTATAAAGGTTTCTTAATCCTTGTGATCTTATTCTTTCAAATGTCTTCATAATGATTCTCGTCTTATGATGTTTCATTGACATTTGTATAATGGACTTGATAGATATATTTGAACCTTTCGTTGATTCTAAAGTGCTTGATGATCCTATGTAACTGCATGGTTTGATGATCTATTGATGGTTATCTTGAATGAGTTGGTTCTTGATGTTTTTTCTAAATGACTAATTCAAAGTCTGTATCCTCTTTTGATCATATTCTTTGGTTTCAAACTTTTAACTTGACTCACAAGGTCACTAGTCTTTTCTATGTGTTGGGAATTAGGTGCATACATTTATCATGATATTTTTTATTTTTTTTATCCAAATCATAGATGATTTCCTTAGAGAAACCTCTTCCCTTCATTCTTTTCATTTTTACAAACAAAATCAGTACTTATTCATAAGTTTGCTTAAAGGCGGGGAATATAATGTTTCTGATGAATTAGTGGGTGTCCTTTCAATTGCACAATTGATATCATCTTTTTATATGGTTGCAGGAGCAGGTTAGTTGTATCACTCTCTTCATACAATTGCTCTAGCCTTGAGATGCATGTGGGGAAATCCTTTGATATTATTTCTCTTTTGGCCTTCACTTTATTTGAAAACTTAGGACCAAGGCCTGGTGAGTTTTCCCCTTTTTTTTTCTATTCTTTCCTCTAACTAAACCTATTAGTTGGATTCTACTCATTGATATCTTTCCAATGACTGTAACCATACTTAAATCCAATTTTTGGATCAAAAGTTATGGCTTCCTAAAGTTTCCAGTCTTCATTCACCTTTTTTCGACATCATTGCCACGTGGCACCCTGTCACTTGTGGCATTAGACATGGAATTGACGTGGATGTTGATCTAGCACCCACCACATGTCCTATTCTTCATCGAGATTTATCCATTCAAGTTCCCAAGTCTTCTGACCGCACCCCCGACGACAACCTTTTCGTCATTTAATTTTCTCCTACCTAGAACTTGGTTGCTCACACTCTATCCCTGAAGGCAACGCATCCCCATTGATCCAAGGGCCTTTAGAAGTTGACAATCAATGACCCTGATCTTATAAGTACCACAAGGTTGGTCGGCAGATTAACATCCTCCCGCTTCCCCAGCTGGCACCTCTGACACATGGCACTTCCACCACGTGCCACCTAGCATGACATGTGGCACTTGGACTCAATGCTAACCATGATCTCAAAAATACAAATCATCTTGACACATGGCACATTACCCACTTGACATGTGGACCCATCCTCTGCTTGACACATGGACTAGTGTGGCCATACACATCATCACAATACACCATGGCTTATCCAATCAGGTGTTCACACCTGTCCTCTTCGTCGTCAAGAGTAAATATGACCCTCCTCTCAAGCTTCCAATGACTCCATTCCCGACGACAACCTTTTCATAGACGGTGTTCCTCCTCCCTAGCGTTTGTATGCTCCAAATCCTTTCCACGTCGACGATGCCTACTGATCGGCAACCCAAATTTTTCTACTACACCAAATCAACGGCTACCCTCTCCAACCATATATTTGATGACCCTCCTTAGTTCAATGCCTGAGAGCTACTCGTCCTTTAGATCTGACGATCTGTCATTGATCTTCTCTCTATTCTCCATAAGAGATCGCCAACGATGATATTTCTTGGTGTTATCACTCCAAGACTCACTGCCAGACTCCAAATGAGAGTAAGCTTGGTAACATAGAAATAAAAAGACTTGATTGGTTTTGTGGATCAAGAAAAAGAAAAGAAGGAAGGGAAAAGACAGTAAGCTGATGTAAATCAATGATGGACCATTGGGCTATGGAGTCAAGCAAACACCCTACTCATTAAATGAAATCAATCTGCATATTAGATTAAGCTTTATTGAATAGAGGAAGAAAAAGATAACACAAAGAAGAACATCCATAAGGCAGATATCCTCTCTACATAAATGAATCCAAGGTACTTGAATGTAAACAATGAATACTAGGAAAGATACATCAGATCCTCAGATGCTCAAGAATCCATTAATCAAAGGAAACCATGATCCTCAAAGTGTACAATTCATTCAAGTAAGAAGACAAATGGAAAATAAAACAAGAGATACAATCTGATAACACAGATATCGTGAACCTTCAATAACAGAAATGTTTACAAAACATAAGCCCCTCAGAGTTACAATGATCACAGACAAAGTGCCTCCTACAACTCTCTCATCTCTCTTGGCTCTTGAGTCCAACCTCTCTCTAATATCTCTCTCCTTCCTTAAATAGAAAATAGCATCCAAATATTCTTATGAGGTTGAATCCCATCTCCTCCATTGGATTCTAAGCCTTGGAGATAGGTGGCAACATTCAAAGAGACAAAAATCCAACAAAGTGCTAATTTTCATGAATTTGTTGGAAGTGATTAATAAATTGTTTCCACCTCACTACATGAGGTCTTTGATGGAGATAAAACTTAGGTGTAGGTGTCCCTTGACATCTAACTGGTCCTTGAGAAGCCATTTGAATCCTCCTTGACAGGTGGCAGCCTCCCAACAAGGCGAATATCGAAACCGTAACCGCTACAGGAGATTCCGTAACGCCACTGTAAAACAGTTCTGCACATTTCGTAGCTACACTTCTATGTCTAATATCTCTCTAACCATAACTCATTTTTCAAAACTAAGAGAGGTTTTTGTTATTTGGTATTTGATGAACAAAAATTTCCTCCAGTTTTCAAACATTCCTTCCCATTTGTTCATAATATGAGTTTTAAGTTAGTCGCTCAAAACTTGCAAAAGCATCCTTGCAAAATAACTTTGCACATTTCGTAGCGCCGATCAAAAATAGGCCTGCAATTTCCATAGCACTAATCCTATGTGCAATTCCGTAGAATCCATCCTGAATTATCCTCTGTGAATTTGGTAGCGCCACACCTCAAATAGCCTTTACGAATTCGGTAGCTCCACACCTCAAAACAACTATGTGGATTTGGTAGCGCCACTGTGACACAATCCTCCTCTGTTTTAGGAAAGTATCCATTCACATAAGATTTCTCTTTAATGTCTGCATGGATTTTCTAACCCATGTCTTGTGTTGATGACAGGTGTGCTTGGCTCTCGATCTTGGTGCTTGAGGAAGTTGGCGCTGTGGAATCTCTTAATTTACCAGTACTGCAAAATAAATCGTAAAAATAACCAAATTTTCTAGTGCAAATTCTTGTGATAACATAGGCTCCATGGGGGATAGAGACCTCCCTGTGAGGCTCTAAGAAATATTGTAGTTTCAATGCCTTGACCATTGGTTTATGGAGTCAGTCTTGGGTACAACTGTCAGTAATCCTGCTGAAGACATCATGCTAGAAAAACTTACACTACTTACAAGATGAAAGCAAACACATCTGCTCAAAAGAGTTTATTTATGTACATGCCTACACTAAATGGTTTTACAATGCGCTCAGGTGAAATCAAACTTCCACCATAGCCACTCAAACAACTTCCTCACTGAATTCTCCTCAGCTTTGCAAATGGAAAACAACAAGCAGGAAAAGCATGGAAGCCGTTGTTAGCACCATGATTTTCATGCCTAAGGTTAGAGGTTTGTCAACAATTTGCAAAGGCATCCCTGTTATCACCCATGTTGTTTTTATGCCTGGAATCATCTAACATCTCCAAGGTCCAATTTCAAAAGGAAGCTTATCATTTATTTATTCCCATTTTAATTTGCAACTGTGTGCTGCAAAATTCATTGTGCACCGCCCAGAGGATGTTGTCGCGCAGAGGATGTTGTCGTGCAAAGAAGGTGGTCGCACATAGGATTTTTTCACGCAGTGGATTTCTTCGTGCAGTGGGATGTCACGCATAGGATGTTGTCGCGCAGTGGATTTTCCTGCGCACAAGCTACAGGTTGTACTGCGCAGATTACTGGTTTAGTGGTCAACTTCAAGATCAATTTATGACCAACTAGAGAGGAATTTTGAAAATCCTCGAGAGTTTTTTGTTGAGGACAAACCAAATAATAAAAACCCTTTCTCATATTTGTAAAATGTGCCACGGATTGGGATATTCAAAGTAATATTTGAGCCCTGTTTTTAGTTTTCGTGATTTTCTGTCCGAGACATGTTTTTGTGGCACGTATTCCAGCTAGATTGGGGATGAATTTCAAGAAACCGAGAGAGGTTTTTATTTATAATGAACTTAAATACAAAAACCTCTCTCATTTTCTAAAAATAGTTTTTTATTAGGGAGATACGATGTCATATTTAACGAATATTTTACCATTTTGTTGCACGTTCTGCTGCGTTTTTGTTGTAGGTTATTGTTGTGTAGTAGACTTGTTGTGCAGGGATGACAGAGTGTCCATAAATGCACATGATGACTCATCAAAACCATATGGTCAATTTTTTATCTTGATCAATGACTGTAAAGAATATTTCGATTACGATTATGATTTGGCAAAGTCGGGTTTTCTATTTTTAGTGAATCCGTTGAAGTTATTGTTCTCTTTCAAAGAAAACAGATCCATGATTCTAGGAGGGAATAGTTCGACCCTAGCAACCAAGGGTGGAATTATTTTTCTATATATGGGGATCATTTTCATGTAAACAAGGTTGGTTGGCAAAATTTGGTAGACGATAGCTATTGTATGTAATCTAAATTTTTGACTGGAATTTAATGCAAAGGTCCTGTGACTTGATGAAAAGATTCTAGTTGTAACAGTTGGATGTATTGTGCTTCTTTATTTGCGTATGTTCTTTCCTGTTATCTTTATTTCATATCTCTTTCTTTCTATTTCAGAACGAATTATCGAACCTGCGGATTCGTTGTATAGTGCCCCTTGTTCGTGCCACTTAGAAAAAATGTTTTCCTCTAAAGCTAACTCTAAATTCATCCACAGCGGTGCTTCTGAGATACTTCCTGTAATTTCTCCCACCACACATTACAGTTTTACACTGAAGGTTGTTGCTCGCCTAGCCTTATCCTCTCGAGTCTAGACACTGAGTCATCTGTCCCGTCTTTCCCTCAGATCGACTCCATAGCCCAAGTCTCACTTTCTTGTGTTAATATAACCAGAACCCATCATATTAAAGGTGTTTAAATCTAGCCATTATTTCCAAAGTCATATCTTGCGCGAAGATCGTGCCATTTCCAAGAGAACCCTCTCCAAATTTGAAAGGCTAGTTTCAGGTCTCAAAGTTGGTTGAAAAAGTTACCTTCGTCGTCTGTTTATCAGTCGAACAGATTTACGGAGTGCTAACAACAGCCATAAAGCAGTCTTCAGAAAATGTTGTTCATCTAAATGAGTGAGTGTCATGAAGAAATCTGAAAAAGTAAGAGAATCGGAGAAATATGACTCCAACACAAGTTCTACTAGGTCCTCAAAACTATGATTCAAAACCAGTGGCTTTAAACAAAATGACTGCCACTGCATGAAATGTGTCTTGCTAAGAAAGGTATGACCTGTTTTTTCTTCAATTAACAACTCTTGAATATAATTCAATGCATGATATCCAAGCTTAATAAAATTTATTTGATCAATAAGTAAACATTTATGATCTAAACTCAAGAACCTTTGACCTTGCATGTCATCATAACCGAGCAAGGGTTTTTGATCAATCACCTCATGTGTAGATTCTTCCTTTTGTTTTTGTGCAAGTTCTAGTAAATGGATGACTGATGCAGGTGGTTGTTGGTCTGTTGATAGATGTTGGCTTGGTTCTTCTGGCTGAATGCAAATGATCAATACACATTTATCAATGAGAGGTTGATCTTCATCAATATAATGCTCATCAACACGCTTCTCATCAACATCACTAAGGTACACATCAAAAAAGGGTTTTCCATGAAATGTTTCTGACTGTGCACACATGCTAGTAACAGCCTGTTGTTTGTAGATGTATTCTCCATCAATTATGGGCTTGTGTGCATATTCAACATTATATTGTCTTTCAATCTTGCCACAAGCTAGGATATTCTCCTCCACTTCTTCAGCATCTCTAAATAATTGTAGTAAAGATGTAGAGTTTATTTCTCTAAGAAATAAGACAGTGTTGGAGTACTGAGACATGATGTAATAAACCATGGCAGTAGTTTCAGAAGGTTTAATTTCCAAGGGTAAGCTGCAATATATACTGTAGAACCTTCGATTAAAAGCAGACAAAGCTTCATTATCCTCTTTAACTTCATTATCCTCTCTTCTCATAGCAGTGAACTCATGTGAGTATTGATCAAATGATTTTTTCTCTCCCGGGTATTTTAAAAAGTTGTCATATAGTTCATCCCATGAACCAATGGAAGAAGCTTCCATATTCTTGAACCACAAGGCAGCATATCCAATCAAATATTTAGAGACAAGCCTCATGAAAATATCTTCATGCAAGATTTCCAGATTGTCAATGTAGTCTTGAAAGGTTGACAGATGCTCTTCTCCTGCAGTGTTATCTTTTCCAGCAAAAGTTGGTAGGTAGTCTACAAATCCGGGAGGGTAAGGATGAAGAAAGGATGTCACCTTTATAGGTCCAAACATCTTTTCCCTAATCTTAAACTAGAAGTCAGTGGGTTTTTGAACACTAGAAGGTTTTTGGTAAAGGTTAGAGGAGCTGGAAGCCTGAACTGAATCAGTTTTATTATTTGCAAAAGGACAATAATCATTTGGTGCATGTTGAATTTCAATAGGCTGGTTATTAACAAAAGAGAGAATGGTAGCAGGTAATAAATCAGCTTTGAAATCTACATAAGAGAGAGAATCATAAGGTTCAGACTGATTAAAAAAGTGTATATGAACCTCATCTTCTTCATGTGTTCATAGCAGATGGATATCCTTAACATCAATGACATGGGAAGGGGGTAAATCTACTTGTTTGAAAAAGGAATATGCAAGACCAGGCTGGTGGTATTTAGAGTATATGAAGTAGATTATGATTCTCCTAATGTGTGCAGGGAAATTCAAGAAAGAATGAAGAACAAAGAGAAAAATTTCCAGAAAGAAATTCAAAACTTGATACCTGAACTTGCCTCTGCCTTTCATTTATGTCCAAGCTTGTTCCCACACTGGATTATTCCAACAGGTTCATCTTCATGGAGTCGCCAAGTAGAAAATATGCAGTCCTCTAGGTGCCCAACTTCAGTCTACCTTCTAAATATGGAATTGTACTTGTTGTTCTACCTAGGGAGATATTAAACATCCTCAAATCACCTCCCCAGCAACGGCACCAAAAATGTTATCACTCCAAGAGTCACTCCCAGACTGCAAATGAGAGTAAGCTTGGTAACATAGAAATAAAAATACTTGATTGGTTTTTTGGATAAATAAAAGGAAAACAAGGAAGGGAAAGGACAGTAAGTTGTTATAAATCAATGATGGACCATTGGGATATGGAGTTAAGAAAACACCCTGCTCATTAAATGCAATCAATCTGCACATCAGATAAAGGTTTATTGAATAGAGGAAGAAAAATATAACACAAAGAAGAAAATCCATAAGGCAGAGATCCTCTCTGCATAAATGAATCCAAGGTACTTGAATGTAAATAATGACTAATAGGAAAGATACATCAAATCCCCGGATGCTCGAGAATCCATTAATCAAAGGCAACCATGATCCTCGAAGTGTACAATTCATTCAAGTAAGAAGACAAATGGAAAATAAAACAAGAGATACAATTTGATAACACAGGTATCATGAACCTTCAATAACATACATGTTTACAAAACATAATCCCCTTAGGGTTACAATGATCACATACAAAGTGCCTCCTATAGCTCTTTCATCTCTCTTGGCTCATGAATCCAACCTCTCTCCAAAAGATATTTCCTTCCTTAAATAGAAAATAGAATCCAAAAATTCTTCGGAGTTTGAATCCCATCTCCTCCATTGGATTCTAATCCTTGGAGATAGGTGGCAACAATCAAAGAGACAAAAATCCAACAAACTGCTAATTTTTAGGAATTTGTTGGAAATCATTAATAAATTGTTTCCACCTCACTACATGAGGTATTTGATGGAGATAAAACTTAGTTGCAAGTGTCCCTTGACATCTAACTGATCCTTGAGAATCCATTTGAATCCTCATTGACAGGTGGGATCCTCCCAACAAGGCGAATATCCAAACCGTAACCGCTAGAGGAAATTTTGTAGCGCCACTGTAAAAAAATTCTGTACATTTCATAGTGCCACTTATATGTCTAATATATCTCTAACCATAACACATTTTGAAAAACTTAGAGAGTTTTTTGTTATTTTGTATGTGATAAACAAAACCCTCCTCCAATTTTCAAAAATTCCTTCCCATTTGTTCATAATCTGAGTTTTAAGTTAGTCACTCAAAACTTGCAGAAGCGTCCTTGCAAAATAGCTCTACACATTTCGTAGCACCGATCCTGTGTGCGATTCCGTAGGATCCATCCTGAATTAGCCTATGTGTATTTGGTAGTGCCACACCTCAAATAGCCTCTGTGAATTCGGTAGTGCCACACCTCAAAATAGCTATGTGGATTTGGTAGCTCCAGTGTGACACAGTCCTCCTCTATTTTAGGAAAGTCTCCATTCGCATAAGCTTGCTCTTTAATGTGTGCATGGAGTTTCTAACCCGTATCTTTTGTTGGTGACAAGTGTGCTTGGCTCTCGGTCTTGGAGCTTGAGGAAGATGGCACTGCGGAATCTCTTAATTAACCAGTGATGCAAAATAGATCGTAAAAATAACCAAATTTTCTAGTGCAAATTCTTATGCTAACACTTGGGACACATCATCAATGATTTGTCCCTAGCTCAACCTGACGGTCTATATCATCCATCCCCCAATGATGAAATTTCATCATCATAGCTCCTCCTCCCTAGAACTTGGATGCTCAAGCTCCACTCATCGATGATGATGCCTTCTGATCAATGGCCCAGATTAACGCACAGGCCAGATCAATAGTTGTTGAGCATTGTTTTTAAACTGGCATATCTTGGGCTACAAGTGTCAGATTTTAGCCTGTGATACCTCGTTGGAAAGGTATCGAGGAGAGGAACACACTAGAAGAAGCTTTTGGGATATAACCATAATGGAAAACCTCAGAAATCGTATAGAATGATAGGCCACAGATTTGGGGGGAAAACGACTATGCACACTTCAGACAGACATATGTGAGGCTACTAGCATTGAAATCAAGCCCAGAAGAGCATGATTGAAAGCTGAGACAGAGGAGAAAGAGAAAAAATGATCTGATTCAGCGTACTTATGCCAGAAATGCCCAGAAAATTTCGAGGAACAGAAGATAATGCCAATGGATAGAGTCAATGATTGTTTTTAATGAATATCATTTGTAAACTACAGCTTCTCTTTGTAATTATGGCATGCCCATTTTAGAAAAGAGAAGAGAAATTCGAAATGCAAGAAAATGAAATGATGGTCAACAAAACCGAAGAGTCTCTCTCTTATCTTGTAAAAGAGAACTCGTAGGTCTGATTATGGACTTTTTCCCTTTGTAAACAAAGATGGTATTATTACTTCTATGAGAATAAAGAGCAAGAGGCATTCTAGAAATCTGTGGATCCGGGTAGATGTATATGAGACTATTCTTTATGCATATATCTTCTAGTTGAGTAGATAGGATTTGTTTGTATGAACTATTTATGCACTTTGTTTTGTCTTCTCATACTGTCACATGTTTCCTTGTGGGTATAGAAATGATGTTATGGATGTATTGTACAACTATTTGTCGGTGTATCTGTAGCATTGTTGTTTTCATTTATCATTAGAATACATGAACTATTTCTGGTTATGATGGTATCACCTTTCACCGTACTCATTCATTTAGCTTTGCTCCCAAGATAGATTAGAAGTAGTTAGGACTAGATTAGTTTCGTTTTAGTTAGATTAGCCTTAGGATTATTTAGAACTTTTGGGGGACATTTCGTTGTTTTTCCCCTTTTCTTCTTTTAATTATGAGTGGCAGCAAGGCCCATATACTCATAGGAAATGCTACACCAAATGGGAGAAGGTTTGATTGGGACCTACCATCGGGTGTTCTTCATTACTTGGTTGACAAGTCATTTGGACCCGTCAACAGAAATGATGCTGGAAGGAAGGCCACATGACAAGTTGAGCTTGTGGAGTCATTCTGTTTAAATTGTTTTAATTTACTAATGGCCCCATCCCATATCCCTATATGGATATTTTTTTATGGTATTGTACCTCCCAAACCTCCTAGAAAGATTTTAAATTTCTTGTCACAATTTAAATTTGATGGTGAAGGTGAAACATCTGCATATGAACATCCTTTTAATTTCTGAAAATTTTGTGGTTCTCACAATATTACTAATGGAAATATCATTTACACGTTGTTCACTCTCGTTTTTGCAGGTTGGTTCAAGAGATAGCGTGAGAGTTTGTTGGGTGCCTCTATTCACACATGGGAACAATTTATGCATGAATTTTTTCATGCTTTTGAGAATTATGATTATGATGATTTGTGTGCAAAGATTTCAGAGCTTAGGAAGAATGAATATGAATCTGTTAAAGATTTTGTTATGATATTTACTCATCCTTGCTATAGATTTCCCTCGGATGATAGGCCCACTAACCATTATTTGATTTCTTATTTAGTTTCTATTATTAATGAAACACACGAATCAATGGATGAAGAATCTAAATCTTGTTTTAATGTTTCTGCACATGCTGATTTGGATTTAAATAAAAAAGTTGAAAATGCGAATGGTTTAGATGGACTTCTTATGTTTGGTTTTTTATTTATTGTGGGGATATAGATCAGATAGAAAATTCTTTTTTGGAGGAAGCCTATGTATCCTCCCACAACTCCATTTCCCCTTCCCTTCCTTATGACAATAAAGACACCTCTTGTGGAGTAAGTTTGAGTTCATATTTTTTTGTAGCTGCCCAAGAGAAGGATTTGCATGGTGATAATGGGACACTTTGGGTCACACCAATGGTTATTCCAGGCTCTCATTATCCTATCTCATGTTTTCCATCACAAGGAATTAAATAGGAAGCTAAGGAGAAAGACATGAATGTTAATCATTTTGTTAATAAAGAAAATATGGACACCCACGAAACGAATTCTTCCTCACCCATGGATAAAGTGGAATTAATTTATGTTGATTTGAATTGTCTTGCTATTACAAATTCTCATAGTATAATTGACATAGAGCAAGAATGTTTTCTTATTGTTGATGGATCATTTATTGAGACTTCTTTTTCTGAGAATTCTTTTCATCATCTCCCCTCTTCTAACCATGAATATGTTTTGGAAGACATTTCAAATCCTCATATTGTGCAGGAGAAAAACAACCACGTTGATCTTTCCACCTCATGAGAAGAAATAAACATGCAGGACATACCACTCTTATCACAACAGTCCACTCTTTGCTTGGATGAGGAGAACCATTTTGAGGAAGAACGTGTTGATTGTGAAACCATGCCTAGTATGATGCCTCCCAATCCACAATCTATCATTGATGTTCTTAAGAAAGAATAAATATCATTCAGGAAGTCACTTTTTGAAAATGTTTCTTGTTCTAGAGAAGCTTTTCATTCTCTTTACTCTTCCACTTACTATTATTTGTATCATGTTCTCTTTAATGGTTTAACTTTGTAGGAAACCACCCACCATCCTATTCAAATAAACAAAATGGGGTTGACCCCTTTTGAAGTACTTGATGGGGGAAATGTACATATGGAATATAGAGAGGATAAGGCCTCTTCCCATGAACTTAGTACAATTATGCCTTATCATCCTTTTTCATGGGAAGAAGGAAGTGTTATAGATAATGTGTATTGTAGGATGTCTTTTTTTTACATCTTCATTTTTTATCAATAGAGAATCTTCTTGTTCAAGTAGCCCTTTACTTGATATTGTTGATACTAGTAGATATCACCATTGTTTTGAAAGTATCTCTCATGCCATGGTGGAAGCTAGCCCATGTATATCATATGATCCCAATAGTTTATCTCAAGTTGATGGTTGCTTGAAGTGTGAGCCATGAGAGGCTTGTCAAGACAATGAGGCACTTCAGTATACACTGATGGTTATGTCAGACCCTCATTCTCTTGGTTTTTCTTTTGGAGTTAACAAGTTTATTAGCACGAATATTCTCTCACCAAGAACACCTTACACATATTCCATGCACGGTTCTCATCCGGTATGCTACTTTCCATTAAGCTCCTTCTATCAATTCTATGGTAGTAATGGTAGATTTAATGAGAGAATTGAAGCATGGTTGGTGAAATTGTATTCATTTTATGTTCCCATGAATTATCATTGTCACATATTTAATATGGTGAATGGATTTTATCATGCTTTAATTTTCCCCACTTTTACTCTATTTTTATTCCAAGTTCTGTTTCTAATATTTCATCGTGAGCATGTGTTTACAGGCTTGGGATTATATGTATGGCTACATTGGCATTATGACTTTACATAGTTCATTTTTCAGCCAATTATAGCGTAGGATAGGAGTAGGGTAGAATAGGCTAGTGTCTTTCCTTTGCATAGTTTAGATTTGCTTTCTAGTTTTTAATTAGATTTTTGTTTGCATTCTCTTTTTATTATAGTTGGTTGATTCGTGAACGAATTCTCAGTAGAGGTGGAAAGAACTAGATGGATTGCACATTAATTTTCCCTTGATTGGATTTTTCAATTTAATTTTGATGTGGAAGAAATTTACTTTATCTCATCCTCAAAAAAAAATTGTGTGTTGGGTAATTTTTCAGGTCACTGATTTTATGCATATCTTTTTTCAAGCATTGATTTATCTTACAAGTGGGATATTTGATCAAGGATATTATTCATTCCCACTTGTAATGAAAATGGGCACTCAGATTTATCCCATATTCATATTGACATGATCCTAATCTGGAAAATTTTGCTTGATTGAGATTCTTATGAGTTTTGGGCTTGTTGTCTCACACATAGTAAATGGAAAGTTTGAGTGACTAATTCTACCCACTTGATATTGAAGCCACTCCAATTCCTTGCATTTATTTGGATGATTATTTTGGATTTGGAGTTGTTAAAATAATTGCTTGCACATTGACTATTCTCTTTGGTTACTTTTAGCTGACATCATTTCCTATATAAAAAAAATTGCATAAGTAAGCTTAGTTGTTTTCCTATATCTTTTGAGTTATTTTATGTCATCACCTTTAGTTTTAATTTATGGGCATTGGTTGCACATGTCTTATGCTCTTTTTAGTTAGTTTTTCAAGGAGGAGTTTCATCTTTTATCTTGCAACTTTCTTCACCCAAAATTCCTCTTATACATAGCAACAAGAGATTTTTTATTTTCACATTGTCCGGAAACATGTCTGGACATTCTGGACAACATGGTTTTTTTAATCTTTTGTTGATATCTTTTCCAGAAAATTACTTGGGAACCAATCTTTATATTCCCCAACTCATTTTTCGAATAAAGACTCAATCTTAGCATTGTTATCTCAATGGGATGACAAATCTATTCTTTCTTGGAAAGAATATTCATATCCTTTGAATTTGATAATTTTTAGGTCACTCATTCTAGTTTGAGTAATTTGATTTTTATCATGGCTTAGAACTACATGCTTATCTCATTTTGAATCCATTCAAGTGCTTGGGAGTTGTAAGTATCTTAACGGAATATGTTAATGCAACCTCTAAGATTCCAAGTTCAAATTCTCAACATTTGTTTTCATCTTAGCCATGGTAACTAGTTCTAAGAGTTGAATTTCCCATGGGATGTAACTCATTAATCTATTTGGCCCCACACTCTTTAGTTTTCAGAGAACTAAAACTCATGATCCATAACACGAGAAGATAAGCATGTTTGGTACTGTTAGAATATCTCTTATTTGATCCCTTTTACTCATGAGCTTTCTAGTTTTGTTTTCCGGATTATATGTCTCAATATTTGAATGGAAAACCTATCCAGTGGATAGACAAGCTACACACTCTTCTTTTTCATCTTGTTTTCCTCTTATTCTATGTCATGTGTAAGCTTGAGGAAGTGGAATTTATGGTTTCTATGCTTGGAACACTCTAGGGGATTTGAGGATATCAACTTTATGGATTTTCCCATCATGCCAATCTTACCACCTATTAGAAATCCGATCTTAATCACTTCATTCAATTTCAATTTCTAATTATATCTTCCATTTATAGTATGGGAATCATAAATCGAACTAGGCCATGATCTGAGGTTACTTGAACCTTTCTAGAGTGTCTTAATTGTTCTCATTTACACTATGATTTCCTCTTTCCTCTTATAAGGTTGAATATAGTGATATGAATATTTAACATTATTATTAAATGACAAGGGGAAATACAATGCCTTGGCTAGCAAGGATGATGATTTTGAATGAGATTTTTATTTATCTTGTAAGCATGACAAAGAATTGGTAATGGACTCATATCTTTAGGAAATGGATGGAGTTGAAGTTTGATGGTTATGTTTGTATTTGTTTGGTTCTATTTGTGGGACGTACAGAGATCCAAATCTCACAACAATCAATGACGCTAAGTCTTTTGTCAAAGGGAATATTGTGGAAAAGCACATATTACTTATCTCCCAAGAAGAAGGCTATGATATTTTGAACAGCAGATGGATACTTAACGATGGCATTGGCACTTGCATAAGTTTATGACAACCAATATAGTCCAATTTCACATTAGCTTAGCATGCTCTGTTGAGGATTAGTTTAATATTAATCTTTACTTTTCCTCTTAGTTAAATTTTATTTCAATAAGTCAGTCATTTAGAGAAAGAACTCTTTTCCCAAATTGTTTAATAGTTGATCATACCATCCTCTTTTGTTGTGCAGGTTAGGAAATGCTTGTACGAACAACATCTTAGGATTTGTTTTCTCTTTAATGAAGGTGACTTATGGAAGTGTTAATCTAAAGTTGGCTGCTCAGATTCCTTTGCAACATTTTTTAAATCAACCAATATTCTCACCAACTCAATAGTTGATAAGAAATATAATGTTTTCCATGTATTCACATGTTGGTTTATGATCTAGATGATGTTTGGGGTCATTTTAATGACTATTTTGATTACCTCCATAACTATCATTTTTCATCTTTACCTTATCAGATTGAATGATTTGGATCCATGTACTTAACGATTATCTTTTATAGCAAAGAGAAAATGGTGCTTTGGTGAGAAATATGAAATGTATTTTCTGTTAAAAAAATATTTACTTACAAATATGCAAATGAATTGCTCAAAAGCTCATGGGTTTGTGGAATGTTTCATGTAATTGGTTTTGAAAATATGTTTTGATTGAGCATATACAATCATTCATTTTGATAGATTCCTAGACGATTGTTTTGTTGCATTAAATGGAAGAAGTTGTATGTGACAATTGGATTGGAGAATTGTGTTGAAAATCTTTTCCATTGGATCATCAATTCTCGTAACTTGATTTGTTCTTCTTTTCAAATCAGAAACTCTGAGAACCTTTTCAATGGGTTTGATATTGATGATTAATATTTCTTGATTGGTTATTTCCCTTGGATTACTTTCTAAGATCATCTTTCATCCAGTTTTCATTCTTTCATCCAGTTTTCATTCTTTCTTGATGACTAACATTCTAGCTTTAGATTCCTTTTAGTTTAATTTTATTTTTCATGAATTGACTGATGATTTAAGTCTTTCCTTTTGCTTTCACATGTTCCTTCCATCTTTTGATTTGAATACTGGTTTTTTCCCTGATCTGATTTGACTCGTTAGTCTGTCGTGAGGATTACTTTTTAATTTTCAGTAAGAGGTTGGTCCCATTCTGGTCACATACTGAAGAAATTTTACAAGTCATAAGATGTGTGGGTTTCTCTATCGAATGAACATACATGAAGTTCTCAGTTGTAGGTATGGACTGATAGTTGTGTTGGAACACATGTGCCTACTGAGAGCACCATGATAATCCATAAGTATAGGAAAGTGTCTATCCACTCTTTTCTTTGAGCTCCATTCACTTCAAATTAATAAAATGGCCAATACTATGATGATTTTTGGGGATACATGTGGGTTAATCTAAATGCATAACATCTACTCAGCAAATCAAAGCAACTCCCATACCACCCCACTTCCTTCACACCCTATGTGCATATGCATATCTATATACAAATCTAAAAGGGTGAACATATTATGAAATAAAAAGGAATTTGAAATGACTATTAATATTGTGGGAAGTAAAAGTAAACCCATCGGGGCTATGGATTCTTACTGGCAGCGGGACTATTCTTATATGGTACTGAGGAAACTTCATCAAGGCTCTAGAAGCTCACTAGAAACAAAGAAATGTCGGGAAAAGAGAGATGAGGAACACACTTATGTAGATGTTTGCTTGTTATGAAAAGTGAAAACCCATAGTCAAACCCAAACCAATCTGAAGTGTGTATCCTATAAAATAATTTAACTCATTAATTGTCTCTTTGGAAAAGGTAAGTTAGATTACAAGTACTAGAAATTTTAGATTATATCTTTCATAAATTTGGCATCGTTGTGATACCCTATTGGAAAATTGTTTGCAGTTTGTTGAGCTTATCTTTAAAATTCAAATATGAAGTAAAGACCCTAGACTTATATTAACATAGATAATTGGTTCTTCTAGTGTGTCACCATTTTTTGAGGCAAAAACAACCCCCCTTTACTTTTGTTTTACAAGCAAAAGGAAAGGGGCCCCATACTAAAATTTGAATTATAATACCTAATCATCTACTGCTTGAACCTAATGGTATTTCTTTCCTACCTTGAGAAAGTTGGGGGTTTGATATTTATCGATGATTGTATTTGTAGAGGTTTATTAATCCTTGTAATGATCCAGGTGGATATCGGAGGCCACCCACCTATTCCACTGGCTCAAAGACCAATTTCCATTTTGGAAATTTTTTCCTAGTTTTTCAGGTCCTAAAATTTAGGGGTCATTTTGAGGCCCTAAATAACATTTTTGGGCACGCCACAGTCATACTTTATGCTTTAGAGAGAGTGTGACAACAAAATGTTTAGTCCTCAAATACGGCACCTAAAACGGAGATCGTATGCAAAAGTTATGACCCCAGGAAGTTTATGTACCAACTTACCCCATCGAGGCCCACATGACTTTTGGAAATTCATCTCCTAGGGTTAGGTTTTTTGGATGTTTAGGGTTTTCTCATTTATTCTTGATGTTAAAAAGGAATTTGGAGCCTCATTGTAACCATCTTCTTGTGAATGAGCATAGTCGACACATCTCTTCTCAGAGATAAGCTACCACCATTCTAGCTAGCTTGTGTTCTTTTGCATTTTACAATATTTTGTATTTCAGAAATCCATTAATAGAATCTGAGATTTATTGTATTACTGTGTTCCTTGCTATATCTCTATGTAATTATTTGTTATATCTCTTTTATATCACTTCCTTCATATAATTCTTAAAATAATCTAGATCAGTGGTATCAGAGCGGTCTGCTCCTTGTTGTCCTCGGTGCATGTCCTGAACGAGGTCAAGGTATAGATATTTGGGTCTAAATGTTGTATCTATTGAAGACAACCATTCTCACACACCCAAGTGACCTTCCACGGTGGAACAAAAGAAGTATGAATATATAGGATATCCTTTCAAACTATTGCTCGAGGAAGCCCTCATGCGACAAAGGAACAAGATGATGGATAATTTCACCCAGATCCTTCGACGGTTTCCAGAAACAACGAAGGCACCTTCAACCAACAATCACTTCGAAGGTGTGAATCCATTCAAGGTACAAGTTAACTTTGATATTCCTTTATTTGAAGGCCAGATAAATGTCGACGCTTTGGAAAAATGGTTAAATCTTCTAGAGGTTTATTTATCTATCCACAATTTTTCCAATAGTGAAAAGATCACCTTCGCTCTCCTTAAGACCCTTCCCCATTCAGATATTGGTGGGAGACTTAATATGAGCAACATGTCGAGGATGAGTTTGTAGTTTTTGGGCTAGGACCCACTTGGGTGGCATATTTTGATGCCCTTAAGGAACAATATTACCATGTTGGAAATTATGATGACCATTACACAAGATGGACCACACTATGCCAAGAGAGGGGCCAAAAATTGATAGAGTTCACAAATACTTTCCATACCTTGAACACCAAGTTGGGTATCAAAGACTCTGAGTGGTATCTGGTCCTAAAATATTGTGGGGCTCTGCAAAGGTACATCCAAACCTAAATGGAGTTTCTATACATCTCGTCATTGGGAGTCGCTTATCAATATGCTATCAAAATTGAGCAAAAATTCAAGCAACAGAAGAAGCAGGAGTTCGGGTCTGCAAATCTGCAACAACCAAAGTATGGTAAGGGTGGCCCTAACTCCCAGAACAAAGTATAGAGTAAGGATGATGAACCCCAGGATAGCCATCCCAAGCCACCAACAAAGAAGGGTGATGGGAAGTCGAAGAAGGACACTGGAAAATGGTGTGATTTCCACAAAAGCCCTTAGCACAGTACTGATGAATGTCACTCCAAATAGTCATTATTGGTTGAGAAAAAATCCCTAGGATCAGACGCTGACTCAGAATCTAATTCAAAACTAGAAAAGGGAAGACAAATCATTGATGTAGAACATAGTTTCACCATCGCTACCATAAAAGTCTAGTCAAAGGAACCGAAGGAGCCTGAAGAAGGGGAGCACCTTTTCCACTCACAGATGTGGGTGAAGGGAACCCCACTCCATTTCATTGTTGACAGCAGTAGCCAGAAGAAATTGATCTCAATAGAGATTGTCAAGATTTTTAACTTGACAATGATGCAACATCCCCATGCATACACCATCGGTTGGCTCAGCTAGGGATGGGACATCCGTGTCACCCAACAATGTCTCCTACACTACGGCATAAAACCCTTCAAAATAAGGTATTGTGTGATGTTTCCCCACTTGAATTTTGTGATGTTTTCTTAGGACAACCATATATGTGGAAGCATCATGTTGTTTATGAATCTAGGCCCCATAGTGTCATTATTCAATGCAGAAAGGTGGTTTCTCAGACCAGAAGATTTGTCCTTTGTATGGTTCAATCAGAAGGTGAACATAAGGTCACTACAACCGCTAAAACCTCTGCATGGGGTCTCTCTGCCCTGCAGCAACAGGTGGATGAAATAGTCGAGGAGTACAAAGAAATATTTACCTCACCTATTAGGGTTCCAATGAACTGTCAGGTAAAGCAATCAATTGATCTGACACCCAATGCTCGTCTGCCTAACGGCCCTGTATACATGTGTTCTGTTGTGGAGAATGAAGAAATTGAACAGCAGATCCAAGAGATAATTATGAAGGGCCACATCACACCAAGATCCTCACCTTGAGGGAGCCTAATTGTTCTAGTACGGAAGAAGGACAGGACATGGTGACTTTATATTGATTACAAAGCCCTGAACAAGATCATAGTCAAGAATAGGTACCTAACTCCTCGGATTGATGATCTTATCGATCTAAAGTTAGGCTGCCACCAGGTGTCGATTGAACAAACTGATGTGTGGAAGACAACATTCAAGTCCAAAGAAGGCCCCTTTGAGTGGTTGGTCATGCCTTTCGTCTTGACTAATGCCCTGACCACATTCATGCAGATGATGGATGATATATTACGGCCATTCACAAAATACTTTGTGGTTGTATATTTAAATGACATCCTCGTCTTCAACAAAACTCAGAAGGAACATTTGGAGCATATTCAACAAGTATTGTGCACCCTGCAACAACACAAGTTATATGCCAATTTGGAGAAGTGTTCATTTGGCATGTAGACAATCCAATATTTGGGATACATCATGGATGAGCAGGGTGTACATGTGTATCCCTCCAAGATCCAAGTCATCTGCGATTGGTTGACTCCAAAAACAATGACTGAGCTCTGTGGATTCGTGGGTCTTGCTAACTTCTACATGCAGGTTGTGTTGGGGTTCTCTCATATCACTTGGGCTCTAATCCAGGTGACCAAGGGCGGTGCAAAGGCCAATTTTGTGTGGTCCTTGCCCCAACAAAAAGCATTCAAGGATCTGAAATATCACCTCTTCTCAGCACCAATCCTCATTCTGCCATACCTACAACAACTATTTGAGATTGAGACAGAGGCTTATGATTATGTTATTGGTGTAGTCCTCACTCAGTATGGGCATCTGGTAGCCTATCATAGTGAAACTCTATCTGATGTTGTTCGAAGATACCCTACCTATGACAAAGACATGTACTCCATTGTCCAGGCATGTCAACAATGGAAGCATTACATTCTAGGGAAGGAAACAATCATCCACATTGATCATAGGCTTCTGCAATTCATGCAGACACAAGGAAATTTACAAAATGACCTCCATCAAAAGTGGTCCATGTATCTACAACAATTCCACTTGAATATCAAATACAATAATGGTAGCACCAACCATGTCGCAGATTGCCTCAGTCGACCCCTAGTGGCAGCGCTAACCACAGTTCTTAACTCTTGTGGACATGAGACATCTAGATGGCCACAATTATACAATAATGACCCTCAATTGTCTACTACTTATCAGACACTGAGCGCAGGAAAAATAGTTCCCAACTTTCATCTTCAAGATGGATTATTATGTCATTTGAGCCATCTTTATGTTCCTTCAAGAGAGTGTGCAAAGATTTTCTGGGAAGCTCATTTTAGCCAGGTAGTGGGACATTTTTGTGTAGAAAAGACAGTGGTAGTATTGTAGAATCATTTTTATTGGTTGAAGCTTCGACAAGATTTTTGCAAGTACATCAAATCATGCACCGCCTATGCCATCAATAAGCCCGCCATCAAGAAACATGGACTATACACCCCTTTGCATACTCTGGATAGGCCTTGGGAGTCCATATCCATGGAATACATGTCTGGTCTTCCTTCAAACAAGAATAGGAATGACTGTGTCTTCGTGGTCATTGATCGATTCCCCAAGATGGAAATTTTGGCACCTTGCAAGAAGAGCATCAAAGCCGAGGCCACTGCCAAGATCTTCTTCACACATGTTTGGGTTCATTTTTGGATACCAAAAATTATTGTCTTTGATCAAGACAGTAGGATCCTGAGCACCTTTTCATCCAACCTATGGTTGATGATGGACACCAAGATGACCAAATCGACTGCCTTCCACCCACAGATTGATGGACAAATAGAGGTAGTCAACAGGATGATTTTCCATATCCTACGCATGTATAATTCCAAACATCCACGCACATGGGATGAAATCCTTCCTTATGTTCAACATTGATACAATAGATCCTTCCACAACTCTATTGGCCACAACCCTTTTCAAGTGTTCTTGGGGTTCCAACCATTGGCCCCCATTGACATAGCTCTTCCCATTCCAGCCACACAGGAAGAGTCCTCCCATGCTCAAACAGAGGTTTATCGAGAAGAAAAAAATTTGAGCACATCCATCACATCCAACAACAAGTTCATGATATTGTGAAAAAATCCAATGCCAAGTACAAGCAGTGCCATGATCAACATCGAGTACCACACAAATTTCAGGTGGGAGATAAGGTTTGGTTGCATTTGCAGAAAGAGCGCCTAACAGGACCCCATCAGAATTTGTTCCACTCTGATATAGTCCTTATACCATCACCAAGGTTGTGTGTGAGAATGATTTTGAATTAACTATTCCCCCTTTCCTTGGCTTACATTCGGTATTTAATGTGGAACTGCTCTGACCATATTTTCCACATCTCTTGGACACTTCGGATGCGGTCGAGAAGTTGGCCTCTACAGAACTCAATATTTCCTGCATCAAATAGGAAACACTTGTTCATATCATAGACACCAAGACAAAGGACACTTGCCAGTAGACTATCAAACTCTATTGGGTCGTCAAAGCAGGGTAGTTTCTTCATCAAGGCAATTCGCTCACTAGGAGTTATGTTCAACAAAAGTTTCCTCATCTGATGTAGGAACTCGACACAATGGATACAATTGCTTCCTAAGGGGAGAGGTGTGATATAGGTGGATATCAGTGGCCACCCACCTATTCCACTGTCTCAAAGACTAATTTCCATTTTGGCATTTTTTCCTAGTTTTTCAGGTCCTAAACTTTTGGGGTCATTTTGAGGCCCTAAACAACATTTGTTTGGCATGCCATAGTCACACTATAGGATTTAGCCAAATTGTGATAGAAACGTGTGTATTCCTTGGATAGTTCTTTCCAACGATCTATCGTGCACTTAAAGCGGAGATTGTATGCAAAAGTTATGACCACGGGAAGTTGATGTACCAACTTACCCCATCGGGGCCCACACGACTTTTGACGCTTCATCTCCTAGGGTTATTTTTTTGGATGTTTATGGTTTTCTTATTTATGATTGATGTTAAAAAGGCCTTTGGAGCCTCATTGTAACCATATTATTGTGAATGAGCATAGCCGGCACATCTCTTCTCAAAGATAAGCTACCACCATTCGAGATAACTTGTGTGCTTTTGCATTTTACAGTCTTTTGTATTTCAGACAGTCATTAATAGAATCTGAGATTTATTGTATTACTATGTTTCTTTTCATATCTCTATGTAATTATTTTGTATATCTCTGTTATATTTCTGCCTTCATATCGTTCCTAAAATAATCTGGATCATGTGATCCTATGCTTTCAAATGTCTTCATAATGCTTCTTGTCTTATGATGTTTCATTGACATTTGTATAATTGACTTGATAGCTATATTTGAACCTTTTGTTGATTCTGAAGTGCTTGATGATCATATGCGGCTGTAGGGTTTGATGATCTATTGATGGTTATCTTGAATGAGTTGATTGTTGATGTTTTTTCTGAATGACTAATTCAAATTATGCATCATCTTTTGATCATATTCTTTGGTTTCAAACTTTTAACTTGAATCACAAGGTCACTAGTCCTTTCTATGTGTTGGGAATTAGGTGCATACAACTATCATGATATTTTTTATTTATTTACCCGGACCATAGATTATTTCCTTGGAGAAACCTCTCCCCTTCATTCTTTTCATTTTTGCAAACAAAATCAGTACTTATTCATAAGTTTGCTTGAAGGCAGGGAATACAATGTTTATGATGAATTGGTGAGTGTCCTTTCAATTGAATAATTGATCTCGTCTCTTTGTGTGACTGTAAGAGTAGGTTATTTGGATCACTCTCTTCACACGATTGTACCAGCCTTGAGATGCATGTGGGGAAATCCTTTGATCTTCTTCCTCTTTTAGCCTTCCCTTTCTTTGAAAACCTAGGCCCAAGGCCTGGTGAGTTTTCCCCTTATTTTATTCTATTTTTTCCTCCAACCAATCCTCTTAGTTGGATTCTTCTCATCGATATCTTTCCAATGATTGTAACCATACTTAAATCTGATTTGTGGATCAAAAGTTATGGATTCCCGAAGTTTCCAGCCTTCATTCACATTTTCTCGACCTCATTTCCACGTGGCACCCTGTCACTTGTGGCATTAGACGTGGCATTGACGTGGATGCTAATGTGGCACCCACAAAATTTCCTCTTTGTCATCAAGATTTATATGTTCAAGTTTCCAAATCTTCTGACCGCACCCTCGACGATGACCTTTTCGTCGTCATATTTTCTCCTCCCTAGAACTTGGCCACTCACACTCCATCCTCGACGACGACGCCTCCCCGTTGATCCAACAACCTTTGGAATTTGATGATCAATGACCTTGATCTTATCATTTCTGTAAAGGTTGTTGGCAGCTTAACATCCTCTCGCTTCCCTAGCTGGTACCTTTAACACATGGCACTTCCACCACGTGCCACCTGGAATGACACGTGCCACCTAGTCTCAAAACTCCAAATCATCCTAACACATGGCACATCACCCACTTGGCATGTGGACCCATCCTCCACATGACACATGGACACATGACACATGGAATGACGTGGCTATACAAGTCATCACAAGACATCGTGGCTTATCCAATCAGTTGTTCACACCTGTCTTATTCATCGTTGGGACTCAGTTTGAATCTACTCTTGAGCTTCCAACGACTCCATCCTCCATGACGACCTTTTCATCATCGACATTCCTCCTCCCTAGAATTTGGATGCTCTGAATCCTTTCCCCGACGATGACACCTACTAATCGACGGCCCAGAGTTGTTTGTCACGTCGAATCAACAACTTCCCTCTCCAACCATCTCTCTGATGACCCTCCTTAGATCAACAAATGATATCTACTCGGCCTTTATATCTAACGGCCATCATTGATCTTCTCCCTATTCTCCATAAGAGATCGTCGATGATGATATGTCTTGGGACACATTGTTAGTGATCTATCCCTATCTCGACCTAACAGTCCATA
>JZKD02S0108591.1:287664-313789 GCA_000966675.3 Picea glauca | reverse complement strand
AGTAGATAGGATTCATTTGTATGAACTATTTATGCATTATGTTCTATCTCGTCATGATGTCACATGTTTCCTTGTGGGTACAAAAATGATGTTATGGATGTATTGTACAACTATTGTCTGTGTATAATTAGCATTGTTGATTTCATTTATCATTAGAATACAGGAACTATTTCTAGTTATAATGGTATTACCTTTCACTATACTCGTTCTTTTAAATTTTCTCCTAGGATAGATTAGAAGTAGTTAGGATTATATTAGTTTCCTTTCAGTTAGATTAGCCTTAGGATTATTTAAAAATTTTGAGGGACAGTTCGTTGTTTTTCCCCTCTTCTTCTTTTAATTCTAAGCGGCAGCGAGGCCCATATACTCATAGGAAATGCTACACCAAACGAGAGTAGGTATGATTGGGACCTACCATCGGGCATTCTCCCTTACCTTCTTGACAGGCCATTTGGACCCGTCAATAGGGCTTTTAGAAATTAACTTATAAGAATATCACTAGAGTTGCATTACCAATTTCAGTGAGGAACCCCTTCTATTTCACTGTGCAAGCATTTATAGATAGACTAGACTCTGTTGGTGGTAGTTAGAAGGTCAAGTGATCCCATCCTTTCAGTTTCCCTTTCTACAATGCTCTCTCTCTCATTTTTCTCTTAATGGAAGCATTCAACTTCTAGGTTCCCTCATATTTTGTATTGTCTTTTGTTAATTTTTTCGCTTACATTGGCAATCCAAAGTTCCTTGTTGTGAGTGGGTGGTTCGTTAAGTCAAAAATAACCATCACGCTAGCAATCATATCCTTGTGCTTCTTCCACTTTCATATCTTTTAACTACTCTTCTACCACCTCATCCTTTGTAGCAATATTATTAACTCTACTATTGTAGCCTCTTCAACAACTTTTGTAGCTTATTATGTACTATTCTCTTTTATCAATTATTTTTCTTAGATATGAGTCATGTGCCATTCGTGTTTGTTTTAAATCCACTTTGGATCATGGTGTTGGTATTTTTTGATGTGAGATGAATAACAGTGGTGTCTCACAATAATTTTGGAGTCAATGTGTACCTTTAAATATTTTATCGTCATCTCTATATCTTTCTTCAACTCAAGGATTAAGGATTCATATGCAGTTGTATTGTTCATGCACTTGAATTCTAATCTATAAGCAATGAGCATATGGTTTTTCCAAGGATCAATTAAAATACAACCAGCTCCTACCCCTTCTTTTGATTTGGATCTATTGAAGAATAATTGCCAGAAGATAGTGTCTACTTCTATGTTATCTTTGTCTCCATTCCACAAGTTAGACGTGTTATTTATTTCATTTCCATTTGCACCAACTAATGTAAGATATGAATCACTCAATTGTTCAATAGGTGTATGAGGTGACTCTATAAATAAAATCCATAACCCAAGTTCAAAATGTATTATAGGTTTGTTTATTTCTTCTAAATATACAACTATATGTTTCATTTGTTTCTCTCAATTACCTAGATTTGGCTAGCCTTTACCTTCCATAATAACTAGAGATGGGACCAATCCATAAAGAAATATCCTTTCAAATTCTATGAGTAGTCTATACTTGAAATAATTTCATAAGCTTCAAGTATATTGACCACCACAATGTCAATAACTTAGTGTATCCTCAGGTTTGCACTAGTTGGATGAAAACATATTTCAGTTCCTACATTTCTTTTGATTTGGATCTATCAAGATAAATGATTTGTAGGGAGGATCTAATAGTTTTATCGTTTGATATATTAAATATGAAATACAACGTTATGTTTGTCAAGGCACCTGAATCGACAAGACAATTATGAATGTTGCAATTGAATATTTGAAGAGTGATGAGGGAAGGTTAGGGCATGGATCTAGATTTGATACTTGTGGATTCATCAATATGGGTTTTCTTGTTAATGTTTGGTTCCTTTAGTGTTTTCACTATCAATTCACGTTGTTGGCTCGTCTCAAGAAAATCATGTAGACAAATGCCAAATTTGATCTTTTTTCATGATATCCACTATATTTTAGTTAATTTTGGAAGTGGGATTGGATGTCAAAGATGAGTTTTGGACAAAGCACTAGTCTTACTCATCAAGGGATATTTAGGGATGGTAGGTGTGGTGTCTTACTAGATTATGTTTCTCAAACAATAGTCTCTTCTCCCTTGTATAATGTTAGCTTCACTTGACTTAGCTTCCTCTTCTTTGTCATCATTCTCAATCTCTTTAGTGTTTTCCGTGGGAAACATATCCCATAGGACCATAGTTGTAGAGGGTTGAGAGTATTTCATTTTCTTCTCTTCATCTTGTGGTTTACTAGAATCTTGGGTGAAGGCTTTGAAGGTGTTTTAGAACTTAGGAAAATCCTTTTCATCATAGTTAGTTTGGCGAACCCTGCAATAATGTTCCATGGCTATTTTTTCAAAATCTAATTGTAATTTAATGGATGTGCGTTTGTTGTTGGGAGCTATATTGTTATTGAGCATTTGATAAGGTCTAAAAATTCTATCTGTGGGACTACCCTCTCCAACTTTTCTTTGAAAGTTTACAAAATCATTAGAGATATTTTGTAATAATCATTGAACTCCTTCTAACTCTATTGCTTAGTCTTCACTTTTGGAATCGATGTTAGTTGTAGTTTTAGCTGAGGTAGTAGTTCTCTTTTTTCCATGTCATTGGGGGTAGAACCTTTAAAGGTTTTGAAATAGGGGTCAAAGTTTCATGTAAAGATGATATTTATTGTTCTATTTTCATAAACTCCATGTAGGCATATTCACGAGTGTGTTTATTGGATTGTTTAACGAACATGGCTACTATGGGATCAATGGATGAGAGGTAGAACTCTAAGGTTGGAATTTCATGGTATCTTTGATCTACAATAATACAGTGATACAAGGTGTTAAACCTTGTTTTGAAACCTCGGTCTTTTTCCTTGGGTTCTACTTTTTGTTTAGTAAGTTGTAAATGCAATGATCTCTATGTTTCATCATCTCTAAATTTACATATAAAAGTTTGTTCAGATTCATTCCAATTGTATATTTAGTTAACAGGAAAATAAAAGATTAGTGTGGATGCTTGGCCTATAAAAATAAATATGAAGATCTGGCACACAACATCTTTTTTTCTAATTTTTAGGAGCCTAATAGCTTATATGATGGATTTGAAATGATCTTTAGTTATATTAACTTCATCTGGATTGAATTTAGGGAGGTATCTCTCAACATTCTTAGGCATATCATGGTAAGGCCCAGCCTGGAAAATCTAAAGCATTCAAAGCCAACCATACAAGTCGTTAGTTTTCCATGTATTAATTTATGTGGTTGTTGTCAATTTAAGGGTTAGACAAGAGTTACCACAACTTGTGTGGATTGTGCATCAAATCGTAAATGGCTTTCTCAATTATTTATCGTTGTTTAGACGATATATTGTTGATCTCATTATCTATATTTTTGGCTAAATCTAGGTAGGTTTTGCAATGTAAGGCTCAAAAAACTCTTATCTAGGAGTTTTCGATGCTTATAAGGTGGTAAATCAGAAATGACATGTGGGATTCCTATTTTTTTGCTAAAATTTTGAGTGAATCCTCATAAATCCTCCAAAAGGTCAAGTTTGTTGGATTCAAACTTAGGTTGGTTGGTACCTTAGGTGTTCGAGATTGTCATATATCTCAGTCAAGACTCTTGGTCGCCCCAACTTTCATGGAATTCTTGATCCCTAATATGTTGTCCACAAATGAGTGTGGCCCTCCTTTTAGTGAAAAAATGTTGATGTGCACTTTTGACCCTCGTTAATATACATGGGTCCACTAGGATAAAACCCTCAAGATGTGATTCCCTCTCTTTATATGGTAGACCCTCTGGTTTATGGTACTATTTATCATATATTTTTTAGAACCTAGACTAATATTTCTATGTCCTTTTCATGTATGATGTATAAGGCGTAAAATAAAAATCCTGGTACTAGGAGAAAAAATTAAAGCGAAGTGAAATAAAACATAATATCAAATCAATTGAAAGCATGAATATTCAAAACATTCCATGATTTCAATGTTTACTAGACAAAGATGTATAAGATAGCTTGATAGTGTAAATATAAAACAAAACATAACATCAAATCAATTGAAAGCACAAATATTCAAAACATTCCATTAATTCAATGTTTAGTAGATAGAGATTTATGAAATAGGTTGATATAGTGTAAATCTATTATTGTCCTATTCACCAAGTTAGTAATGAATCTAAGCTTTGAATGAATGATAAGAAATAATTCACAAGCATAACTCATAGTAAACTCAAGATGTTATTAACAAAATTAATATAGTTTGCACACCACAAATAACAACACAAGATTTATTAAATCTTACCAACAGTGCCTCGGCCTCTCTTATAGGATAGCTTGTCTCCAAAAAATGAGAACCTTCTTTTGGTAATTACAACTTTCTTTTATACAAAATTGGGATATGGGTAGGTGAAGTGGTTTAGCTTCTTGACTCTTCACCTCCCTTCACTAGCCAACAAAATTTAATCATTCACATATATAATTTCTTCTATGTAATCTTTTTAGGCTTTGTATGCTTTCTCTCTTTCGAATGACATAGGAAAGTGATACTACTCAATTGGGACGTCTATGAAACCTATACCATTTTGGAGTGTTGTCTATCCCCTCTCCAACTTAGACAGGAAAACATAAAGTAGACACATTCCCTCGTCAATATTTCTATGTGGTCTTTGGCCACAATCTTGTTGTTGTATGGGGTAGCTTCTAGGGTGCTTCTCTTCTAACTCTAGGTTCTACTTAGTTGTGACATTATATCCAACTATTGTACAAAGATATCATCTATTCTAAATGTGGATAGTTATAACTCTTGTGTTATTCTTTCTACATCTTCCAACCATTGACTATCATCCCTTAGTAGCTCCTAGATGTCCTCATTCAAGCTATTAGTTATGTCCCTCAAATAACTTAGTATTGTGTAGATCCAAATTATCCTTTTTTCATTTAGACAAGGTAGTTCTAAAGGTGTTTCTTTGAATTCATGTTTCCATTGTGTTAGAGAGTCCAAGCACCTTTTTCATCCCTCCTCGTGAAGCAACCAGTCTTCCAACCTATTAGAAAGAGTTGATGCTTCCTTGTATGTCTCATGCAAGTCTACCATGACTACTTTGTAAAAAAAATAATGAATGTTGGCACAAGGGAAGACCCAGGGTTCAACACTTCAACAACGCACCAACAAAACCCTAACTACCGGCCCTTTCAGCAACACCTGTGAAGAAAATGAAGTCTCACCCGAGGTAGAGGCAGGGGGGGTTGCAGGACTCAAGTGTATACAACCAAGCTTGGACACAAATCTATGATTACAACACTTAACAGAGCACTTATCCAACAATATGCATTAGTTCACGAGTCTCATTCACATCGTGGATTAAACCCTTATTACAGAACATCGCAGTCACAATAAAGATCAAGCTCTTACAATCACTTAGCACCTAGCATTAGCTTAGATATAGCAGATATTCACCTTTAAGAAATAAGAAACAACATCAGATCCATTGATCATGCATTATAACAACAACACTAAGCAGATAAACACATAAATAACATCGCACAAAGCACATCAAGACACAGGATATACGTGGTTCACCCTAGTGTGGGGCTACGTCCACCAACTTCTTCCTCTTCTTCTTTATTAGTTTTCTTCAATCTCTTACATTCATCTACTTCTATGCATAAAGCCACAGAGACAACTCCGTCGAGGCCAGGAGATCGCCATGCAGCGCGCCAAATCCTCCTTCCCAAACTGAGTTCAAGGCACAGAGCCAACTCCTTAGTATCACAGAGCCTTACTTTACACAGTCTGTCTGCACAAAGCAACTTACAACCTCTTGCACTAATCCAACTAGTCATGCACTAAGCCAAGCAGTAACTCTTACAACATATGGTGCACATAGCCCACTATCCAGTTTGCATTGCTATGCACACAGCCAAAACTTCTAGGCTTCTTACATCGCTTAGCTACTTATTTATGCATTTACAAAGAGGCCTAATCATGGGTAAACCCATGGGCCGACATCCCTTAACCCATTACATAAACCCTAAAATCCCTTTCTTGGATCCACAAGCCAGCAAAATGAGTGAGATCTCGCGATCTTCGCTCCGCCTGGGCACTCCATCTTTGACCAGCCTGTCAAAGTCCCAAAAGTGGTCAAACATGGCCAATGTTTCCTCAAAACTTGGTCAAGGGCCAACAGGCCCCCAACACTCACATGCGACTCGTCCTGAATCACTCAGATATGGGAAACACTACTTTGAAGACCTCGAGCTTAGCTCGAGCTACCTCGGCTTGTTGCTTTGCCTGAGCCTCCTACTCGGCAAACTCCTGAATTACTTGCTCTGTAACAGGCCCTTGCAGGCGTTGTTCCATTTCCACAACCACTTAGTCTAACTGCAAGCCTTTTCCTTCAATCTCTTCAAAAATTGTGCAGGCTTCATCCTGCACCGGCTGTAGCCTCTGTGTAACTTCCATGACTCTGCTGTAGATGGCAGTAATCTGTTGCTGGACTGCACATTGTTCCTGTGATATTTTCATCCTCTCAACTGTAGTAAGAAGCTTCATCTCTGCCTGGACGGTGGAGGCTTACTGCTGCACCTTCTGGAGTTGTGCTTCCAGTTTCCTTAGCTCTGGATCTTCTACAAGGCTCGTAGGTCTACGCACTATGATCACTCAATTGCTTACATTCTGAGGAAAATTCCCTGATTATTTCTACTACATTCTTGGTAGCTTCTTCCTCTTATTGTGCACTTCTTGCGGAGTGCTAGGTACTACTTGGAGCTCTAACTCCATTATCCGTGCTAGAAGCTGTTGAATGGCTTCGGTGAGCTTCCACACTTGCATCTCGATTGACTCTGGTTCCTCCTATGCCTAGCATGGCACAGAGCAAAGTGTTGTAGTCACTGCCTCTTTGACTGGAGTCTGCTCTGCGAGAAGCTGGTCTTTTTCTTTCTGTACCATTGCATTGTCCTCTCTGAACATCACCCGAATTTCATCTTTCTCCTTCTACACAACTCGAAGTTGCTCTAAGACCTCCTCCTTTTCTTGTTTCAACGCTTTTGTAACCTGTTCCTTTTCTTCTTGGTCTCGTTGAATTCGAGCCTCCATTTCATCTACTAATCTTCGTAACTGTACGGGCTCGTCCCCCAATTCTGAAATTTCCAATGAAGAAGGCACAGTAGGTACTGTGAAACTCGAATGGATGGCTTGGTGTATGTCTTTTAGCTCCTTTTATATTCTTTCATATAGCGTCTCCTGCTTCGCTCCATGTCTCTGCAAGATATCCTCTGAAGCATCTTCCAGGGTTGTGATGATGAGGTCGACATCGTCCACTGTGAGCACATTCTTCAACTAAGGCTTATTGGCGCGAGTCTTCTTTCTTGTTGAGGGTTTTTGCAGAGAAACCTTTCTTTTCTTCGATGTTTCGGCCTCAATAGGGGGATCCTTTGGTGATGTAACTTCACCTTTGTCTTTCTTTTCTCCTTCTTCCCCTCCTTATTCTTGGTTCACTTCATCTCCTCCTCCTCTTGTGGGTGAGTCAAGCCTACTTTCCTCTAAGGCATTGTCCTCCTCATCAGTTTATATGTTCTGCACTTCCTCCTTTTTCTTCTTTTTCTTCATGCTAGTCTGTCCATCATGTTTGACCTGGGTGACCAAGGGACTTCCGATGATGTCGGGGTCGGAGAGTTCTGCATCTTCCACCAGTATAAGGAACTCTGCAGGCCATTCTTTGGTGATCTCCTCCATGTCTTCGTCAATCAGCTTATAGTAGGATTGTAGCTCCTCCTTACTCTCATCCCTACGCGCAGTGATGTATATAAAGTGTCGATCTGTGTGGAACTTCACCATCGGTCTGTACTGGTGCAATGTGTTCGATGTCATTCATGGGGATGCCTCAATAGCACGCTTTAGTTGCTGGTAGTAGGCATGGAAGACAGTGTTCGACTTCCACTGCTTCGACATATCATTTATATACCACAAGGTGGTGAACCTCGTGGCCAATGGCTTTGATGGCTCAACTTCTGGAAATGTCGCTCCTTTTGGCATTTGCCAAGCGACAAATCTGATTAATACCAGTAACCAATTGAAATGGAATTCATAGCCATGATCCTGGGCTTTGCGGCAGTCCTTCTTGAGTTTGTTAATGAGGTAGCTCACCCATTTCATTTGCATTCCTTCTACGCACTTCCATGCAAGGTCTAGAAAGAATAGTGCGATACAATGGATTCTATGTTAGCTTGAATATTCAGGAGTAGCAAAAAGTGGTTCCAGCACAATGTCCAATGGGCTAAATAAGAAAGTGTTGTAACAAATTCCTCCAACGGGAAGGAATGTGTCCATTAATGTGGATCCATCTATTATGGCGTGGTCCCAATGCTCCAACGACGGTCTTTCTGTCAATTACTACGTTTCTAGCTATTCTGGAGCGTTATTCTAACGGTCAAGGCGCCTCCAATGGTCATATTGCTTCATCGTGGTGAAGTCCCATTCTGCATAGTTCTATTATTCCGACGAGGTTCAAGTTCTGTAGATCTGCCTTCTGCAAAGTCTTCCTTCTATTTTTTGTAGCTTCCTACAGCTCATCTTTCTTCCTATTGAGCTTCCTGGCCTTATTTCCAATTATATGAACTTCCCTAACAAATTATGGAATCCTCTTTTCGTTTTTGTTCTTATCTTCTCCTAGTAAAGTGACTTCGCACTGTTGATGTGATTTTATAGATTTTGAGGTTAATGTCCCTTCTCTTACTATTTATGAGGTGGCTATACTTCTTTCTTTCATGGGTAGGTTCTTCAAGCCTTCCTGTGTTCTTTCACCTTTGACAACTAATTCTCTGGCCCTCTGTTTCTTCGACTTATCCTCTTGTTCTTCTCTTAGTCGCTCTATTTTGCTGGCTATGAAGTCCCTTAGTTCTTGTTTTTTCTTTTCTATAGCGTCCTCCTCTTCTTTCCTTCTGATTTGATCCTTCTCAATCTAGGTTTTTCCTAATAAAAGTGGAAAACGGGCATTGTTCTCAATAAATTTAATTACTTCAAGTTCTTCTTCATTCGATGTTCCATGAGCAATCATAGGTATATTAGTAACTCTCCCACATAGCATTATCATCTTTCCTTTAAACAAGCCTATCCTTCCCAATGAAGGTATCATATCAGGCTTTCCCAAAATTTCTCAAGTGCTTTCTAGCATAATATTCACGTGTGTTTCTTCATCCAATACACAGTCTATGTTGAAGTCTTCTATTCTTGTAACTATGCGTTGTTTCTCTTTCAGGATCTCTGGTAAATTGATGTCTCTATGATCATCCATTATTTATTTTAACTACATTAACATAGGCTCTGACTCTTTTTCTATATTATTCTTTAACATATCCTTGGTCTCTTGTCCTTCTTTATAGTTTTCTTGTCTCATGTTCATCTTTTCAAATTTAGAAATCATCCTTGGAAAATCCTCAACCTCATGACCAATGGCTTTACAACAAAGACAAATAGGACTTGTACCAGGGCATTCCTTAGCAATATGTCCTGGTCTTCTGCAATTATAACACAGTGTCAATCCTCTCTTTCTTTTAAACGATCCCCAGCCTCTCCTGTACTGCACACTGGGATCACAGTGTTGTACCGGCAATCTAAAAAAATTATTTCTAGGTTCATGCATCCACTTATTAGTCCAGAAATTCTCTCTATGCATAGGAATAACATATCTTTCTCTATTTCTATCAAATTTATTCAGATCAACTCTTTCTTCTAATTGTGCCCTAGTTTTCAAATTAGGACAAAATATATCAAACATACCTAGATTCATACTTTCAAAGCAAAAATTTCCACTTATCTTACCTTTACCAAAGCACAAATCTTTAAGATCTTACCTCTTTTCTTCAGATCAGGTTTCTTTCTTAGCACAGAGCTTCGCAAGTCAAGTATAATAATGCGCACTACAGCAACAAATCTACGCACAAAGCTTTTTCTTTTCTTTAGTTCCCAGCAATTACAGTTTCAGGTCCCAACAACTGAACCATTTGTTGGCATAGGGGCAGACCTAAGGTTCAACGCTTCAACAGCGCACAAACAAAACCCTAACTATCGGCCCTTTCAGCAACCTGCGAAGCAAATGAAGTCTCACCCGAGGTACAGGCAGGGGGGGTTGCAGGACTCAAGTGTCTACAACCAAGTTGGGACACACATCTGTGATTACAACACTTAACAGAGCACTTAGCCAACAATATGCATTAGTTCATGAGTCTAATTCACATCATAGATTAAACCCTTATTACAGAACAACATAATAACAATAAAGATCAAGCTCTTACAATCACTTAGCACCTAACATTAGATTAGATCTAGCATCCATTCACCTTTAAGCATTAAGAAACAACATCAAATCCATTCATCATACATTATAACAACAACACTAAGCAGATAAACACATAAATAACATCGCACAAAGCACATCAAGACATGGGATATATGCGGTTCACCCCAGTGTGGGGATACGTCCACCAACTTCTTCTTCTTCTTCTTCTTCTTATTCTTTATTAGTCTTCTTCAATCTCTTACATTCATCTACTCATGTTTGCAAAGCCATAGATCCAACTCCGCCGAGGACAAGAGATTTGCGCGCAGCGCGCAAGATCCTCCTTCCCAAACTCAAGTCAAGGCACAGAGCCAACTCCTCGGTAGCACAGAGCCTTACTTTACATAGTTTGTCTGCACAAAGCAACTTGCAACCTCTTGTACTAAGTCAACTAGTCATGCACTAAGCCAATCAATAACTCTTACAACATATGGTGCACATAGCCCACTATCCAGTTTGCATTGATATGAACACAGCCAAAACTTCTAGGCTTCTTACATCGCTTAGCTACTTATTTATACATTTACAAAGAGGCCTAATGATGGGTAAACCCATGGGCCAACATCCCTTAACCCATTACATAAACCTAAAATCCCTTTGTTGGGTCCACAAGCCCACAAAATGAGTGAGATCCCGCGATATTCACTCTGCCTTGGCGCTCCATCTTTGACCAGCCTGTCGAAGTCCCAAAAGTGGTCAAACATGACCAATGTTTCCTCAAAACTTGGTCAAGAGCCAACAATGAACCAATCATATATCATCTTGGATTTCCAATGTGTATTTAATGAAATCGCTAGCATCGTATTTTTGTAGCTTTGTAATATTCTACTTGGTGTTTCTAGTGCTCAATATCTTTCATGTCATTCTATATCTCTAGCCATTTTGACACAAGTAGACTTGGTTTCTTAGGCTTTGGCTACCTTTTTCATGGCCATTACCATTGGTTCCATATCACCTACATCTATGCATTGTTGCCTTGATCATTTTGATTATAATATGATATATGGTTGTTTTCCTTTTCTTATGAGGCCGGTGAACTACATTTTTCTTCATTTTATCAAATGTACAATTCCAAGCATACCACCCTATCTCATATCAGTTATGCCCCTCCTATAAAGTGTTAAAATATGGAATCTTGTTGGCTCAATATAGGGAATCCTTCCATCTCTCTAGGGTTAGTTGAACACTCAATCGTTGCCTATATTTGGCCTATAGATATCATCTCTTGTGTGGGCACTCCTAGGGTCTCTATGTCTGTGTGCCCTTGAGATTAAGGAGTGATGTCTTTATCAAGCATTGAACCTTCTGTCTCTATGGTGGTCACAAGGATATTTTTGTTTTTGGTTCCAACTTCCTTAGTTATTTTCATCTTCTAAAGACTTCCTCATAATTTAGTGCCCTACTTTTGATCTCTTCTTCTAAATAATCTTCATTAGGGTAAGGCCATTAAATGCTCAAAATGAACCTATGATTTGTGATAACCTAAGTTGGGTCATGCATATTAAAGCACTCATAATCAAACTTTTATAAGTCTATATATTTTCCCTCTTTCTTTGTGAAGACAAAATTTGGAAAGTTATAATAATAATAATAATAATCTGTTTTTAAGGTCACGGCCAAGCCAAACACCAAATTGGTGTATGAGACCCCCTCCTCCCAACGATTTGACTGGTAAAGTCTATGAAGGTATACATACCCTACCCCCCTCTGGATTTGAACTTGTGACCTCTTAGGAGGAAACACGTGTTCTTAACCATTATGCCCACTCAGGTTGTATCCCTATAACAATCATTTTGTTTGGATAAAGTTTTTTTATGGATTTCATATAGGGCTTCCTTGAATCCACCATGGATGGTTTGGTAAGCTATCTCCCTGATTATTAATATGTTTGGCACACGTTTGAGTAGGGTGTGTGGTGTTTTGGTGGCACTATATATTTTGATATGTGTGGTCAATTCATCCATATACCAATCACTTATTCCTTCCAAAACCTTAGTTGCATCATCAAAAATCCTAGGGCACTCTTTACCAAGGATCAACTGGTACAATGGGTCTAAGAAGTGGTCATAGACATACCCATAGATTGGAGCATAGTTGTCTTCCCACAAATCTTTGTTGTACACCTAGATTGGAGTCATGACTGGTACCAATTCCAATTCATCCTTGGGAGGGGATTGGATATACATACAATGTTTAATAAGTATGAGGGCATGGAAAATTTAGGCCCAATGTTGTCCAAGGTAGACTTTAATTTTTTAATGCATCTTTCAATATGTGTAATATACCATTTGGTGTCTCTGCACTTGATTACTTGTCTTTCTCCCTTCATTCCTTCGTGATCTTATGGCAATTCTTCTCTTCAACAAATTGTTGGACCCAACTATTTGTCATATATTCTTTGACTCTTGGGAACATGTAATATATATTGAGGTTGTTAGTGTCCTAAGATGTTATACATCGATCAATGTCTGACATTATCTTCCTCATATCCATGTTGGTGTTATCAATTACATCTAATTACATCAAAATAAGGGAGAACCGTTGACCATGTTGAAATGTTATGGATTTGAGATCCCCTAACATTGTGATTTGTAATAACATCCTTAATATCATTTTTTCGATTGGCATGTGTTGGCCTTCATGTTTCCTCCTTGTACATTATGAAAATATCGCCATATTCATAAGAAATGGGAGACTATTTTTGCTAACAGTATCAACATAATTAGTCATGGTCCCTTATTTTGTTATGATATTGTTGGTGGAAGGTGTTGCTTTCATCTTGTCGTCTATAGTGGGGGTATCAATTTCGATCTTGTTTTCTTTGGATCCATTTGATATATCTTATTATCATTCATTTCAAATCAACGCTCGATTATTTATACATGTTTGTCCATTAAAACAACATATACTAGTAAGATGTTGGTAAGTGAGATGTGAAGGATAAGGATTTTGAAGGATCAACTGGTTTATCATTCCATTAAAGAAAAGGGACTTAAGGCATCTTTGAAGGGGGTTGGTAGCTTGGCTCATGCTAATTGTTTGAAAAAAAAAAAAAAAAAACTTATTTGAGTGTGTTATGATGGAGAAGGCTTGATGGGTTCAAGGACCTCCACACTAGCTACCAAATGTTTATGAAAATAACCAACAAAAATAAAATAATATTCAAAATAGTGCATCAAACTTCTTTCATTTTGAATGCTATTGTGGGGCGACTTATTTTCTTTGTAATCGGACAAGAGTAGTTTATCAAGAGATTTCAAAACATCATTAGGTGGAGATTATTTCAAACAGGCCTAAAGCAGTGAATCAAAATGTGGGTCCCAACCTAGAATTGGGCTCTTCGAATGAAATTATAATGTTGAGGACCTTCAAGAAGGGGGGAGGGAAAGCTTATTTAGAAGGGCCGACAACTCATTCCTTATGTAGGTTCATGCGAGGCCCTCTACTTTATTAAACTTTGGGTAGAAACAAGCATTGGACCACTAGGGAATTTAACGATAATTAATAAAGGTGCACGGGATTAGATTTGAAAACAAGAAATCATCTTCCTAGTTCGACTTCAAAGGGGATTCAAACTTCAAGGAAATGCAAAATAAAATCATGAGTGGATCAATGAGAGTTAAGAAATCACCCATAGGTTTATTTCCAAGGTTTCCCTTGTTTATATGTATCAATCATCAAGATAAGATGTAACATCGTGGTATTTTGAAAGTTTGAAATATATAATGCTTGTAAGTTCCCCACAAATAAACATTTTAGGGTTGGGATGGTATCTCAATGTTTGAACTCAAGTGAGGAAAGCTTCATCGATGTTGAAACATAATATCTTTCCATGGGTTTATTTGAAAATCTATCATCTTTCAAATAACTCAAAAGGACTTGATGGTGTGGAAAAGAAACCATTGCATGGCTTTCAATCTTTAAGGATAAGAACATTTCTCTGGGAGGAAGATCTATCTTTAGAAGGAACCTTTTATCAAAAATCTCTAAATCTTATCCAACATTTTGAAGAATATAATCAAAAATGACTAAAGAGGATCTATACAAAGGGTATGAAATTGTGGAGGACTCAACACCAATAGTTCACTTGGTTTACTTCCCGATGATTTTCTTGCAAGGTTATGATTCACTCCTTGTTGAATCATCCATAGGTTTATATATATATAGGTTTTTCAAGATACATGATTGGTATGTTGATCTGTGCTTTTTGTTTTCAAGTGGATTATTGAGAGTTTTTTTTATGTCTCATTTTCTTAGAGTAATTTTGTGGACAGTTCATTCACTCAGATAATCTTTAGACTTTACAAGGATTATCTTTGAACCTAATAGAGAACAATTGATTCTAATGCACTTTCACTTGGTAGATTGAATTGTCAATCATTTTCAGGATTCGTGATGTGTTAGACTTATGGCCAGTTCACTTCTCATTAGGGTTTGCTTACATAGATTTTACGATTCGCATCAGTGAACACATATGGGTTATTTGGCTTATTTGTTACATAATGAGATTTTGAGACTTGGTATTTAGCAACCAATTTTGGAGGTTTTCCGAGAGGATCTTCATAAAGACTCATGAGGTTTTATACCATGAGTATTAGATTGAAGACTTGGAGATTTTGATTTTGGCACTAGTTATTGTTGCTCCATTGGTTCAATTTTACAAACTTAAGATTGAAGCGAGGATTGTTATCCTTTTCCTTCCTTTAGTAATCAATAAGCATTGACCACCTTGGTATTCTCACACTATAGGATAGAGGGTTTATCCTAAGTGTGTGTTTTATGTGTGTTAGGACTATTAAATACCCTAATTACTTGATTATGGGTCATCATCAGGGTTAGGTTTTATGCTAAGATGGTTACAACCATTATACTATATATATGTTCCATTCATGTCAATAATATTGATTGAATAGTTTTTCCTTTTCCACATTTCTCATGTGTGTTATTTTTTTGTGTGAGTTCAATTGTTAGCTTTACATATGATCTCACTTCTTTCAAAATCACTAAGTGAAATGGCATCACAGACTTCTCCTAATGTTCATGAAGCAAATAGTATTACCCCATGCCCCTTCTGTCTTCCACATTTCTCATGTGTGTTATTTTTGTATGTGAGTTCAATTGTTAGTTTTACATATGATCTCACTTCTTCCAAAATCACTCAAGTGAAATGGCATCAAAGACTTCTCCTAATGTTCATGAAGCAAATAGTATTACCCCGTGCCCCTTCTATCTTGCACCTTTTTAAAAACCTCACCTCACATATTTAAATTAACCACTAATATCTCTAAGCATAGTGATCCAAACCAAATTATTCCCAACAAAGGATACATAATTGTGAATAAAATTTTGATATTTAGAAACTCAATGTAATGGGAGATAGTATAAGAAGGGTTTTGAAACTTGTGGAATTTATAGTCCTAGATACTTCAATCTCTTGAAAAGAGATACTTCCACTTTTGTATTTTATTAAAGGCAAGAAAATAAAAACCTCTAAACAATCCATCAGGATTAAGCCCAAAACTTACCTTTGATTTCCTAAATTACATAAAGAAACATGGTTAGGTGACACCACCATTTATGAACAAAAGGAGACTTTAATTATGGTGCAGACCCCCTATCCCTCTTAAGGGTTGCGCGACCTCCTGGTCAGTATCTTCTGGTTCCGGAGCCGAAATGGCTCTTCTGGTTTCAAACTGGAACCCTTCGAACAAACACATAGGTCCCCCACAAATGCTCAGTTGACTTTTCCAAGCATCAAGCGTGACCTCCCACAGCACACGACCAAGAGCCATGACCTTGCGCTAAGCCAAAAAGGATGCTTATCGTGGACCAGAACTTCACAAGTCAAGCATCCCATCCCTTTGTCCTTCGAACCCCCGGTTGCCGAAATGCCGAAATATCGTGGATCGAGACTTCACAAGTCAAGCATCCCATCCCTTCGTCCTTCGAACCCTTGGTTTCCAAAATGTTGAAATATCGTGGACCGGGACTTCACAATTCAAGCATCCTGTCCCTTCGTCCTTCGAGCCCCGGTTGCCTAAATGCCAAAAAGTCCCAGCACCTATTCCTTCAGGTTTTCGCGTTTTGCAAAATTAGAATGCAAGGGATATCTCTGTTCCTTGGAATCCCTGGTTATCGGAATGCCAAAATGCCTCAGCACCTATTCTTTCAGGTTTTCCCATTTCGTGAAATCTGGGTGCAAGGGATATCTCTGCTCATTGGAATCCCCGATTGCTGAAATGTTGAAATCCCGATGACCCGAGATCTATGCCTCCGATCTCTCTCGGATCGACGACTATGCTTATTTATGCATTTCACATTTCGCGAATTTGCATCTTGCGAAGCTGTCCACTCCTCTTCCCAGTCGCCGAAATCGTGAAATCTCCCCCACTTTAGATCAACAGCTCTAGGCCTTCGGATATCTGACAGCTCCGATCTTTTCGGGGTTCCGCCGGTCGAGAGTCCCACACTGTTGACCCTTGTACACCCGGTTTCGAAATGCTGAAATGTCTTGGCATTCGTTCCTTCGGGGTTTCGCGATTCAAGGAATAGCGATGCAAGAGTCCCGCTGCTTTGACTTTCGACTCCCTGGCTACTGAAATACCAAAATGTCGTAATGCTTTGGACATCAAAAATCCCTCACCGCTAACCTCCTCGCAGCTCCACCTTATCCAACGGTTGGTGGGGTTTCGGCTTTTCTCCTTAAGGACTCTCCACCGTCCATTCAGATCTTCGGGATCTCCCCTCCCGAATCTACACAGCGTTAAATCCTGCGCTTATCCCTCAAATCGGATGGTCTGCGGGATCTTCCGCCATGATCCAATGCTCGATGGCGTTCTTCCTCCTGAGCTTTTACTCACTTCAGACTTAGAAGATTTTCTACGTCTTCGAAGACTCGGTCTTCATTCCTTCTAGGGAATGAGTTCCTGGATCTTGATAACACTTTCTGAAGCGTTATCCCTCCTGAGCTTTGTCTGGTTCAGACTTCGATTTCTTGCGCACTCCTTGCATTTGAGGGATTTCGATAACTCAGATCCATGGTATTTCTCGCAGAGAAATTCCTTCTGATCTCCTTACGTTCCTCTCTGGCTCGATGGACACCTTCCAGAGCTTCCAATGAAGAGAAACAATTGAAACTGGAAAAACTCACAGTTCCATCCCCTTGTTCATGTAAACAGAAAAGACAGGAAAATGCACACAGTCCACACACCATACATTTGGATAAATTTTCCATTCTGTTATATTCACAAGTGCCCAATGGCTACAGAATACATTCAAAATTACAGTAACTCAAAAACACTGAGATCTCCTGCTAACTTGTAGTTCCCTCTTACAGCTAATTTCTCTCTGTATTCCAGCCCTCTCTAACTGGGTGTACAAACTTCTACATAACTCAAAAATGTTTCTAGGGTTTCCCCTGGCTACTTGTCTACTCTAAAATTCATCCTACGCTATCTTAGTTCAGTGGAATTCTAGAGCCGTAGTGGAAACTCCTGCTCTGTTTACAATTTTCAAAACATGCCTCAAAGGGTAAAATTCGGCACCGGTTCAAGTGTGCCTCCAAAGGTGAATTCCGGCACTGAGTGGAGGCGGATTTCAAAATCGGTTGTAACTAACCACGTTGAAGTTCTGGAAGAACTCTCACGTGTTGAGTGGTCTCGCCTCTGTGTGCTTGCCAACGATGCTCCTGCATCATACTCCCCTTGACAAAAATTCATGGACTCCTGTCCATGAGCTCCTCTACTGACTTTCCCTACTTCTGGATAGAAGCTTCAGTTTCCCAACTGGCATCTTTGATTGGGTGTCCCTTCCATTTGACCAGATACTCAAAATAAGTCTTCTTGTCAATCCTCTGATCAACAATTTTCTCCATCTGTGAATTTTCTACCACAGGCATCTGTTTCTCCCACTGAACTTTTCCTTGAGCTTTTGATCCTTCCGTTTCATCTTTCCTGTAAGGGTACAGGTCTGAGACATTGAATATGGGTGAAATGCCCACACCATCTGGAAGCTCAATCTCATAGGCGTTTGCATCAAACTTCCTCAAGATCTTACAGTGTCCTATCTTCTTCATCTTCAATTTGTTATATGTTCCCCTAGGGAACCTTTCCTTCCTCATATGTGATAAAACCTGATCTCCCACTTCAAATTGAAGTTCCCTACGATGTTGATCAGCTCTGTGTATGTATTTTTGATTAGAACTCTGTAATTGTTCTTTGATCCGACTATGGAGTCTCTGCATTTCAGTAGCAAAATCCTCTGCTCCAGCGCTTCTGATCTCTCCCTATTCCAAGTCCCTTAACTCAGACACTCCCCTGGGTTGCATTGCATAGAGTATTTGGAATGGGAACCTTCCAGTGCTTCTGTTTGGTGAGTCATTGTATGCAAATTATTCTTGTGGCAGAATCTGATCCCACTAGTTATGATGTTTAGTAACTAGACTCCTTAATAAATTCCCCAAACTTCTATTTACCACCTCTGTCTACCCATCTGTCTGAGGGTGATAAGATGAGCTGAAGGACAAATCTGTCCCCATCTTCTTCCACAATGTCCTCCAAAAGTGACCAACAAATTTTTTTGTCTTTGTCTGAGACAATGCTCCTGGGTAGACCGTGAAGTCTCACAACTTCTCTGAAAAACAGATTTGCAACATGTGTTGCATCACTGGTCTTATGGCATGGGATGAAATGTGCCATCTTTGAAAATATATCCACCACCACAAATATGGAATCAAATCCTCTTTGTGTTCTTGGCAATCCCAACACAAAATCCATGCTTATTGCATCCCAAGGCCTCTTTGGTATTGGCAATGGTTGATACAATCCAGTGTTTTGTCTTTTCCCCTTTGCATGTTGGCAGATCCTACATTTGTTCACAAACTTTATCACCTCTGTTCTCATACCTGGCCAATAGTATGAACTTCTCAATTGTGCAAACATTTTATCGTGGCCGAAATGTCCAGCCAATCCGCCACTATGCTTCTCCTTCAGAAGATTGTCCCTCATTGAGCATCTTGGTATGCACAATTCATTTCCTTTGAACAACAATCCTTCCTGAACCATATACTCTGTCCACTGACTTCTATATCTCAGTACAAGGCTTGTACATGCTTTGTAGGCCTCCTTGAAATCTGTATCATTACAATACATATCCTTAAGGTGTTCAAACCCCAAGGTCTCCACCTGGAATTCTTGCAAAATTAAACATCTCATGCTTAACGCATCGGCAACTTTGTTAGTATTCCCAACAATATGTTTTATGACAAAAGTAAAAATTTTCATAAATTCAACCCATTTTGCATGCCTCTGATTCAGTTTTTCTTGTCAGGTTATGAATTGTAAAGCTTGGTTATCGCTATACAAGACAAACTCTTGCCGGACAAGATAATGCCTCCATTTCTTCAAAGCTTGAATTATGGCATAAAACTCCTTGTCGTATGTGGAGTATTTCCTCTTAGTCTCATTCAGCTTCTCGCTGAAATAGGCAATAGGTTGATTGTCCTGACTCAGAACTGCTCCTATTGCAACTCCACTTGCGTCACATCTTACCTGAAATGTCTTTTCAAAATTAGGTAAGACCATAATTGGTCGTTCTGTTATCTTCTCCTTTAGTATATTGAAGCTCATTTCGGCCTCCTCTATCCATTTAAAAGACTTGTGCCACTTCTTTATTGTATCCATCATGGGTGCACAAATCCCACTGAAGTCTCTATTGAACTTTCTATAAAAACTTGCTAAACCATGAAAGCTCCTTACCTCGAACATGCTCCTTGGAGACGGCCACTCCCTGATCGCTTTCACCTTCTTTGTATCCATCTTCAATTCATTCGAATATATCACAAAACCCAAGTAAATGAGCTTTGTCTTCATAAAAGAGGACTTCTTCAGATTGATCAGCAGCTTCTATTGTTGTAGCCTCCTCATTACTAGCGTTAGGTGTCTCAAATGTTCCTCTTTAGTCTTGCTAAAAATCAGTATATCGTCCAGATATACAACCATGAACTTACCAATGAAATATTTTAGAATTTCATTCATCAACCTCATAAAAGTGCTCAGGGAATTCATTAAACCAAATGGCATAACCAGCCACTCATACAGACCTTCATTCGTCTTAAAGGTTGTTTTCCACTCATCACCTTCTCTCATCCTGATCTGGTGATATCCACTTTTTAGATCTATCTTAGAAAAGAAATTTGCTCCACTTAAGAAATCCATTAAGTCATCCATTCTCGGTAAAGAAAATCTATACCTAATGGTGATCTTGTTGATGGATCTCGAGTCTGTTCACATTCTCCATCCTCCATCTTTCTTTGGGCTTAACACAATCGGTACTACGCATGGGCTCAAACTTTCTCTGACTAAACCCTTATCTAGCAACTCTTGGACTTGGTTCCTCACCTCCTCATTCTCTCAAGGTGTTATTTTGTACACTACTTTGTTTGGCAGGCTTGCTCCTGGTATCAAGTCGATATGATGACTGATACTCCTGATGGGCGGCAATGAGTTTGGTAGCTCATCCACCACTATATCAACAAAATTATCCAGTAGCTCCTGAACTTCTTTAGGTAAATCATCCACTGATGTACTCGTAAGGATGACTATGGGCTTCCTCACCACAGCGAACTACATCTCTTGTTCTTCCTTGACTTCTTTCAGGAGTTCCTTCCCACTCATGAGAAGTATACTTGTGATGGCTTCCTCTTTCACTCTCTTCTCCTCCATTGGCAGCAACATATGCATCCTACCATTCTTCTCCAATGTATATGTATTCTTCCTTCCATCGTGAATGACATTTCTGTCAAACTGCCATGGTCTTCCCAACAAAATGTGGCATACGTCCATGGGAATTACATCACATAGGATTTCATCTTTATATCCTCCTATTTTAATCTCAACCAAGCATTGTTTAGCGATCGTTACCTAGTGTCCTTTTTGCATCCATAAACTTTGTATGGCCTTGGATGTGCAATTGTCTTCAGCTCCAATTTCTCCACCATATATGTGAATACTAGGTTGCCAGTACTCCCACTGTCAATGATCACCTTGCATACTTTATCCTTAGTCTTGCAAGTTGTCCTGAAGAGACTATTTCTCTGCATTGGCTTTTCAATTTTTGCCTCTGGTTTTAAGAGAACTTTTCTCAACATCAGGGATGCTCCATCCTCTGCTCCTTCTGCTTCAACATCTCTTCACCTTGTTTCTGAAATGTGAGCTTCTTCTCCTTCCTTCTTCTTCTCGGGACATTCCCAAGACATGTGCCCTATCTTTCTATAGTTATAGCACCTTACTCCTCCTCTGCCTCTTCCTCTAGAAGAGTTTCTTCCACCATTCTGTCTTCCTTGTGAAATTCCTCCTCATTCTGAGTGATTATGTGGTTTCTCAGCCTCGTCCTTAGACTAATGTGCTCTGTCACGGTTAAATCCCTTGCTTTTTCTTGGGATCAAGCCTTTACCTCTTCCTCGCTAGTTCTATTTTCTGGCCAGCTTCTCCTCTGCCTTAAGCGCAAACTGATAAGCATCTTCCACAGTCCTCACTGACATCATGCTAAGTTAATCCTGGATTTCATATCTCAAGCCATTTATATATCTAGTGACTCTTTCTTCGTCTCTCTCCCATTGTCCAGTTCTGATGTTCAGGCGGTAGAACTCCTCGATGTACTCCTTGACTGTCATCCCTTTCTGTATCAGGTTATGTAGCTTCCTGAATAGATTGATCTAGTAGTCTTTGGGTATGAACTTAGCCTTCAGTTTGGCTACCATCCTATCCCAACTCTTTATCCTCTGTTTTCCTTTACTTCTCCTCTCGGCCTGCAGTTCATCCCACCACAGTGTTGCATGCCCTTTTAGCTGGGTGACTATCTGCTTCACCTTTTTCTCCTCATCGACATCTTCATAGTCGAACTGTTTGTCCATGGACCTTATCCAGACCAACAGTTCTTCAACATCTAGATTTCCCTCATACATGGGGACCTCTATCTTAGCTCTGCCTCCAAATCTGACAACTGCTCTCAAAAAACGTTCTTCTGCAGCATACTCTCCTGCAGCTTCTTCAATCTCAACCTCTTCACTTTCTACATCACTGACATCCCCAACGGCAGGTGCTCTTCTCTATGGTGCTTCCATTATTTCCAATCGGGCGCGAAGCTCTCGCATCTCCCTCTCTATAGCACGGTTAGCTAAAGGTGGCTCTCATCTTCTTGGCAGCATTATGTCGACTATCTGTCACACACAAAGTACAGCTCTGAGTTCTCTGTCTCCTTCTTTTCCTCCTTCGCCTGAAGTCTACAGATGAAAAATTGATGCTCTGATACCACCTGGTGCAGACCCCCTATCCCTCTTAAGGGTTGCGCGACCTCCCGGTCAGGATCTTCTGGTTCTGGAGCTGAAATGGCTCTTCTGGTTCCAAACTGGAACCCTTCGAATGAACACACAGGTCCCCCACAAATGCTCAGTTGACTTTTCCAAGCATCAAGCGTGAGCTCCCACATCACACGACCAAGAGTCGTGACCTTGCACTAAGCCAAAAAGGATGCTTATCATGGACCAAAACTTCACAAGTAAAGCATCCCGTCCCTTTGTCCTTTGAACCCACGGTTGCCGAAATATCATGGACTGGGAATTCACAAGTCAAGCGTCCTATCCCTTCGTCCTTCGAACCCCCAATTGCTGAAATGTCGAAATATCATGGACTGGGACTTCACAATTCAAGCATCTCATCCCTTCGTCCTTCGAGCCCTCGGTTGCTGAAATGCCGAAAATTCCCAGCACCTATTCCTTCGAGTTTTTGCGTTTCGCAAAATTAGAATGCAAGGGATATCTTTGTTTCTTGGAATTCCCATTTGTCGAAATGTCGAAATGCCTCAGCGCCTATTCTTTCGGGTTTTTTCATTTCGCGAAATCTGGGTGAAAGGGATATCTCTGCTCCTTGGAATCCCCAGTTGCCGAAATGCCAAAATCTCGATGACCCGAGATCTATGGCTCAAATCTCTCTCAAATCGACGGCTACGCTTATTTCGGCGTTTCACGTTTCGCGACTTCACGTCTTGTGGAGCTGTCCACTCCTCTTCCCGGTCATCAAAATCGCGAAATATCCCCCACTACAGATCAACGGCTCTAGGCCTTCGGAGATCTGATGGCTCTGATCTTTTCAAGGTTTTGCTGGTCGAGAGTCCCACACTGTTGACCCTTATACTCCTGATTGCCAAAATGCCGAAATGTCTTGGCGTTCGTTCCTTTGGGATTTCATGATTTAGGGAATCGCGATGCAAGAGTCCCTCTCCTTTGACTTTCGAATCCCCAGTTATCGAAATACCAAAATACTGAAATGTCGAAAATGCTTTAGACGTCAAAAATCCCTTGCCGCTAACCTCCTCGCAGCTCCACCTTATCCAACGGTTGGCGAGGTTTCGATGTTTCTCCTCAAGGACTCTCCATCGTTCGTTCAGATCTTTGGGATCTCCCCTCCCAGATCTACGCAGCGTTAAAGCCTGCACTTCTCCCTCAAATCAGACGGTCTGCGGGATCTTCTGCCACGATCCAAAGCTCGATGGCATTCTTCCTCCTGAGCTTTTACTCACTTCAGAATTGGAAGATTTTCTAAGTCTTCGAAGACTCAGTCTTCGTTCCTTCTAGGGAATGAGTTCTTGGATCTCGATAACACTTTCTGAAGCATTATCCCTCCTGAGCTTTTTCTGGTTCAGACTTCGATTTCCCGCACACTCCTTGCATCTGAGGGATTTCGATAACTCAGATCCACGGTATTTCTTGTAGAGAAATTCCTCCTGATCTCCTTACATTCCTCTCTGGCTCGATGCACACCTTTTAGAGCTTCCAATTAAGAGAAACAATTGAAACTAGAAAAACTCACAGTTCCATTCCCTTGTTCATGTAAACAGAAAAGACCGGTAAATGCACACAGCCCACACACCATACATTTGGATCAATTTTCCATTATGTTATATTCACAAGTGCCTAATGGCTACAGAATACATTCAAAATTACAGTAACTCAAAAACATTGAGATCTCCTGCTAACTCGCAGTTCTCTCTTACAGCTAATTTCTCTCTGTATTCCATCCCTCTCTAACTGGGTGTAAAAAATTCTACATAACTCAAAAAAATTTATAGGGTTTCCCCTGGCTACTTGCCTACTCTAAAATTTATCCTACGCTATCTTAGTTCAGTCGCATTCCAAATTCGTAGTGGAAACTCCTGCTTTATTTACGATTTTCAAAACGTGCCTCAAAGGGTAAAATTTGGCACCGTTTCAAGCGTGCCTCCAAAGGTGAATTCTGGTGCTAAGTGGAGGCAGATTCCGAAATCGGTTGTAACTACCCACGTTGAAGTTTTGAAAGAACTCTCACATGTTGAGTGGTCCTGCCTCTATGCGCTTTCCAATGATGTTCCTGCATCAAATTACAAGATAATGATGTTAATATCTTAAAAGAATAATTAAGCTTTAAGATGGATGAGCTACAACTCACATTAATATCATTTTCCACTACATATTCGGCCCCAAAAAATGAGAGTAGATTTAACAGACCCAAATTCATTTTCGTCGGTTGAATCCAACATTGATCATGACAATAAGATTCACAAGAATATGTTTCTAGCTTGAAGATAAAAAGGAAAAATGTGGTGCATGCCTTTCTTTCTTAGCTGCTTCTAGACACATGGCCTTCAAGACCCGCAAGTAGAAGCATTGAAATGGAACAAAATATATAAAAATATTATGGATGACACTTAATAGATACCCAGTCAAAATAGAGACAAACCCAAGTACTATTTGTAAATCTTGAAGGGGTGGAAACTATATATTTTTAAGAGTTTATGCAACCATGTAAGTCATTGTACCACAATAACTAGAATAGTGGAAAATGAAGACAATACAAATTATAGGTCTTCAAAACCCAACAACTACATAGGCTAAAGAGCATTGCACAACAATGAAAGCAAGCAACATGAATTGAACTATCAACATAATGAACATAAATTTTGAAAAATAAGATGACAAATTTCAAATAGATCCAATTCAAATTTATATTGTTTCCATAAGCACAATTGTCTAGGTCTTAATATAAATTGTGGGAAAAATTGCAAGAACTCAAAAGAACAAATAAGCATAAATAACATAAAAGATGAGGTCCAAAAATAAAAGACATTTTTTTTTATTGTTGTCAAGGGTTCACAAATAACTATACTAGTAGTCAATCCATATACATGTTTAAAAAAAATCAAGTGGATGTATGTTGTTTGTAGAGTTGCAAATTTTGGAAAGACCAATTAGTCTACAAGTGGCATCATTAGATTCAAATTTGTCTCATTTTTGTAATGATAGTGTCTAGCGTTATTGTGAAAAATATTTTCTAAGACAACTTGCACAATTGGGAGATTGTCCATGAAACTTTATGTGTGTACTATTTGTAGGGTGTATTAGCAAACCCTAACAAGCATTCATGATTTAATGATATGCATTCCTTTGTCCCGGGTTCTTTGTCCAGGATGCATTGGAAAGCCTATTCATAGGTGCTCATTGTGTTATCGTTACAACTTGTGCAATGAGGAAAGGTATTAATAACTCGTTTCCCACATTTATTATAGACGAGTTGAAATGGAGGCATAAAAGCATTTTTGGCTCTTAAGACACCTTGTACATACATTAAAAGTAAGAAGGGCACAAGGATGGATGAAAGCATTGTTCCTTGATATAGGGTGCAATTAAAAGAAAT
>JZKD02S0108591.1:273737-285733 GCA_000966675.3 Picea glauca | reverse complement strand
GTGGCATCATCATTTAAAACATCCATGAATATTTTTCAAGATAAGCAAATACTTTGACAACCTCTGCAACCATTTCTTATAACATTTTAAAAGAGTTATGTGATTCGTGATTTTGATTCTAGATTTTGTTGAATTTGGAGGCAAAGTTCTTTGTAGCTTTCTTTCATTTTCGCCTACATCAAAAGTAGGATCGTGGTTCAATGTTTTGTTGGTAGGATAAGAATATGTTCAAAAGAAAGTAAAAATATTTTCACAAAGTAGTGCAGGATTTGAGAAACATGCTCGTAAGGAGAATTCTTTAAAATTGCACTGTGATTTTGTGTAGCCATCCTTCATAGTGTTTTCATATTTCCTATTTCCATCATGACATGCAACAACAATTGTTGTGAAAGAACCACCAACATATGTGATGAATGACAGCGATAGCCAAGAAATAGTGGTGTCCAACATAAGTTTATTGATCCTACGAACTTGCAAAATATTTTCAATTGAAGATCTTAGATATAACAAGAGACAATAAGGCACATCATGTATCTCATATGTTATCTTGTCATTGACTTCAAATATGTTATGCATACATGCATGAAACAAGATAAATGTGGAACTAAGTGGGCAATTGGGGCATTGATGATATTTGTAGTTATAATCATTTGGACATCTTTATCCATTGGAGAGTCATCACAAACAATTTGTGTTGCTAGTGAATTTTCACCTATAATGTGGCTAGGTCCACATAATGCTAAAACATCACCTTCAAAAGCTTCTATAGTTATTCTCATGCATATCAAGTAATTATGGAAGATGATGGCAATATGATTTGTTTAAGGTTGTGGTAGGCAACGAGGGTAGCGCATGGAATAAGTGAGAAGCCTACAAGAACCTAATTTTATGAATGGAAAATGCTACATCAAACTTAAACAAATGTTATCATTTTGGACTTTTCTCTTCTATAAAATGCAAGTTATTGGCATTGGAATTGGATGGATCCATAACTGCCATGTGAGTGTTGGTCTACAATGATCATCAGGAAAAATGAAAACTAGTAAATAAATGCATTACATAAACATAAGATCAAAAGGGGAAATGAGAATAACGCAATACAAGATCAAATGGTGCATTGGATCCGGGATTTCTACCCTCAAATAACTTGTATTTGTGTGCCTGGGAAATTGTTGTCCTTAAATTTGCAAGAACTTGCACTCTATATGTCAAGGTCTCTTTTTCTCTACTTGTTTTAATTTTGCAAATATAAGGAAGGGGCAATGAAGAGAATGGTATCCAAGGGATGATATGATTTCATATGTTTTTGTGCACAATTCATCAAAAATGCAATCATGCACTCATGGTCACTCCAATATGCATATGACAAAGGGATATGGAAATGTTCGACATATAGAGTTGACCAACTACGATCAATAATAATCTTTGAAGTGAGCCTACATTTGCTCAATATTTCTTGTAGTTGTTGTGATTGCATGTAATAAATTAGTTGTTTGGTTATGCCTGAATTTGCATGGAGGTCGAAATTGAAGTTACCAATAGTTGCAAAATGGTCATTCATGCATGAACTGATTTAGATTTGGTTGTTGAAATTGTGTACTTTATGATGCAACACATACAAAATGAGCAACATATATGTTCATGATGCAAAATGTTATATACAGATAGATATTTGTTAAAACTATTTTGATCTTATGTGCACATTTTTTGTTGTTATGACAATCATTATGTTCCTTTCTATGTGAGAAAGGCTGTCATGGTAAGAATATGCTATATTAAAATTGAAATTTTCAAGTTGTTTGGTTTGTGATGGAGAGTAAGAATGTGTTTCTTGGAAACAATGATATTACTACTCGTTATGTCCTCATTAAGGAGAATATCATCAATATGTCCTTACAAACCACAAAACATTTATGTTCAAACTTATAATTGATAAGATATATATACATGAGAGCATTTTTGACACTTTTTATATTTCCCATATGGCATAGGTTGTAAGGCGACTTGTTTCAGTTGTAATGATTTTGCTAACATGGAAATCATTTTCTATTATTTTGTTAAGAAGATATAATGAATCCATGCTTCTAACACATGATAGTGTTGTGCACAATAAGCCTCGAGTTCTTTTAGCCAGATCAAATGCAAGTTTGTACAAAGTCAAACCTTGAGCTCTATGGATTAACCCGGCACACTCTAGCTAAATTGGGATTTGCTTGCACACTATCATTTCAATTTTATGTTTGATGGTTGACAATGATCTTGAGATGCATAGTACAGTTTCCAAATTGTCAGTGTGTCTTTTTTATATAGGTCTTGGAATTGTCTTGTTTTCAATTTTCCAATTATTGGATCCAAGAAATGTATTTAGACAATATCTACACCTTTATTTTTGTGTATATAGTTGTATTATCCCATTAGTCCCTCCGACTAGGCCATCCTCTATGTGGTAATTCCCAATGTAGAACTCAACCCAAACATTTTTCTAAGTAGTATATTTTATGTCAATCATATGAGGTTCTCATAAGGGGCATGCATCACCACACTAGTGTCATATTTGTCAATTTCATCAAGCATTAACCACTTTTTCGTTACTTATGATAGGAATGGTTGGTTATGCCTCTACGTGACTTTGTTTCTATAAAACCAGCATAGATCCATCTTAAATTAGTGTCTATTAACCACCAAGAGGGATCCAAGAAAATGAGATGCAAATATATTGGTTCTTAAATGATATTGAATTAAGATGGATCTACGTCAATATATGTCTTCTGTCAGTATATGCCTTCTAGCAAAATTTGCTTTAGGTTCATCTTTCTCCAATGGTTGATATGGTTTGATTACTATAGTGTTACACACACACACACATTTGTATAAAATACTATATGAAAATGACATATGTTGGGACGAATGTTACATTATCTTCGATACTAGGCTATAGAATGCACCTCACTTCTCTCCATGCAAAAACAAGGGGGATAAAAGGGTCAAATGGTGGTGGCCTATGGAAACAAATGTTTATATACCCTATGTCTTAATAAGTTTGTTGGTTCATTCTAATTCTACATAAGATGTCAATAAATTGTTTATCCTTTTGGCACATTGTGATATGCAGTTGGTAGCATTTTATTTGTTCTTACAAGAATTGGTGTACTTTCCTCTCTTTGCTTATATCGAGTCTTCAAAGATAAATGAATCTTTTACAAGAGGTGTATGATACAGATCTCTTGAAAACATGATATAGACACCACCAAAATATGAAGCTAGGGTATGGTTTTTTCTGACATGGCCACTTGTCAATTTGGTACAAGAATGTTGTGCCTACAAGAGAGGCTTCATCAATGAAAAACACATGAAGTTGTTAGAAATTTTTAGCAAGTGTATCTAGTTTTTTGTTATTTAGTGTAAGATGTTGTGACTTGTTGAAAGGCATGTGAAATGTAGAATGCAATGTAACACCCCCTACAATCAATGTTGCATTTCTTATTTACAATTTTATGATTCCTTTTAGCTGCAACTAGTCATATTTCAACCTATTGTCATAGAAGCGTATCAAAGCCTAGAAATTTGATTTTGGAGTAAATGTTTTACCAATGCCTACGCCTTTTGTCAGAAGCAAATAAAACAGTGTGTTTGGGTCCTTTTTTTTGGCTAATTATGTATTTTATAATCCTTTCTTTTTCTTTGTTCAAATATCATCTCACACTATAGTATTATGCATTCTGTAATATATGTGATAGTTTTACAAGTTTGTAAGGTCATTGTATCAAACTATTTATGCATTTTTTAGAAATACCAGACAAGCAATATTGCACTCTTGAATCTTCATAATGTTTGTTTGTATCTAGGAAACCATCATGAAAAATATATTGATGGTATTTAGTTTCATATAGCTTAGATAAATTCCTATTTCTAGTTTCAAAAGCAATTGTTGCTTCATCAAGATCCCCCCATTTTCCAGTGGTTTTATAAATGAACTTTTGTTCATTTTGTTGTATGGTGGCTTGGAATGTTTGTGTAGGCATCCTTCCAAATTTAGTAAGCATGCATAAAAACATGTTCATCAAGGTAATAGGGGACATACAACATCAAGTGTTCCTTGTAGTAATTACCAAGGTATTCAATTTCATTATCTCTTACATATTGGATGTTATATTGTTTGTCACCATTTTTCCTTTCTTTCCCTTGTTTGTGTAACTTATTGCAAATATACCAAGCATATGTGCTCAATAGCTTCAGGAAACTACACATAATGGTCAATGATTAATGGGAAATTGACATCTGATGCAGGAGCATCGTCAACAAATCCCACGTAGAGGGACAACTCAGCGCCATAACGCACCTTTTTTTAAAAAGGAATCTAAAAACCAGCGTTTTCTGCAAATCTGTTTTGAATGGATGATTGAAGAAGAGAGAAACGCTCGGAAACTGACTGATCACAGGAGATGTGGGAGTTTCACTCTCAGTAGATGCATGGTATGCCTAAATGAGGCTGCTGCAAATTAGATAGGAGATTGTTGTGATTTAGTTATCGTTTTTCATAGTTGTAGCCATTTACATTTGAATAAATATAACAGAGGAAAATTGATCCAATGCATAGTGTCGCTATTGTTTACAGTATTTCTATTATTTTGTGTTTCATGAATGAATGAATCTCATTACGAGTATACGAAATTGTGAAATGTTTGCATAGGTTCAATCATTTTCTCTTTGTTGAGTCTGTGCAAGGTGTGCACATAGTTCGCAAGGAGTGCATTGACAGAGTTTGTTTTGACTCATAAGCTCAGAAGAGATAGCGTAGAGTTTTGAGTGCAAGGAGTGCACATTGTCTGCAAGGAGTGCGTTGACAGAGGTTAGTTAACCTCAGAAAAACTCAAGAGAGATATCGTTGAACCTTCATCAACAGAAGTGCAAGGAGTACATAGGAAGAATCACGTGTTGAGTTCATGGAGAAACAGAGTTACTAAACACTTTGTAAGAAGGATCTCTGCAAGGTGTGCATTGAGCAGAGGGTTGCCAAGAGGGAACAAAGTTTTCCTTTGAAAAGAAACAAAAGGATCGAGACCCTTAGGAGACTGAGTAAATTGAAAAGCTCATAAGAGATAACGCAAGGAGTGTGTAGGAGACGGACTTATTCCAAGTCCTAAAGCTTAGAAGAGATAACACTTTCAGAAGTAAAGATGAGACCCAAGATAACTGGGTCAGCAGGAGAAGGTTCAAAGGCCATAACCTTTGAACACTTACAAAATATTCTAAGTCATAAGAAATCAAAAGCTTGGGAGGAACAACAGCCATCAGATTAGCTGTGGAAGAAGAGATCTGGATTTTTCGATCTACGTCCATACATAAGAGGAGAGTGCATAGGAGAAGAACAAATCCTAACCGTCGGATCTCAGCGCAAAGGGTTGACAATCGTCTGATATAAGGTAAAGTGCACGAGCTTTAACTTGTGTGTGCACAGGAGAACTGACTTTCCAAAGTCCCGAAGTCCCGAAGTGATTTGGGACCATCCATCGTCAAGGAGGACAGGCGACGCGAGATCCACAACTTCATAAGTTTGTGGACAAGGAGGAGGTTGAAATTACCGAAGTAAATCTTGGTTGTTGATCGACATGAGGGATATGTGTCAGCATATTTGAGTCTCTGGGTGAAAGCACTCTAGCAGAAATGAGTGCATAGGAGTTTGAAACTCCCAAAGCCCGAAGAACCAAAGAATCGAAGAGCATCTGGACCATCAGATCCAGAGGGTACGTGAAGAAAGATCGTAATCTCTGGGTGAAAATACTCTGGGAGAAAATGAAGGAGTAAAGTTTGAAATCGTTGAACCCCGAATAGCCAAAGCAGCTGGGAGTCATCAATATGTGGGAGGACACATGTCATCATATTGCGACCTCCAGATAAAAAGCTCTGGGAGAAGCAGAGCATGGAGAAATTGAGATTTGAAATCGCAGAAGGTCAAAGTCCCGAAGCAGATGAGAGTCGTTGATTTGAAAGTGGATGCATGGTGCCATATCTAGAACTCAGGGTACAGAGCACTCCAGAGGAAATCAGAGGGTGAAAGAATTGAATTCAAAAAGGAGATCTCGATTGTTCATCGAGGAGGAGGTCGAAGGACCGTTGATCTGGACTTGGTTTAAAAGTGTCGAAGTCCCGAAGAGGACCAGGGCCATTGATTTAGAGAGGATGCATGGCAAAAGATCTGTCACTTCGGGGAGAATCACTCTGAAATAAATTAGTTGAATGAAGTTGAAGAACTCCTGAAGTGCAAAGCACCAGAGTTTGTTTGATTCATTGGATCAGGGAATACAGGTGTCGGAATATCCGACACTATGGAAAGATCCACTCCGGATATTTGTGTGTGGGGGGTTGTGACAACATCTGGAACACAGAGTTCCAGAGTTCATCAGAACCATCTGTTTGTTGAGGATAGGTGTCAGTATATATTCCACTCTAGAAGATAGCTACTGAGGAAGAAGAGAGATTTGAGAGTTGAAACTTCCGAAGACCGGAGAGCCGGAGTCAATCACGACCGTTGACTGAAAGGGACACGCGTCGATAGATCGCAATGATATGAAAACATGTGGTCAGTAGAGAAGGAAAAAAGGGACAATAGATTGTAAACGTTGATTGGGAGGCATCGTCTGAAATCAGAAGATCAACAGTCATGCTGGATTGTGTGGGCAGAACATGCTTGGGCTTTAATTTTCTTAGGGCGGGCACAATTTAAACCATAGTTTTACCAAAAGAATACATGGCACCTCGTAGTGGATTACGGGGAGAAAATCAGTGTGGTCTCAAACCACTTTTGGCCGCTCTGCAATCACGTGTTTCCGTGAGGACATCGCCCAAGGTCATATGTGAAGGAAAGGACCTCACGAGGGGAGCTAGTGTTTGTTAATTAATTTCTTCGAAGAGGCCAGGAGAGAGCCTGCGGAATTGACAGAACCTGCACGAACAAGGAAAGGGGACCTATGTAGATTGATTGAGGTCTAATAAATGCCCAAAGAGTCAATCTGACTCCTTGATTTGAACTATCCTAGACTGGGAGGTTGAACGTCCCTGAGGGGAGAAGGGGGGTTTGCATCAAGTGGTATCAAAGTTGTTTTTTGCTTGTAGACAGCAGGCAAAAGAGGAAAGAAGATAAAGGGGATAGTCCTATACCATCAAGTGGTATCAGAGTTGGTTTTCGCCTGTACATTTCAGGTGAAGGAGATGAAGGAGATAGTCTATTAACATCAAGTAGTATCGAGAGCTTGAATTTGTCTGTAGACATCAGACAAAGGGGGGAGACAGAGTAATGATGCTCTATGGATGATGGTTGCACATACGCAACAACAATTGGACAGCGAGGTAGGCTGCAGAGAAAAATTGGAAATGCTTTTTGTAATAGAATAATGCACAGACTTGCCAAGAGGGAAAGCAGAGGTGAAAATGGCTATTGGAGGCCATAGGCATGGTCAATATAAAGACCACCAGCAGATGAAGAAAGAACATGCAAACAAGGAGATCAGGGAGATAAGAGAAAGGATGGAAAAGCTAGCATTGAATATGCAACATGAGACAAAGGTGCGTTGGACATATGAATGGCCTTTGAAGAGGAAAGTGAAGTGGCCTATCCATAAATTGTTGGTATCCAAAAGACAACAACAAGCAGTGAGGAAGTGGCTGAGGCATGCTGAAAACCTCAATGACACAAAGGAGAAAATTATTCACATATGTGAACCAGAGATTGGGAGGAATCTCAGTGATGATGAGGAGAAGAGATCAGTTAAGGATCTCATAAACTGCCAGGGGGGAAGTGAACTTTCGAGTTTCCAGGTGGGCAATGGAAGGAGATCAGTGGATGATCTCATAGACTTATAGGAGGGAAATAATGGAAGTTCAAGTTTCCATGTGGGAAATGGAGAGAGATCAAGTGATCTCATAGACTGCCAGGTGGGCAGAGAGAAAATCCCAAGTTGTTAGGTGGGAAAGGGAGAAGAGATGAACTCGGCTGAGAGTTCATATCAGCAAGGAGTGTTGATGGAAGAAGATCAGAGGTGTGTTCTGATCATTGGGGGAATTCAAATATTCCTACCAAATAGTCCAGCAGAGGCTAATACAAGTGTTACACATGACGAGGTGGTGCAACAAGAATCCAAGAAAGAGGCCATGAGGCCAAATGATTTTAAATCTAACTGTGTCTGTGATGCAGGTGCAACAGAGGAAAGATAGCTAGCAAGGACTGTCAAATAGGAGGAGGAGAAAACACTGATGTCTTCCCCAGCAGAAAAAGAGGAGAATTCAGATGAATTTTTCACTCAATGGGAGAAACTAGAGGAAGTTGGAGTTGAACCAACACAAGAGGAGATTACAGAAGTCAATCTGTCAGAGGAAAAAACTGAGTAACAACTCAGTGGTGAGACTGCAGAACTGGAGTATGCAATAGAGTGGCCAGCTAGTGCCACAGGAGATGAAGATAACATGAAGGATCATATTAATCAGGTTGATAAAAAGGAGAAAGAGAACACATTAAAACACGCCCAAGAGATGGAGAAAGAAGAGCATTTGGTGGAATTGCTCAAAATTTTCAGCCAAGGAGATGAACATAAGGCAACTGTAGAATTAGGATCTGCAGCAGGGGGAGAAGAGTATTCAAAGGAATGGTTCAAATTTTTCAATCAGGAAGCTGAGCAAGTGATAACTGTAGAATGTGAACCTACAGAAGAGCAAGAAGCAACAGATAGCATGGATCTTGTTGATCTATGTGAAGCGTTGGAGGCCTTGGAGAGAAGAGTAAAAATGCAAAATCATCTTATCCAACAAGTCAAGTTGGAAATTGATGGAGAGAAGAGGAAACATAGCATACTGCAAAGGGGAAACCAGCCAGTGGACCAGCTGGACAAAGAAATAGAGGAGATAAAGAGATTAATGTTGGAAGCAGCACAAGAAGCAGTCATCAGAGAAGTATGGGACAAAAGAAAACCTGCAGGAGCAACAGGGAAAAAGAAGAAGCAAGGAAAGGGAGCAGACGAACATCTCCAAGAGAAAGTATGGGACCCTGGAGGATCTCAACAACATGGCAGAGGGGGCCATGAGTAGGAGCTCATTATTTTCCCAGCAGTGGAGTATGATGCAGGAGCATCATCAGTAAAGCCCATGTGGAGGGACAACTCAGCACCATAGCACACCTTTTTTTTTAAAGGAATCTAAAAACTATCATTTTCTGCAGATTTGTTTTGAACGGATGATTGAAGAAGAGCGAAACGCTCGGAAACTGAATGATCACAGGAGATTTGGGAGTTTCACTCTCAGTCTTTAATGTAACAGAACTTGATTAGTTGTTAGTTGTTACTTCGATAGGAAATGTAGTCGGAGGGAACCCTGGAGGACCTCTTATATATGTAGATGCATGGTATGCCTAAATGAGGCTATTGCAAATTAGATAGGAGATTGTTGTGATTTAGTTATCGTTTTTCATAGTTGTAGCCATTTACATTTGAATGAATATAACAGAGGAAAATTGATCCAATGATAAGTGTCGCTATTGTTTACAATCTTTCTGTTATTTCGTGTTTCATGAATGAATGAATCTCATTACAAGTATACGAAATTGTGAAATGTTTGCATAGGTTCAATCATTTTCTCTTTGTTGAGTTTGTGCAAGGTGTGCACACAACCCGCAAGGAGTGTGTCGACAGAGTCTGTTTCGACTCATAAGCTCAAAAGAGATAACATAGAGTTTCGAGTGCAAGGAGTGCACATTTTCTGCAAGGAGTGCATTGACAGAGGTGAGTTAAGCTCAGAAAAACTCAAGAGAGATACTGTTGAACCTTCATCAGCAGAAGTGCAAGGAGTACACAGGAAGAATCCCGTGTTGAGTTTAGGGAAAAATAGAGTTACTGAACACTCTGTAAGAAGGATCTCTGCAAGGTGTGCATTGAGCAGAGGGTTGCCAAGAGGGCACTAAGTTTTCCTTTGAAAAGAAACAGAATGGTTGAGAGGCTTAGGAGACTGACTAAATCGAAAAGCTAAAAAGATATAACGCAAGGAGTGTGTAGGAGACGTACTTATTCCAAGTCCTAAAGCTCAGAAGAGATAACACTTTCAGAATCAAAGATGAGACCCAAGATAGTCGGGTCCACAGGAGAAGGTTCAAAGGTCATAACCTTTGAACACGTGCAAAATCTTCTAAGTCGGAAGAAATCAAAATCTCGGGAGGAAGAGAGACAACAGTTGTCAGATTAGTTGCAGAAGAAGAGATCTAGATCATCTAATCTACGTCCAGACATCAGAGGAGAGCACAGAGGAGAAGAACATATCCTAATAGTAAGATCTGAGTGCAAAGGGTCGGCAGTCGTCTGATATAAGGTAAAGTGCATGAGCTTCAAACCTTGTGTGCACAGGAGAACTGACTTGCCAAAGTCCCGAAGTGATTTTGGACTATCCATCGCTAAGGAGGAAAGGTGGCGTGAGATCCACAACATCAGAAGTTTTTGGACAAGGAGGAGGTTGAAATCGTTGAAGTAAAGTTTGGTCGTTGATCGCCAGGAGGGATACATATCAGCAAATCTGAGTCTCCGGGTGAAAGCACTCTAGGAGAAATGAGTGCATAGGAGTTTGAAACTCCCGAAGCCTGAAGAGCTGAAGAACTGAAGAGAATCTGGACCATCAGATCCATAGGGTATGTGGCAGAAGATCATAATCTTCGGGTGAAAATACTCCCGGGGAAAATGAAGGAGTAAAGTTTGAAATTGTCGAACCTTGAATAGTCGAAGCAACTGGGAGTCGTCGATCTGTGGGAGGACACATGCCATCAGATCGTGAGCTCCAGATAAAACGCTATGGGAGAAGCATAGCATGGATAAATTGAGATTTGAAATCTCTGAAGTCCCGAAGCGGACGAGAGTTGTTGATTTGAAAGTGGAGGTGTGGTGTTATATCTAGAACTCTGGGTATGGAGCACTCCGAAGGAAAGCAAAGGGTGAAAGCGTCGAATTCCCAAAGAGATCTCGATCATTGATAGAGGAGGAGGTCAAAGGACCATTGATATGGCCTTGGTTGAAAAGTGTCGAAGTCTCGAAGAGGACTAGGGTCATTGATTTGGAGAGGATGTGTGGCAGAAGATCTGTCACTCCGGGGAGAATCACTACGGAAGAAAGTAGTTGAATGAAGTTGAAGAACTCCTGAAGCACGGAGCGTCGAAGTTCATTTGAGCCTTTGGATCATGGAAGACAGGTGTAATAATATCTGACACTTCAAAAAAATCCACTCCGGAGATATTTGTGTGTGGGGGTGTGAGAACATCCGGAACGTGGAGTTCCAGAGTTCATCAGAACCATCTGTTAGTTGAGGACAGGTGTTAGTAGATCTTCCACTTTGGAAGATAGCTATTGAGGAAGAAATGAGAGTTGAGAGTTGAAACTCCCAAAGGTTGGAGAGCTAGATTCAATCACGATCGTTGGTTGAAAGGGACACGCATCGATAAATCGCAATGATCTGAGAACCTGTGGTCAGGAGAGAAGGCAGAAAGGGAGGACAGATTGTAACCGTTGATCGGGAGTGTAGAAATTTCGATACAAATTAATGTATTCCTGCGATTCTCCTGATCTAACAATTTCCGCCACTTGTTAAATACAGAATCGCTTCTACTATTATTATTGTGGAAGCAATTCAAACATGATCACAACCACAATGCACAAAGTGAAATATCAATAACACACAACACAGAATTTTTACCGGGAACGCGTAAAGCTAAAAACCCCACTATCATATATTATGTATATCATGAATCATGAAACAATCTCATACAAAACTCTAATCCAAGAGCTCTCAGTACAATACAATTGTCTCACACTGTCATACACAAATTAGCAAATACATGCGCCAATTTCTGTTTCCAGATAGCTTGCCTCCTCTGCACAAACTCTGCAATCTGAATTCTCACAATGAATCGAATGAATCGTTTGCACATGCTCATAAGCATATCCACTGCATGTGTGAACAAATCACAACTGATA
>JZKD02S0108591.1:256034-266937 GCA_000966675.3 Picea glauca | reverse complement strand
ATATCATGAATCATGAAACAATCTCATACAAAACTCTAATCCAAGAGCTCTCAGTACAATACAATTGTCTCACACTGTCATACACAAATTAGCAAATACATGCGCCAATTCCTATTTCCAAACATCCTGCCTCCTCTGCACAAACTCTGCAATTCGAATTCTCACAATGAATCGAATGAATAGTTTGCACATGCTCATAAGCATATCCACTACATGTGTGAACAAATCACAACTGATAGCCAACTATCCCTTTCACCTGTTATCTCAACTGGTGTCCATTGGAATGACATGCATGTAGTTAACCGTGGCAAGTCTTCAGTTGCATGCGAGTTAACTGATTAACTGAACTCTCACTAGTGCATGTTTAGTTACAACTAGTAAAACTGATATTAACTCACTTAACTACACATATAATTCTGTTACAATTCCAAATCACTCAGTTATGAATGAGATAATAGATTAATATTTATTGTCTAATTTAATTAAGGGAAAACTAAATTAGACACATGTTTTTTGTTGACTTTTCAACAGGGAGGCATCGTCTGAAATCAGAAGATCAACAGTCACGCTGGATTGCGGGGGAGGAACATGCTCGAGCTTTAATTTTCTTAGGGAGGGCCACATTTTAAACCAAATTTTTACCAAAAGGATACGTGGCGCCTTGTAGTGGATTACAGGGAGAAAAGCGGTGTGGTCTCAAACCACTTTCGGTCACTCCACAATCATTTGTTTCCATGAAGACATCGCCCAAGTTCATATGTGAAGGAAAGGACTTCACGAGGGGAGCTAGTGTCTGTTAATTAATTTCTTCGAAGAGGCCAGGAAAGAGCCCGCGGAATTGATAGAACCTGCATGAAGAAGGAAATGGGACCTGTGTAGATTGATTGGGGTCTAATAAAGGCCCGAAGAGTCGATATGACTCCTTGATTTGAACGATCCTAGACTGGGAGGTCGAGCAGCCCCGAGGGGAGAAGGGGGGTCTGCATCAACATCTTTTGAATCATTAGGTTCACACTATAGATTTCTAGGCTTCTTTAGTATGAATGCAATTTGTCATTAGGAGAAGTGTTAACAAAAACACATTTTTTGAGCTAGAATTCAATGGCAAGGACAAGACAAGGTAAACAACTTGTTGTGCAAACACTTGTTGCAAGTTTAGCAAATACTTCCTAAGTCTATCAATTGTTGTAGCAATATCTTATATTTTTCCTATCCTCATGTATATGCTTGAATTTTGTTGTCATTTTCCTATCAAGTTTTCTAATATAAGAATTAAATTGTGTTTTTGCAGCATATAATTCAAGCACTAATTGTGCATTTTTTTGTATGGTTGTTTATCAGTTCAAACTACCTTGGAGTGCATGGATGTAGTTTGTTTCTCTAAGGACCAAGATATCAAGAAATTTGTTGAATGTAGATGGATCATTGTATATTGCTACAATGACAAATATTAGCTTCACATTTGTGTGTGTTTTTTTATTGTCAAACTCCATAAGTTCCAATATTTTTGTTTCTCTCATTGCTGGGATAGAGAAATTGAACCTACATTTCATTTTGTTTTTTATTGAAAATTTATTGTGTGATGTTGGCACTACACTAATTTAGACTATTTACAAGTGTTCATGTATCAAACAACATGTGTCCATACATAAATTTCTCTACTTTAGTATTTGAGTTTGTTCCATAGATATATGCATTCTTCACCCATAAAAATGCATAGTCATGTTGGATCTTCTCTATTTTGAAATTATGTAACAAATTAATGGTCTTCCAATTCACCAAAGTATTTGTGGTCATGGGAAACGAGTTGGTGTAGAGAATTTATTATGTGTGTAGTGGTGCACACAAGTTATTGGATCATTCCTAATCAAATCTATGTCTCAATCTCCTTATGTGCCATTTATTCCAATCCATGGGTGGCTATAAGATTCATCACTTACTGCACCCATTGGTGTTGATCGTCGATGCTTTGCACTACTAAAAGAAACACATAATGTGATGCAGGAGCTTCGCTTCACTTAGCACATGCGCCAGCTAGCCAGCACATCAAAGCATGCATTCAAGGAGAAGAGAGGCACCAGCCCTCTCGATTTCAAATTTCAAATTGAAATTAAATGAATTAAATGATTGTAAGGCTAGTAGAGCCAAGCCATGATTTTGTGTAGGATGTAGATAGAGTCGCCTTTAATGGCTGACAGCAGGCTGAGATATAGATCCAACTCGAACTAGATAGCCATTGAATAACCATTCAATGTAATTAATGAGAGTATGTGAGATGGAGGGAAGAGCTCGAGGAGCCCCTCTTTGTAAAAGATCTTTTTTTGTATCTAGATGAGTGAGTTCTGGAGGGAGAGAGAGGTGTGAGTTAGGAAGAAGCAAGAGAAGAGAGAGCCGAGACTCTGTTGCAGTCATAGCTCGAACACATTGTAATCAGGCATTCATATTAATACAAACAGAGCAGTTTTTCCTACATATTGCATTGTGTGTGTTTATGAATGTCTTTTATGCCTTTATGTGCATATGTTGTAGATGTATGTTAGATGCCATCTGTAGGGATAGATAGATTTTCTCATCTATTCAGAAGTTTCTTTGATTTTCCAGTCTAGGTTCTTTGTGGCTTCATGCAAGGGGTTGCATGACAAAGTATTAAGGACTCTGTAAGCCATTGCAAAGAGTGCACATCTGAGTTCTGTGGAGTTCAGGCAAAGACGTGCCAGGAGGGCGCACTAGAGGAAGTCATGGACTCAGAATGAGAAGCCTCAAGGTTTTTGAACACCTTGGAGGTAAGATTGTGCAGGGGAGGGCACAAAGAGTAGATAGAGTCACTGAAGGTTCTGTAAATCTCTGTTAGGAGGGCATCGAGCAAGTGCAACGAGTGCACAGAAGAAATTTGTTTTGAGTTCATAGATAGGAGCAGTGTCTAGGAGAAGACTCTCGCAGAGTTGCTGAATACTCTATAGGCTCAGTAAGGTGTGCTTGAGCAGGAGGTTTCCAAGAAGGCACCATATTCCCCTTCGAAGGGAAAGACAAGGGGGCGAGTCCCTTAGAGAATTCGAGTCAGCAAAGTTCAAAAGGAATAGTGCCTTTGTGCACAGAGTTCCAACAGAAAGGAATAGCAGGTCGAGGCTCTTCGAAGTCCAAGCCTCAAACAAAGCTCAAGAGAGATAGAACGAAGCTGCGCGTAGAGCGCAGGGAAGGTGCTAGGGCCAACGTCAAATTTCAAGTTGACCAAGCTCAAGAGAGGTAGTGTTTCTAGAAACGTAGAAGAGACCTAAAGGATTGGGGCTTGCAGGAGAAATATTGAAGGCCAAGACCTTCGAAGCATGGAAACCTCCTAAGGGAAGGCGAAGGAGTGAAAGCTCAGAAGGATGAGCACAACTATCGTTGGATCGACACCGGGAAAGAATATCTAGACCATTGAATCCACGTCTAGACATAGGAGGAACACACACAGGGAAGGTCAGATCTGGGCCGCCATATTTGAGCGTAGAGGATCGATAGTCGTCAGATCCGAAAGAAGGTGCACAAGGTTTAACCTTGTGTATGCAGAGGAGAATGGACTCATCAAAGTTCTAATTAGATTAGAACCATCCATCGGAGAGGATGCGTGGTAGAGATCCACATATATCGAAGAATCAACTACCAGGAGAACAAGAGTGAAGACTCCCCCAAACTCGCGAAAGGTGAATCATCACTTTGAATCCAGGTCGTCGGTTGTCCCAACATCATCGCGGCCGTCCATTTCCAAGAGGATGCATGGCAGGGTAGCACATAAGTTAGAGGTTTTAAAGGGGAAGAGTCAACATCATCATGGCCATCCATCGGAGAGGACACGTGGAGAGAGTTCAGCGTTTCACTGACTCGTTACTGAAGAAAGTCAAAAGACGGAGCAATGAGAACTCATGACAAATGAAATTGTGATTTAATCGCAACCGTTGATTGAGGAGAGACTTGGACCATCGATCGTCCAAGGGTGAATTATCAGCATTCGGGTATCGGGAGTTAGGACAACATAAGTACTTGACTTCCACATCATTGATATGTGAAATGCGACGAGGGCCTTTTGGGCTCAGTCAGTGATCATAGGACATAGTCACATGGAAAGAACCCAAGGGAGGAGCTAAAGACCCGTTAGCCCATTTCGGGGTTCGGGGTTTCGTAGATCTGGGGTGTTGGGTTTGTATCATGCCAACACTCCAGAAGTCACGATTTATGAAAGACGCCTTTTGGTGTGGCCTAATATCATAGTGTCATGGTCATGTGGGAGAAAGGCTCACTCCTGGTGCTTAGTTGTGCAGGGTGAGTCTCAAAGAGGACCTGTGGATTTGTTCAAGGGTTCCACCAGGGAACAAAAGGAGTCACTTTGGCTCGGGGAGTTTGGAGAATAATCCTTGACCGAGAGGTCGGTGGACCCTACCGAGGCAGAGGTAGGGGGTCTGCATCAAGTGGTATCAGAGGCACTTTTTGTCTATAGACTACAGACAGAGGGAGACAGAATAAAAGAAGAAGAAGACAGAGTGTTGATGCTCTACAAATATTGTTGCAAGGTGTGCAACAAATGGTAAGCAGCCAGGTGGGCTGAAACTAGAGAGAAAGAAGATGGCTACTAAAGGCCATGAATGTGGTCCAAAAGAATATCGCCAACAGAAAAACAAGGCTAAGATAGATAAAGAACTAAGCGATATAAGGGAAAGAATGGACAAGCTTGCATTTAAAATACAGCAGGATGCAAAAATGCATTGGGTATATGAATGGCCTCTGAAGAGGAAAGAAAAATGACTCGTTTAGAAATTGTTGGCCAGAGGACAGTGAAAGTTGTTGAGAGGATGGTTGAGGCATGTTCAAATCCTTAGAAGTGAAGAGGAAGTGGTTCATATTTGTGAGCCAGAAGCTAGGAAGAGTCTCAGTGATGGTGAGGAGGAGAGATCAAGCAGAGATCTCAGAAGCTGCCAAGTGGGCGATGAGGAAATTTCAAGTTGCCAGGTGGGCAATGAGATGGGATCATTGGAGGATCCCATAGACTTCCAGATGGGCAGAGAAGAAATCCCATCTTTCCAGGTGGGCGAGGGAGAGAAGACGAGGCCATGTGAGAGTCTCATGAACTCAGGGGTGAGGTTGGATCAGCAAGGAGAGCTGACAGAGAAGGGTCAGAGGATTCTTATGATCATTGGAGGAATAGAGGTATTCCTGCCACATAACCCAATTAAAGAGAGAGATTGTGTTGTAGAGGCAACAAGAGGAGAAGGATAGCTAGCAATGACTGTTATAAAGGAAGAAAAAATGGAGCAGGCATCAGAATCTATCCCAGCAGAACGAGAGCGTACAGATAAGGTACTAACTCCATGGGAGAAGGAGTTAGGAATGTTGGAGGATTGGTTGAACAATCCAAAGCAAGTAGATGACTACCAATAGACAGTCATGCAGATTTTGAGAGAAGGGCATTCGACAGAATTGCTCGAAATTTTCAGCCAAGACATTGAACAGAAGGTAACTGCAGCACTGAAGCCTACAGCAAAAAATGAAGCAGAATTCTAGTCTGGGGAGCAGCTGGAAGAAGCTGGAGATATGCCAGCAGGAGAACTAGCAGAAACAAATATGTCAAAAAAGGAAGCTGAGCAGCATCTTAGTGAAGAGACTGCAGAGTTGAAATTTGCAGCAGAGTGGCAAGCTAAGGCCACAAGAGATGGAGAAAATCGCACGGGGGATAGAATTGATCTACCCATTTGAAGGGAAGAAGTGTAGCCAAGGAGACTGCATAAAGAGGACCAACAACTGGAGCAGCTGGACAAGGTAATTGAGGAAATCATAAAGCTGATGTTGAGTTCAGCGCAAGAATCTGTCAGCAGGGAGAAGCTGAATAGAGGGAAGCCTACCAGAGGAGCAGGGAAGTAGCAGTAGCAGCGGCAAAGCAGTGGAGCAGATGGACAGCTCCAACGAACAGTTTGGGATCTAGGTGGATTTCAACATAACTGGGGAGCTCATGAGAAGGAGCTCATGAATTTTTCGCAGCAATGGAGTATGATGAAGGAGCATCGCTTCACTCATCACATGCAACAGCTAGCCAGCACATCAAAGCGCACATTCAAGGAGAAGAGAGGCACCATCCCTCTCGATTTCAAATTTCAAATTGAAATTAAATGAATTAAATGATTGTAAGGCTGGTAGAGCCAAGCCATGATTTTGTGTAGGTTGTAGATAGAGTCGCCTTTAGTGGCTGACAGGAGGCTGAGATCTATATCCAACTCAGACTAGACAGACATTGAATATCCATTCAATGTAATTAATGAGAGTAGGTGAGGTGGAGGGAAGAGCTCGAGGAGCCCCTCATTGTAAAAGATCTTTTTTTGTATCTAGATGAGTGAGTTCTAGAGGGAGAGAGAAGTGTGAGTTAGGAAGAAGCAAGAGAAGAGAGAGATGAGACTCTGTTGCAGTCAGAGCTCGAACACATTATAATCAGGCATTCATATTAATACAAACAGAGTAGTTTTTCCTGCATATTGTATTGTGTGTCTTTATGAATGTCTTTTATGCTTTTATGTGAATATGTTGTAGATGTATGTTAGATGCCATCTACAGGGATAGATAGATTTACTCATATATTCAGAAGTTTCTTTGATTTTCCAATCTGGGTTCTTTGTGGCTCCATGCAAGGGGTTGCATGACAGAGTATTGAGGACTCTATAAGCCAGTGCAAAGAGTGCTCATCTGAGTTTTGTGGAGTTTAGGCAAAGACATGCCAGGAGGGTGCACTAGAGGAAGTCAAAGACTCGGAAGGAGAAGCCTCAAGGTTGTTGAACACCTTGGAGGTAACATTGTGTAGAGGAGGGCATAGAGAGTAGACAGAGTCACTGAAGGTTCTATAAAGCTCTGCCAGGAGGCCATCGAGCAAGTGAAACGAGTGCACAGAAGAACTTTGTTTTGAGTTTAGAGATAGGAGAAGACCCTCGCAGAGTTGTTGAATACTCTGTAGGCTCAGCAAGGTGTGCTTGAGCAGGAGGTTTCCAGGAAGGCACCAAATTCCCCTTCGAAGGGAAAGAAAATGGGCTGACTCCCTTGGATAATTCGAGTCAACAAAGCTCAGAAGGAATAGTGCCCTTGCACACAGAGTTCCAATAGAAAGGAATAGCAGGTCGAGGCTCTTCAAAGTCCAAACCTCAGACAAAGCTCAGGAGAGATAGCACGAAGTTGCACGTAGAGAACAAGGAAGGTGCTAGTTCCAACGTCAAATTTCAAGTTGACCAAGCTCAGGAGAGGTAGTGTTTCTAGAAACACAGAAGAGACCCAAAGGATCAGGGCTCGCAAGAGAAATATTGAAGGCCGAGACCTTCGAATCGTGGAAACCTCTTAAGGGAAGGAGAAGGAGCGAAAGCTCAAGAGGATAAGCACAGTTGTTGTTGGATCAGCACCGGGAGAGAATATCTGGACTATTGAATCCACGTCTAGACATAGGAGGAACACGCACAGGGAAGGTCAGATCCGGGCCGCCAGATCTGAGCGCAGAGGACCAATAGTCGTCGGATCCGAAAGAAGGCGCATGAGGTTTAACCTTGTCTATGCAGAGGAGAATGGACTCATCAAAGTTCTTATTAGATCTGAACCGTCCATCAGAGAGGATGCATGGTAGAGATCCACATATATAGAAGAATCAACTACCGGGAGAACGAGAGTGAAGACTCCCCCAAACTCCCGAAAGGTGAATCGTCGGTTTGAATCCAGGTCGTCGGTTGTCCCGACATCATCGCGACCATCACTTTCCAAGAGGACGCGTGGTAGGGATCCACATAAGTCAAAGGTTTGAAAGGGGAAGAGTTGACATCGTCATGGCCATCCATCAGAGAGGACACGTGGAGAGAGTTCAGCATTTTGCTGACTCGTTATTGAAGAAAGTCAATGGAGAGAATAGCGAGAACTCGTGACAGGCGAAATTACGATTTAATCGCAATCGTTTATTCAGGAGAGACTTGGACCGTTGATCATCCAAGGGGGAATTATCGGCATTCAGGTATCGGGAGTTGGGAGGACAGAAGTCCTTGACTTCCACATCGCCGATATGCGAAATGTGATGAGCGCCTTTTGGGCTCAGTCGGTGATCACAGGACATAGTCACATGGAAAAAACCCAAGGGAGGAGTTAAAGACCCATTAGCCCATTTCGGGGTTCGGGGTTTCGTAGATCTGGGGTGTTGGGTTTGTATCATGCCAACACTCCCGAAGTCACGATTTACAAAAGACGCCTTTTGGTGTGGCCTGAGGTCATAGCGTCGTGGTCTCATGGGAGAAAGGCTCGCGCCTGGTGCTTAGTTGCACAGGGCGGGTCTCAAATAGTACCTGTGGATTTGTTCAAGGGTTCCAGCAGGGAACAAAAGGAACCACTTCAGCTCAGGGAGTTTGGAGAACGATCCTTGACCGGGAGGTCGGTGGACCCTACTGAGCTAGAAGTAGGGGGTCTGCATCATAATGTTGGTGGTCCTAGTTTTCATATTGTTGCATATAGATTCTTCCACAAACATTGAAATAGTTTGGTAATGTCCAAATATTCCTGAGGTCTGTGTAACAAATGTTCGGCTTGAGGATGTGATCTAAAATTGTTTTTAGTTATGTGTTCTTGCATGCATCCTTGGCTAACAATTTCCTTCCTTTAAGTTGTCCTTTTCATATTCTAATCGAAATGCAATAGAGCACTTGATTTAGGATAACGTGAATTGCTAAACAAGTTGTTGTGTATAAGCAAAATTATGGTCATTTTGTAACAACTCATGTTTAGAAATTTATGGGTGTGCAAAGTTCTTTCTAATATCACCTTATTGTTTTTCTCCATATAAAAGTGTAAGGAAACTCATCTCCTTTAAGTACTTGTCTTCAAAGACCCATAAGGGAAAGTAGCCTTCACAGAGGGCAATATTTATTTTATTATTTTGAAAATCTCAAATTCTAAATGACTGAGTGAAACCATGGACCAATGTTTTTGTTATTGGCTCATCATTGTCTTCATTGGTAGCATTCTCATTGTCAGTGTTTATCTCAACCACCTATACATCCTTCACTTCGAAAAATATTTGTTTCCAATTATCATTTGTTTTGAAATTTTCCATCTTGCAAAGTGTCATTTTTCATAGGCACTTCAACGCCTTCATGACCATGTGGATACAAATGTGTCCAACGACGTAGGCACTTTTAAACTAATTTTTTTAAGAGTAATTGCAATTGTACTCTTTTCGTCTATGTCCTAAGGAAAATCATGTTTTTGGATTCAGCATGTGTCAATAGGGGCATTGATCTCCTCCAATTAGGCCTAACTATGGTTTCCTAAACATGTGACCTATTGCCCTTATTTGCAAGAAAGACAATCTTATTGTTATTGGCCTTTCCTTGAGTTTAGATAGTTGTCTCATTGTATATATCTTTCTATTTCACCTAATTTCATGTTGAGTTGCAAATTTGGAATCTTGTCATGTTGCAATGCATGCAAACACATATATTTTCAATGATGCCATTTGTGTTTGTTTCTAAGGCCAAGTGCTCCAAGCAAAGCTTTATAGTTTATAATAGCAATGGTCTCTTGACACAGACATTTTTTTTGTGAACAAGTTCAATTGCAAACAATCCAATCATGATTAGGTGTGTCCGACACTTGTCTTTGATATTGTTATTTGGCAAGCAACTAGTATATGTTTTCCAAGTTCTTTTTTTTATTCGCTCCTTTGAATGCACCAATTTCTTTTGTGAGACCTCAATGGTCAAAATTGTGTAGGAAAAGCACTTGAAAAAGGGTTCACTTTTTTTACTTTTGGATTGTTCAAGAGGTATAATATTATTAGAAGCATGACCTCATCCTAATTATAGGCTCCACTCGTTGTGTCTTTTCCCTAATTGTTGTTGGTTCAAGTTTGAGTGTTGTTTGATGATTTGTGTACTTATTTCTAATAAGGGTTTTAATGTGATGCACATTCATCTTGCTTTGGTGTGTTTCTTCTACCCTAGAAGAAAAAGTAGGAACAACTTTAAGAGCATCTTCTCTTCCTTGGGCTTCTTTGATTGGTTTCAAATTGTTTATAGTTTTTTTGTAATCAAGCATAGGAGCATCCTCTTGTTGCACGAAATCATTTTAATAAGATTATTAGTGTGCCACATTCAAATTTATTCACAATTTATCGTCTAATGTTGTTTCCCTGATAAAAGCATAGAAGGGAGTACATCAATATATGTTCCTACTCTTTGCAATGGTTCAAAGTGGAAATGGGGCTTGATGTTATGATCTTGGATAGCACAAAAGGTCTTTGGTTCTTTATTCGATGAATGGAATATCTTTGAGACAATTATAGCATCTTAAGTACATATCTATATTTATGTTTATAGGAAATATGAAATCTAGGAAAAAGCAAAAAGACCATCGTCTACATTGGTTTAATTGTATGGAAATGACAACTTTTGAATGTAGTTTTTCCAACTCATTGCTAATAGATTTTGCCTAAACATATCAACCACCATATATTGTTCTATCCATGCATTAAAATAATGTTCAATATGCATAGTTACATTTCAAAAATGTTTTATGTTGTGATGGTCACAAGGAAGGCACATCATAGTTATTTTGTGTAAAATGGGAAATTGTCTTGACTTTTACCACAAAGAATATTGAATCCACAAACTCATTCCATGTCATTCGCTATCATTTTGTTTCTACTCCTATCCATCCATACCCTTTCATCTAGAATTTTAAATCATAGTACATCATTCATTTGTACCACCACCACTTGTCTCTTTCACAAAAGTGGCTCAAAATGTCCACCTATTATATTCTCATCATGGAACACGGTGTCATAGATGTATTTTTTTCAAAGTTGAATTGAATTCTAGATAAATTCTCTCTTAGGTGGTTGACCAAAATCTTAATGGTATGCATA
>JZKD02S0108591.1:201812-227404 GCA_000966675.3 Picea glauca | reverse complement strand
AGGATATAGCCTAGTCGTTGCTACACTAGTTCCCCTTTTTCTGAGTTAGCTTTTGAACATAAGTTGAAGAAAGAAGACGTCCTAGGCCTAATTGATTTTACACCTAGGGTTTTGAATTTTAGGGTTTGAAAGGCCTTGTCCTTGCAACACTTTTCATCCCTAGATTTATGTTTTGAAGCTAGCCGTTTTGCCAAGGATTTTTAAGGAAAGAGGGAGGAGCATGAGGCCTTCCTTAAGCAACACCAGAATGAGCCTCCTCCCCTTAGGGTTTTGACTATAGGGCCCTGCTATTGCAGCACCATAGAGCCTAACTCTCCCGTCCTTAGATTTGGATTCTCCCGAGACCTAGCCCTTGCTTCTTGACTCCATAATACCCTAAGCCACTAGTCTAACTCTCGAACTTTGAGCTTCTTGTGCTGAAACAACACTTTCAAACTTCTCAAATTTGAAACCCTAACTAACCCTAACATCTACTAACCCTAGATTGATGATGACGTCATGCCTATTTTGAGCTTTTGGTTGCTATGAAACATTGCGGCTTAGTCATCTAATGATAGACATTGATGTTTTGACAACTTTCATTGGCCTATTTGCAAAACGTTGACATCTTTGCCTACCAAACTAACTCTAGAACAAGGCTGACGTCACCTCTAGTAAGCTTGACTCGGCACTCTTGTTATAATGAGCATTTAATGATATTTGATGCATGGTGTTGATTGAAATATTGATTATATACATTGAATGTTATATCATTTCCAGTGTTTATTGACAAGTAATATTATAAGCCATAGTCATTTTTTTTGCAATCATTGACTTCGTCAATAATTACTGCTATTTATGCTCATATACATCAAATGTTGATAGTCATTAAGTTATGAAGTACTGACCACTGTTGCACATTTTAGTTTTTATTGTTGCCTTGTCTCGCAAACAGGTGCTCCTTCTGTGGTTTATCTTCATCTTGACTATCTTCTTGGCGGTAATCTATGAAAGGGAAAACTTGTCTTGATCCTTTAACCCTTTGCCTTTCAAAACCCCGGATTGCCAGGGATGTCTCCCTTGGATTTAGCCACCCTAAATAGAAAGAGCCCCCATCGAGGTGACAGTGGGTGGGGAAGCTCATGTTACGCCAGTTTGATCCTTACCTTTCAAGCTACCTAACCTAGACTACAAACTGAGCGATAACACGACCAAGATAAGGACCCCCTAGGGGCAGGCAAGTTCAAACCCATGTGGTTCGGACCTTTCATCGTAAAAGAGGTTCTAAAAAAGGGAGCTTATCGTCTGGTAGATTTTGAGGGAAATGCTTTGGCAGAGCCTAGAAATGAGCTCTACCTCAAGAAGTATTACTCATAGGTAGGTCACCTTGGGTAACTTTTTGTAACATATGTATAGTCTTTGTACTATTAATTTTTGGTTTCTTTTGGTTTTATGGACGTGTTGTTTGTTTGATGGTATCTTTTTTCACTATGGAAAATGTCAAGTGAATCAGAGGTGTTCATTGGATTCACAGATGGCGCTAGCTGACACACTCGGAGGCTTGCCTCTGCAGCTTGGGTAATTTTTACACCTCAGGGACAGTTACTATCTTCAGCAGGTATATGTTTAGGCGACATCACAAACAATGTCGCCGAATACAACGCAGTTATTGAGTTGCTTCGTGACGCTTTGTCATTTGGTATCTCTCACCTCCGAGTCTATTTAGACGCTCAACTGGTTGTGTCTCAGTTAAATAGATTCTACCATGTTCATGATCCTACTTTACACCGACGGTTCCTTAGGGTGCGTCTCTTAGAACGAAACTTTGATTATATTACATATTTTCATGTTCCTAGGAGATTAAATCAAAGCACAGATACTCTAGCTAATCAAATTTTAGATTCGCATCTTGCACACATATAAGAAAGACACACACATACACATGTAAATATATTTTTTAAAGCAAAATTAATCCATAAACATAAAAGACATAAAAATCCATATATATAATATCAAAAACATCAGAGTACATAGGTGGGCACAAGCACCTCAAAATATGACCAGTGACGAGTCATAAAGCTTATGCCCTCAAAAAATATACAAGTAGTGCCCTCGGCACGTGAAAAGTCCAGCCTAACTAAGGACGGGGCCTGTGGGCCCTGTTGTAATAATCAACGGCGTTTGCCAAACGTAAAAAAAGTAGGACCCATGTTCGTGGCGCCCCCACTACGTGAGGTTGCATAGATGGTGACAGATCCTCAATCTCTGCCATGGGGATTGTGCGAGTGAGCGAGGTAAAATTTCTCTCTACTCGTATCAAAACTCTCTCAGCCTCACCATCTGGAAGCTCTCCTGCTACTGTTCGTCCCCCTGCGGCCGCAGGTGTGGCCTCTGGCCGAGGACGTCTCATGTTTCTCGCATAATCCGCTGGTCACACTAGCCCCACATCTGCATATAATAGACACATATTTGTCAAATGCTCTAGTATAAAAAAAATGATATATATAAAAACAACAAAAAGAAAGCTTACACATCTCTCCTCACTCCTCGGCGAGAGGTACCGGTATCCCATGATCTCTTGAGAAGTCAATCCCAGCATAGGGGTAATCCTCTATGACCGGGATCTGTCGCGACAACCAAGAAAAAAAGTTGTCATCAAAGGCCTCAATGGTCCTTCCCCCCCCCCCCAACCCTGTCGCGGCAGTAGCACTGCCCATTTGCATAGCGCGGGAAGAGAAGCCTGGTGCCCTCGTACCACCTCTCGAGGGCTAAAACTGGGCACTCTTTCAAAGAAGAAAGAGCAAAGAATTGTTCCAAAGCCAAAGTTCCTCTGATTCCGCAATCATCAATCTGTTAGTTGCCTCTTCATACAATCCAGCAATGTGGTGCTCCAGTCAAAAAATTGTGCATTTAAGCACTACACTGCACAATTCATTTGTGCACGAGAAGCCTGATGCAAACCACAGACCCAATAATCCGCCCAATGAGCAACACTATCACTTGCAGTGATAAGTCTGAGATCTTTCTTATTGGTACTTGCGAGCTCGTTCTATTTGTACCCGCCTCACAATGGAATCCAATCAACTCCGATATGTTGTGAGGCCCAGAGGGAAAAGTACGAAAATTGACTGGTTCCCCCTTCCTGGAGAGGCCAGTTAGAAAGTATATGTCCTTTGTTGTTGGAACCAGCGATTGCCCCTCTAACATAAAGGCCTCTGCATTGGGATGCCAATAATCCACCAAGGCATTCAGTAGCCTAGGTTGTGCTCGCATGAAAGGACATAGGAAAAATTTTAACAACCCACATTGCATTAATGTAGCAACAACATTAGGGTCCTCCCAAACCAACGCACTAATATCCTCATGCTCTCTTTCCCTCCAGTGAACATACATCCTGCAAAAATCCAGTTCAAGAGGGTTAACTCTTGCTTTTTTAATTTTTTTACATTAAATAAAGGGTCCACGTGGGCTGTAATGCTGACAGTAGCATGTACACACGTGCAGTTTTTCCTCTGCACGTGTGTACACTCGAGCTGTCATAAGACAACCCGCGTGGACTTAGGTTTGACCTTTTAAAAATTCAACGCCCCCCCAAAAAACATGAATTTAAATGCATAAAGAAGTAATTAAATTGCAAGAGGCGGTAGTAATTACTTACTTGATCCAATCAAAAGCTCGTTCCGTCCACTGAATCTCCCAGAATCAAGTTTCTTAACGAAGGGGTATTTTTGGCTCCACAATCAATTTCTCAGTTAACAATGGTGATAATGAGTTGCCGGCTTCTATTTATAGACTTTTTGGCCTCTTTTTGTCATTTTTTAGACCCTTTTGTCATTTTTTCTAAACTACAAATCATTTAGCATGGTTCAGAAGTTTTCTTTGGATTGTCACGAGAAGTGTTACTTTGGGCATTTAGAAACTTTTTGGATATTTGGGTCGTTTCGAAGGTCCTTTGGTAAAAAGTCATTTTTTCAACTTGTTGCATTTAAGTTAGGATTCCACCTCTACTTCCTACATCTTGTTGTCTTTTCCTCTTTTCCATAGGATCGATCCCACCGAGTTGCTACACGAAACCATCATTGTTGCTTTAGCAGTGTCGTAATTTAGTGGTAGAGCCCACCCTAGCATAGATGCCCTAGGTAGATCCTAATTGCATTTTGGTGTCCATGTTGTCACTAACGACTATCGGCTCGGGAGTCCTTACTATCTTTTCCCAATTAAGAGTTTGAGCCTCATTCGCATAATTTTGTATCACTCTTGAGCTCACCCTCGGGAATGCCAAAACTTAACGGGTCTTCTTTTAAGCTCTTTTCAGACCCTCTAAACATGAAAAGATTGTTGAGCGATCTTGTTGCCCTTCACGCTCGTTAAACTGAAATTTGAAGGCACGTCTATTCGACGGTATTTTACCCCTTTTTCGATCCGGGTGGTCAATTGTATGAACAAAGGTATACTCTAGAAACCTCGGTTATCTAGAAGAGTATTCTCATGTATAATTTTAACCCTTTTTTGGGCCTAAGGGACTAAATTTACGAAAAAGGAACCCCCATGGAGTTCATAGTTAAGCTCTTTTCAGACTCCTAAAATTGAAAATATCATCGAGTGACCTTCTTCTTTCACACTCGTTAAAATGGTCTAGAAGAACATTCATGACGGAGTCCATAGTTAAGCTTTTTTCAGACTCCTTAAAAATGAAAAAATTGTCGAGTGATCTTGTATTTATCACACTCATTAAAATGGTTTTGAATAGACATATTTTCAGTGCTAGTTTACCCCTTTTTTGAACTGACTAGACTACCTTCAAAAAAGGTACCCCATTGGAGTCTCCTTTTACCTTTTTTTAGACTCTCTAAATATGAAAAACCATCAAGCTTACCTTCTCTAGGCTCGTTAAAATTACATCGAAGGACATTACCATTGTGTGTTTTGTTAACCACGTTTGCATACCTGCGTCTTTGGCCTAATGCCAGCTCCATGTTGCTCTCAACTGAACCATCTAAAGCATGCCTTATACACAAGCCCTATAGCACTTTGCCTTTGCGTCTTGACACCTTTGGCCCCGGAAGGGATTTTTTCGAATGTCCTTTCTCTGAACATTAGTCTTGTCCTTGCGCTTAGAACTAGTATGTTTGCGACACTCGTCCCTCCTTTGTAACATAGCATTCTTTTATTCTTTTTCAATATTTCCAAAATTATTGAAAAAAAAAACAAACAAAAAATCAAATATACCCCAAAAAGAGGAAGGAAAAAGTATTTTCTTTTTATTGGCAACACAATGAGTCGCCCTTGGACAAAGCACATCCTTCTGTTTATTCTTCAAGCTTTGGGATTTAATATGACCTTAGGAAGTTGTTCTCACTACATAGAGTTGTGTCCTCCTCCATTTGGTTATTCTTCCAAACATATGGAGAGTTTGTGTTGCCTCCTGCATCGTAAACTTATGGCAATGCCATGCTTCCTAAGTCTCATCATTTGTCATGCTATTGTCCAAGGGAAGCTTTTACCAAGCCCGAGTCATCCCCTCTGTAGTTTTCCTCTTGCCCTCATGCCCAGCCATCCCGAACTTCCAATCAAGTCTTTGTTTGAAATCAATGAAGCCTCCAGTCTGATCATCAAGATCCTCTAGTCCATGACCGACGAGCCATCGAAGACCTCTAGGTAGTGAAGTCATATAATCATATTACACTCCTACCCAAGTTTTGAAGATTTTGAAGTTGTTGCTCGAGCTCTGAAGACCTCATCTCTAGCCATCAGGCCTTATCGGCTTCTAGAAGATGGATATTATACATGCATATCTTTTTTATTTTGAGATGTAGATCCGTTGTGTATTGCTCGCGACTACAATTTATATAGTTATATGACATGGATCTATAGTGTATTTGATTGGTAGCCATGATTTTATTTCATCCCGAGCATGGGTATGCCCACCTCGGTGAGACAATTTTTATTTTGCAGATGGCACCTACTGAATTTTGGTCCCCTGGGCTCACTGGTTTGGTATGTTGATAAAGATTGATAATGTATTTTGACCATCAAATGCTCTTCTGACCTCACACATTAGGGGGCATCTATTATAACCCTAATTTGCACCAGACATACTTACCTGACATCAGGCCATCTCATATGCCTTCTTTGCCAAGCTAGTACTGAACAACTCTTCTTAAAAACACCCTTTTTAAAGGCCCATGCACCCTACTCCACTACAGCCCGTGTGTACACTCTAGCTGACCCACTACAGCCAGCGTGTACCTACAAAAGCACGAAAAAAGGAAAGTTGTTGATGGAACACACAACTTTGGGTAAGTTAACTAAACCTTTTGGCCATGCATGGCCGTTCATTCGACCAAATACCTAGCTCCTTCTAGACTATAAAAGAAGGGGTAAGGGTCCCATTTGAAAGGAGGAAAATCATAGTAAAGAAACTATACCCAATTGAGCACTCCCCTTGTCCCAACCTTTAGCTATCCTCGTGCAAAGAGAAGAAAGAGCAAAGTAGTTGGAGGACAGTTGAAGAGAAGCCCAGGACTAGGTTCGAGGAGCAGTGCTAACCACATATTGTAAGTTTACTCTTGTGAAGATTAATACAAAAGGAATACTTTTCTCGTCCCACCATATCATGTGTTCAAGTTGAATATTTATTTTATGATATTGTCACAACTAACCCAGCAATTAGTATATGAAATGCATGTTCACGGCTTTTTGTTTGTTCATATGTGAATCCAAGTCATCTTTGGGAGGAGGCTTGCAATCAAAGAGCGAGTGAAAGCAAAGGGATCGACATCAAATGAAGGACTTAAGGTAGAGTTACCGAATCTTGTTTACACCTTTGTATTGCATGAATGTGGGGTTTTGTGTTGGGAGCATAGGAAAGAGTAGAAGCCTTTTGAAATGGTCATTTTATGCATGCATGATTAGAGCCCTTAAATGCTAAGTCCGTAGGAGGGATTCCCACCCACAACACCACTGCCACCACTGCTAGCGTTTTTTATCCAAGTACCAAATCCCTACATGGAGTTTGGTCTCATCATATCGAATATCATGAAGGGAGAAGTATTGTTCCATTTGAGAAACCCGCCTTGTTGGGTTGGAACCATCAAATTTATGCATGTCAACTTTGGGCACCTTATTCCAAGAAGGTGGAGAACCCCAAGGGGAGCGGGAGGGCTGAGTATGTTCATAATGAGAAGACTAAAGTTCTTATGGGTTTGGCTCAAAATTCTTACCCCTGATGAGTTGCACTAATTTTTTGTATTGTTGGTCAAGGGTTGTGGTGAATTCATTGCAGAGGGAAGCTATGTTATCATCAATTTGTTGTTTTAGGTGGGACACTATATCCTCCAAGGTTTCTTGGGACTGAGAGCGAGAGGTAGGCATGGTGAAGGCTTAGGTAGCAGTGGAGGTGCCAGGATGTAAAAATGGGCTTAAAAATTATAGGTACTCGGGAGATCATGAAAAAGAGAGGAATCTACTGGGATAGGTCTCAAAAAAGTAATCCTAGAGGAGGTTGGGTCCACAAGAAAAAAAAGATTAAAATTGAAGGGCACCACTGCGATCAGAATAAAGAGAGGAATGCAATGGGATAGGTCACAAATAAGGGTGTTGTCAGTCCCATAATTTTTTTTATAACTCCTGTGAAGTTATACTCCGAAATGAATAATACTACAAAGGCGGAATGCCCAAATTCTTAACAGGACAAAAGATGTAGTAATTTTGCAACCCCAATGCAGACAGAAAGGTTGCACTGTAATAGATCTTATCTTATCTTTTTCTATTATGTTCCCAAGGGTTAGGGTTTGCATGGAATCTACAGTCAAGGGTTTTCCCTGTGTTATAGCTCTCTTATATACGTACGAAGTCCAATAGTAATACTCGACCCAATATCTCAGGGCACCAACTAAGGAGGCTAGATTGTACCCTTAGCCATACTACATGACTACCCAGGTACTAGAGATTCACTTCCCAAGTGTTTTTCACAGTGACACTATAGTAGTTAGGCAGTCGATTGGTTTATCTATAGAGGGATTCAATATGCCTAGGTCGATTCATATACAGGTGTTGTCTAATGCACTACCACTCAAACGGGTACCAACAGGGGTTACAAGGGCGGTCAACATATGTGCGCTTAAGAACCACTTGTATTTCCTGCGTGTATGACTCCCCGACCACTAGTTTATGCATGTAATGACAGATCTTTGTAGCTTAAAGATGTCAGAATTCGTTTCTACACTGAAAAAATTTAGCCCGCAAGTCTTGCCCCAGAAAGAGCTTTAATACCACTTACAATATTCCTGATATAATATATTATGTAGAACATAAAATATCTAGCAGGAAATGACAGAATAATAATGATATATCTAGAAAAATATCATAAGAACACTAAAGTAACACTAGAATAATCACCAAGAAGAGCAACTTTATTATGATAACAATGTTCACTTGCCTCTTCGAGGGGGCAGCCTCCAATCAAGCAGAGCTCTATTACAATAATGTCCAAGACAAAATATCCAATGCCTCCTACTCTTATTAGTCCCTACCAAAGGCGTAGAGGGACTATAGTGATCGATAATTCGTTGACTTCATATTAGTTTGTGGTTTGACTACAAATTTTTGCATACTTTCTAATGTTCTAAGTACAGAAGTAAAAGCATTATTTTTTATATAATAAAAAATCCCATATATGTCATGATCTGATTGGATGATAGATTTGAGGTCTTGTTTCCAGCTTCGCTATTCCCAATGAATTATATGTTGCCATATCCAAAGTTTTATCATGTACGGTGATTTTCTTAATTTGTACTATTCATATTGAAATGTTTAGATATCCAAAGTTTGTACTAATAGATTTGAGGTCTTATTACACATGGATAGTAATTTTTCATATGCAAAGTTTTATCATGTACGGTGCTTTTCTTAATTTGTACTATTCGTATTGAAATGTTTAGATATCCAAAGTTTGTACTAATAGATTTGAGGTCTTATTGCACATGGATAGTAATTTTTCATATTACTTTGTCGTCTCAGTCAAATTTTGTTTTAGCATAATCCCCAGTGTTCGAACTATTGTTGTTATTATTATTATTATTATTATTATATTATTATTATGTTCTTATTTTTATTTTTATTTTTATTACTATTACTATGTGTGATTTTTATTTATTGTTGCGTACTTCGAGAGTCTTTGTCATTGTTGCATATATAAACAAGTCTGACACACTGCATTCTTTCTTAAATGTTTGCACATGGCAACGCCCTTCAACGGTTCTAACAGTCTTAAGTATTTACCTAATAGGTCTTGCAGCCTTAAATGTTTATTGTACAGATGTGTTACAATACAGTTTCATATATTCTTTTGATAGTGTTATTTGCAATGAAATTGTGCAATATTGTTCTTCATCGGCATCACTGGTTCAGTGGTTGATGCTTATTCGTTGGTTCGTTCCATTCTGCTTGTTGTTGTTTGATTCAACTCTGCAAAGTTGAGGTCTTGCGGTTGCAGTTAGACCTCTTCGTGGTTGTTGGACTCTGCAAAGTTGTTGGACCTGTTGTTGCGGTTTGCAAGTTTTGGGGTTGCGCTCTTGTCATCTCTCATTGACAGGTAAGTTTTCATGCCATCATTTCGTTGCTATTCCTTTTTTCCTGCTTGGTGTTTTGCACCTTGCAAGCAAGATTTTTCAGTGGTAGGAGTCCCTGGCTCGAAATTCTGTTGCAGAACATCTTTCTGTGTGGTTTTTTTTATGTTCCTAGAAACCATGCATTTTCATATGCCAACTTCCACGTCCTGGATATTATTCCATAGTTATTTCCAAAATTGCAATGCAAAGGGGTTTGGAAAACGAATTCAGAGTTGTCACAAGGGGGAACCATCCGCCGGGGTGCAGTGACAGGGAATGCTTTTATTCTCTGGGTCAAAAACTTTGTGCACATGTTGCCTTTGTCCCGTCCTTTTTATTTTGCAGAGCATATTCTGCCTCTGAGAAGCTTCTAGGATGCACACTATGAATAGGTTGAAATCGGTCTTTGTGCTCAACAAATTTATAGTATTATTTATTTGTGTTGTTTCTTCTGTTCGGTTCACTGTTCAGTGTAGGTTTTTTTTCTTGTCATCTGATGTGGTGACTAGGGGGGATTGAATTTGACAAGAAGAAGGTTGAAGGATACATATTGGGATTGGTACGCAGTTCCGCGCTTGTAGTTTTCTATTTGTCTTTTTTTTTCGTTTTATTTTTTTCCCCTTTTCTTTGTTTTCATATAAACTGAAAATAGCTAAGAAACAACTTCAAAATCACATTTTAAGAGATGAGACAAGTAATAGATGTTGAGTCGTATGAAATAGATACTGACTCCATTATACATGACAACATTGACGAGGTGTTTTATAGCAATGGGCCTTTTAGATTGGATGCATTCTCGTATACTGTAGGAGATTCCCTTTTCAATGCATTTCAGGTTCTACTGCATTTCCGTTATTCCTCGACTGACCTGCGAAATGGATTCGTAGATTATTTCTTGGTCTGTTTAAAAAATGGTGACATCGAGGCACTAGAGTCGTATGAATACGAATTGGTATCTGATTTTCTTTGGCAGTTGCATGGAATACATGATGTCACTACGTATTTTTCAAAGATGTGGTTGTCTGCATCTCCAATTTTGCCTACACATGAGAGGGGACTTTGGGGAGATACATTTTGTATACGGTGGTTGTCTAAGTGGCTCAATATATCAATTGGAATATGGTCATTGACAAGAAAAACAAGATATCTACTATTCAACAAAACTACATCTAGAAATCCATATTGCATCTTGTTCCATGATGACAATCCTGTAAGTGGTCATTATGAACCACTACTATATAGAAAATTGTCCATATGCAATCTTGGAGGACCTCATATTTACTTGTCCCTCATTTGCAAAGACCTTGAATCGCAGTGGAAACGGATTATGCATCGCATAGACTACCATGGTTTGTAGATAGCAACAATTGTTGTATCTAGCTATGGAGATGGTTTGTTCAATGCAATTTTTTGTTTGGTAGCAACAGAGTTCAATGTGAAGTCATTGCGACTTTACACTATGCAGTCCTTTTGCAATGCAATTATAGGAAGCAGCCAACAAGATTTTAGTTGCTTGCATCAAGACCTTTCACCATATCTCCTAGAAAATATGTCAATAATTGGAAGTTGGCAAGAATACCTTGTAAACATGGCACTACCAAATGAAAAAGGAAATGTGGAGGGTGGAAGATTATGTTTGCAATGCCTATCTATCATATTCAGAGTAAATATCCAGGTTTGGTCAGCCCTGTTAGATGGCATTGTACATTCCTGGTCTATTGATTCAAATTACGATCGAACAATTGACATCCTCTCGTTGAAAATAGATATGACACATATCCATTATCAACCTTTGTTGGGACATATCACTGGTTCAGGGTCCATTTTCCATGCCACCCAAACCACATCGAATCTGCATACGCATGGCATGCTTTTTAATGAGAATGAAACTCCTCCCACTTGCGATAAGGCCATATGGGGCTTAAACAAAAAACGTAGACTAAGTTATGACAACTTGAAAAAGGTCATGCGTGAAATTCGTCCCAGTTGTGATGAGGCCATACGGGACTTAAACAAAAAATGTAGACTAAGTTATCACAACTTGAAAAAGGTCATGCATGAAATTCGTCCCAGTTTTGATGAGGCCATATAGAGCTTAAACAAAAAATGTAGGCTAAGTTATCACAACTTGAAAAAGGTCATACGTGAGAGAAAAAAAAAACATTGGTAGTATAGGAAATATTGTTGGTTTAGGATCCAATGTCAATGCCATCCAAACCACATCCAAAGTGCATAAGTGTCGCATGCTATTTAATCACAGTGAAATTCATCCCGGTTGCCCTGAGTTCATCCTCGCCTTAAAAAAGAAACGTAGACTAAGTTATCACAACTTGAAAAAGGTCATGCGCGAGAGAAAAAAATGCATTGCTATGCTTCCTTATAGAGAGAAACTGACATATCACAATCTAAAAAAAATTGTTCATGCACAACACAACAAAAACAGGTACGGTCGCATATCCCACAATGGTCATGAAACTGTCCAAGAGGAAAAAATCACATTTTGTGGGTTAGAAGCAACACCGTGCACTACTACCAATGAAAACCAGCAAACACTTTCTACCCATACTTCCCTATGGAAGAAAGATGCAAGAAAGACCTACATGAAACAAATCAAAGACACTCTTTCCATTGCATGTGCAATTTGTGATCAATTGAATTTCGCAATAAACAATAAGTCTTTCACGCCTGATTTGGAAGTAGAATACCTTTGCTTGACAGTACATGATAAAACATTTTCCAGTGGAAAAATTTGTCTTCCATGCAATTGTCGCTTGAAAATCGAAAACTGCCACAATTTGCAACCCCTAACCAAATAAGATGTGATACACCACTACCAGATGTAAGTGCAATTACGAAACTTGAAGAGAGACTTATGTCTCTGCGAATTGCATTTGCACAAATCATACCATGGGGCTATAAATGACCCCAAATGGGCTTAACATGATCAATTATTAATGTGCATGTTCAACTAGATGTTGTGCAAAAAGCCTTGCCACAATTCCTTAGCGATAAAATGACAATTGTTGTGGCTCTCAAAATATGCTTGCAATACAAAAATGCATATCAGATGGGAAAAGTGTGTGTTCATGTTGTTATGAAAGCATTAAAAGAATTATGTTCCAGGGCCCTGTACAAAGCAGAGAACATTTGTATAAATGAGAACTGGAACAGTGTTCTTGGAGAAGAGGATGACAACTACGCACATACTCTCGAGACTGCTAGTGAATTTGATACAAGTGATGAATTAGAGATTGAAACACCTGTTGAGACATTGGTGCATGGATTCATTGAATCATAATGCATTTGTGACTTGCAAGACAAGATTGTCGAAATTGCACCTGTTGAGGGGCAACGTCCCCTTGGAATATTCAAGGAAAAATTCGTTGAGGAAATGAACTTCCCAACACTTTTCTATGGATATCCACATCCCACTGACATTACAGAATGACTATGTTACCATAAAATAGTTCGATGGGAGCTGCTACATTTAAGCGGTGACTTCTCCAGACACATAACAAATTTCTTTTTCAAAACAATGCGCATAATAATAGAGCAAGTGTTTTATTGCATGTGGGTTTGAATAAGAAAAGGCCAGTTACAAGGAAGAAATTTGTTGGCCAAGGATGTCAAGTACAAAGTAAACCTAGAAAAAATCCTAAAATCTGATATCGGATACATATATTTCAAAAGCATTCGCATCTCTCCTGACTATTTGCAACGAAACAAGAAAATTGTTTTTGCAATGATCCGACAATTGGGCCCACTAACATTTTCCATCACATTTAGAAGTGCAGAGCATTGCTGAGATCCATTGGTGGCTGCGGTATCTAATTTGCATAGGAACAGGAAACGTAAAAAACAAACGGATACACTGGAAAATAATGGCATTGACTACCTCATAAGAAAATACCCAGTGACATGTACTCGTTACTATAGACATAGAATAAATGCTTTGAGACAATTGATATGCCATGATGAAACGTTTTTCAGAAAAATATCGGAGTACTTTTTTGTGACTAAATTCCAGAATAGGGGGAATGAACATGACTACGCACTGTTGTGGATAGAGGGTGCACCAGTCTATGGGGCTGACAACAATTCACAGATCGAGCAGTTTGTGGACAAATACATAACATGCAACATGGATCATTTGGTTCCAGAACTTGCCAAAGTTCATAGACATTATCATACAAAAAGTTGTAGAAAACAAAAAAACTCTCATTGTAGATACAAGTTCCCCGTGCCGCCAATGAGAACAACAAGAATCATAGAGCCACTTAGTTTAGAGGACAATGTTGTCATTGAGAAATCTAAATCATTGTTCGCATTTATACAACAAGGATAGTTTGATGAGTTGATGAGCTTCAATGACTTCTTGACAGAGATAAATCTATCAAAAGATGAGTACATCCAATCCATACAATGTACGCTTAAACAACCAACAGTTTTCCTTAAATGAAAACTTTCCCATATCTGGAACAACAGTTTCTCCAAGTACATGCCAGTTATGTGGAATGCAAATACAGATGCACAGTACGTCCTCAATGCATATGCTACAACATCATACTGTACCTCGTATATGACAAAGGTTGACAAATCTATGACAAGTGCATTCAGAAGAATACACAAAGAACATGAAAGAAGTCATATTGATGCCATACAAATGATATGTATGCTTGGAAATACATTGCTTAATCTTCAACAAATGTCTGCTCAACAAGCAGTCCACAATGCACTTTCCCTGCCCCTCAATTGCAGTTCAAGAAAATGTGTCTTCATAAACACATCTCCACTTGAGAAACACACATTTGTGCTTAAACCACCATGCTTGCTAGAACAAGAGCCTAACAATTTAGAAGACGTGCTATGTCGCTCTATTATTGATTATTACCTCCAGCATCCATCTCCTATTAATCATATTTTCTTAGTAGAATTCATATTGCATTACAAAAAAAATGGTGCGCCCATATCAAAAAGAAAAAAAAAACCTATGTCATACAGTTTTTCAAATACAATAAACATTCTGACTATGAAAACTATTGTAGAGAAAAACTATTGTTATACATTTCGTTCGATGAAAAATAAGAGACATTAAAACATAACTTCCCTACATGGGAAGTTCTGTATGTTGCCTCTAAGACTATAGTGCAAATCAATGAAGCTAGATTTACTTACAATGTTAATCCAACATGGGGTGATCTAGAAATTGCAGTTAATGAACTAGAAAACCCTAACAATCTTGATGAGACATTCACAAATGAAAAAACAACTAGAAATCCCTGCGAGTCTTATGACTTGCAGGTAGATTTACCTCGTCCTCAAGCAGGTGGCATTGAAAAACGTATCAATCTTGGTTTTCAAGTCACAAAACATCCTTTCCTGATTGAAAATCATGAATACCACATAATCATACGTCTGTTGAATCGAGGACAACAAACAATTCTAAAGGACATTGCGCTTAAAAAATGCTTCAGCATGCACACTCTTGTGCACTTGTTCCTTACAGGCAGAGCAGGAACAGGCAAGACATTCACAACAAAAGCACTGTTACAAATTCTTATACAAATCTATGATTCAAACAATTCCTCTGATCTTATGAAACCAAAGGGCCTAATAGTTGCGTACACAGGAAACGCTACATATAATGCAGGTGGAACAACAATCCCCTCTACATTTTTAATGCCTTTTAACAAGTCACAGTTTCTTCCACTTAGCAAGGAAATGTTAGATACCTTGTCTAAGCTTTATGACGAAATCCGACTTGTCTTTATAGATGAGGCATCTTTGATTGGAAGTCGCTTCTTGTATTCCATTGACAACCGACTAAGAAGCATAAAACATGTGCACACAAAATACTTTGGAAACATTGACATGATATTTTGTGGGGATCTTTACCAGGCACAGCCGATCCAAGATTCTTTGATATTTGAACAACCTACGGTTAACATGCAAGAAGTGATGCATGACTTATGGAGAGACAATATTAAATTCTTTAAATTGCATACTACAATGCGCCAGACAGATGAAACATTTATTGCTATTCTGAATAGAATGCAGAAAAAGAGCCAAACACATGATGACTTAACATATATCAATTCGAGGTGCTTGCGACCTACACCAATAGAGACAACCTTCCCTTACATGTTCTACACAAATAAGGATGTTGCAATGCATAACAGGTGCATGCTATTGTTCATGCCTGGCGATGATATCATCATCAATTCAATTGACCTGGAAGAAGACAACCATGGAAATGTGTCATGTCATGAACATACAACCACTTTACCTTTGCAGCTTATCCTAAAATTAGAAATGTTGGTTGAAATATATGCATGCAACTATGATTCACAGGATAGTTTGGTCAATGGTGCAGATGGAATACTCAAAGGCTATACCAAAACTGGAAAAACTTCATGTCCTTTGGATTAAGTTCCATGAACTGCATATAGGCAAGTGACAAGCAAGTAAGTTGGCTTATCTATATAATTCAAACACTGCAAGCGATTCGAAACCTATCTTGTGAATATCAAAGCCAGTATTGAAATCAACAAAGACAGATCGATTGAAGATTCGAAAACAGTTTCCAATTAAACTTGCATGTGCACGTACAGTCCACAGACCACAAGGACTAACACTTGATAGTGTTGCATTTCAGCCTACTGGAATTCGAATACATGGACTTGTATACACAACATTGTCTCGTGTTAGAAGCATAGACTCCTTTTATTTACTAAGTCCTCTTACAAAAGATAATTTCAAAGTCAAACAGAAAGTTGATATTGAAATACAATGCCTCGGGATTACAGCAAAATCGCATCTACAATATGATTACCAATTCATACAAACAAACTCATATGTATCAATTCTCTCGCTTAACACACGCAACTTACATGCACACATAGATGATATACTCAATGACTATTATACAATGCAATTCAATATTATGTGCTTGCAGGAAACATACATGGCATTATGCATGCAAAACAAACAATTTCCAAATCACAATTGCATATCATGTTACATTACACATGGGGTGATGATATTGGTGAAAAAACATGTACCAATTTTGGAGCATATACATTTCGAATAAAAGAATGTTGAGATGGTGCTTGCAAAAATATTTTTCCATGGAACATAAATTGCAATATTCAATCTGTATGCTGCTTCCCATGCACTATTCTCCTACATACTAAATGTTCTTTCCAATGCATTAGACCATTTGCATCTGAACGAAACCATTGTTCTTGTAGGATACTTCAATATTGACATGCTACAAAATAATGCTAGAACAAAATCATTGGAAAACTACATGTGCAAATACAATCTTCTCTTTCTTTTGAACAACACAAGCCATGTACAAACGTGCTTATTGACCATGTATGGTCAAATGTGCCCATTCCTCAATACAACATCTTTATCTTAGATACATACTGGTCTGATCACGAAACAATTGGTATTGCACTTGAATTATGAGGTATACATCAAGCATATTGCAAATTCATATTTCTATGTTTCAAAGCATATATGTCTAGCTTGTTGCAGAAAACCAAATTATCCAACTTCTTAGTTTTCCCTGGTTTGTACACATACTGCTTTGGTCACCATACAGTTGGCGTTGCACTTGAATTATGAAATATACATCAGGCATACTGCAGAATCATATTTCTATGCTTCAAAGCATATATGTCTATCTTGTTGTAGAAAATCGATATATCCAACTTCTTAGTTTTCCCTGGTTTGTAATTGATTTTGATCACAATTTTTTTTTACAAAAAAAAATAAATAAATATATATATATATATATATATATAGACACACACAAACTTGAATGAACTAAAAAAAAAGGTACATTCTTCTAACACTATCTGTTACTCTATTCCTCTTATTCTATTTTATTTAGTTTATGTACATAGTACTTGCTATTTTCTTTACATGTCAACTTATGTTCATTCTGTTTTGTTTTGTGCTTTTGTTCATAGAAACAAACAGGAAAACTAGACACCGCAAAGAACTCCTAACCATAAATGTAGAAGAATCCATGCAAAGGTGTGTATTTCTACCCATGTTCCATATCCAATAGTTTTTTGTTTACTTTGTCTATATTTTTTAAACTAGTTTGCAGCTCTGGTTTTTTTTTCCTTCTTGGATACTCCATATCTTCCTGTACATTAACTTGTCTTCATGTCAATTATATTTTATGTGTTGCTATCTTGAAATAAATAAATTTGTACTCAATCTTTTCTTTTCATGTGTTCCTACGTAACAGTTTTCTTTCATGTCGATTGTATTCTTTGTACTGTGAGGCATACGGTTCTTACCTCCCTTTCTTTTTCCTCTTCTATACTTATCCGTTCTCCCTTTTTTTCTTCTCCTCTATTATCTATTTTTGATTCTATACTTAGTCCCATGTCTATGCTCGCAGGTTCCCAGGATGGCAGAGTGACAGATTCAATGTCCATATATATCTTTACATCACGAGTCCGATCGACCGCCATTCGTTTTCATAGTTCACAAATTTTATGGCCGCGGGTTCCTGGGTAAGCGCCATCAAACTCTCATGCCCCGTATGTGCGGTATACATCTTGCGCCCAAAACTTAGGTGATCTACAATTCGACCCGGGACTCAAAGCCTCACTCTTTATCGAACTCACAAATTGTATATCCATCTATATCTTGACATCATGAGTCCGACCGAGCACTTTCGTTTCCTTAGCCAATTTTATGGTCGTGGGTTTCCGGGTACGCGTTATCAAACTCTCATTCCCCATGTTTCGAGTATATATCTTCCATACAAAACTTGGGTGATCTACAATTCCACCACGTACTCCTGAGTTCAAAAAAGTACCAAAACATCTTTAATTCTCCTCCATGCCTGCCATGTTCGCCCGATCCCAATACACGTTAATTATAATTTTACTGGTGACAGCTCACCACAGATGTTCGAAAAGATTGGCATTAATAAGCGGAAAGCTCGAGGTAATCTCTCATTAAAATGCATTTATGGGAGCATATTATGGAATCTGATTAGTTTCCTCTGTCAATCTTGAATTCACAAAAAAATGATGGTTGTTTTGGTTTTTTTAAGGCATTATCATAGCAAGAATTCAATATTGTGTTGGTCTGTTGTCATCTACAAAGGTGTTCACATGATGTCTCTCTTTAGTATTGTGCATATCATTTTTTAACCTTACAGGTTTGCATATTTGAGACTCTGCTTGCATATGAAAATGTTGCTCCACCATTCCTATTTGAACATAGTTTGCATTTGGGCCACAAAGAAAAGTAATAAAATAAAATAATATGGAAATTGTTTGCGTAAATATAAACAAATTATCTTCTAACTTGAACCTGCTTTTGTCAAGATCCAGCTATATTACACAACTGTCAATGTTTTCCCCGCTTTTCAATAGTTTCTCGATTTCCCTTCCATCTTCGCACGCTTTCTCAATGCAAATTGATGACGCTTTTATTAGCTTTGAAAAGATTGGCATTAAAAGGCGAAAAGGTCGAGGACATCTTCCATTAAAACACATTGAACCAAGACTTACTGGAGATTATATTATGATGGTGTAGTGTCCATTTTAAATACAATTAGGAGCAAAGGAAGGTTTTCATCACCTTATGGCTGCAGCTCAACAACATGTCAGTAGAGACCCTGAATATTTTTGGGCATGAGGGCCAGCGTTTTCAGTGGTCCATAGCTTATGACTACTACTCATCCACTTCTGCCCAGATGAAAGTTATCTTGACATGAAATTGCAACGGCAGATTGTATCCCCGATTTTTTTTTATTTTAAGGACTTGGTCACGTGCTATGCCGAAAACTATAGTCTAAACCAGCGGATTGTCTAGATGGGTGACCATTTCCCAATCTCCCTATCGCCTAAAGTATTTTGAAAGATGTTAACACTTCCCGACCCAATGCCTACTTTCAAGGGAGAGAATTGAAAACAATTCTTAAAGAAGCATGGTAATGAATTAGACATCTTGTCGAAGTTATTACAGGACCTAGCGCCCGCTCCCCAGGACATGGCCATATTACAAGTTAGTGCATGTTAAAACCTTTTTCGGCAAATTGCATGGCTTTTCACGAGGACAACGAGACAAGAAATTGCAACCGGAATCTCTCAGATGATTTTGTATATTTTATATTTTACGGTCAAGGAACAAACCATCTTCCATTGCTGCAAGCTGATTTCCATTCAAATCTCTTCTTGGCTATTGCAATACAGGAGGCATAAGAAATTCTTTATGCCATCTTATTTAATTTTCGTCGTGCCGAATTGTTATCCATTTCCTGCACTATCTATGTGTAGGAAGTTGAAATCTGAATTTGACCCAATAACATTCTTGTGCCAGAAATTATGGAGACACGACGCTTGCCAACAATTTTATAAGGTCTTTAATTATTTTGTTTCAGTTTTTAAAGCATTGATATTTGGAAAGTATTTTCCCTGGTTTTCTGGCTATCCAACAATCTTCCTGGATAGGAAGGGCACACTACAAGAAATGGAGAAATATAATGTTATAAGGATTTTCAGGTCTAAACAAAATCCCTGCTTCCTTCCATGTCACATTTCTGGTACAATGTTTTTTGTTGGAATAACAAGGGAGTACATCTACTGGTTGCATTTTTTCCATGAAAAAAGGAAAGGACAATTCAACTCTCTAACTTGGAAAGTCTGGGATTTCATGGTTAGGAACCACTTCAATAGCTCTTTCATTTACACTATCCTGAATGAACTTCGTACCATTACCAATGATTCGCACAAGCAGAACTGAAAAGACCCGGGTGAAAAAAGTGTTGAATCCTTGACCGCCACAACCAAGACCACAACATCTCATAGCAGTACTCCAACGGCTTACCCAAGTAACCAAGTCACACACATTTCTTCAGGCGGAGGAGGAGATAAGAACCCTCCCTCCGGCAAAATTGAAAGTTGTCACAAGCTTCTCACGGGCAAAAAACACAAAACAATAGTCTAAGAATAGCAGCGACCGAGGGGAGAAATTGATATCTACGATCTCCCCCTCGAAGATATGGAACTAGAAATTGACATCGATAAAATGTTCCATGACAACAATCACCTAGAGAGCACTGCTCCTCACAATCCTGGGATGGAAATAATTGCCATAGATACATTAGACGAAGAAGAGTCTTTTGCATTTCAGAGCATTGTTTTTGACAGCGAATCAAAAAAATTGATTATTGAAAACAGAGATGTAAAGAATAAGAAAGGGACATCTCGTTCAGAGATCAACCTATGTAGCATGTGCCCTTCCCAGATATCCAAGATGCACCAAGCAACTAGAGATGCTCTAGACAACTCTATTAGCGGCCTTGAAACGGAAAACCTCATGTTAAAGATGTGAATCAAAGAATTGGAGGCAACTCTAATGCCTCTTCCATTGTTTGCTACTCCTTTGGCAATGGTCGGGTCCACTGCACTTGCGCCAAAGTTAAAAGGATCAACAAGCCTTCTCACATCGGCCCAAGCCTATGTGGAAAAGAATATAAACAAAAGAATGGAATTAATAACAGAAGCTTGGAAGATGTCAAAGAATATGGTCTCTTTTGGAACAAGAGTGCATTCTTTTCATGAGTATCTGCAAGCAGATCTCAAGAACGAGCAAGTTTTTTATCTCGATGCAGTTTTACCATTTGGTGTAAAAGTTACCGGTATGATGGAATTCAGAAGAAGACAGGAGGATCTCCCTTCCCTGGATCGAATAGACAAGCTAAATGCATGCTGGAAAAAAAAGGTAAAGAACTTGATTGGTATCATTCATGAATGTAGCCAGACCATATCTAAAAGAGACGAACTATTCAAGAAGATAACTTAGATGATCTAGCTGCCAGCACCAATGAAGTCCAGGACCCAAAATTGATATTAAACTCATTGTTTTTAACCATGCAAGCATTTGATGATCAAGTTCATATCTACAAAAGACTGTCGTTTGAAAATTTCTATGGCATTCTTAAATATGGTGAAGATGACATGAAAGCTTGGCTAGTTGGTTATGCAATTAGAAACAAAAATATACAAGAAGCATTGCACAACTTGTCTAATGATCTAAGGGACTTGGAAAGTGAATTCTTCGATATAAAAATCCGGCATGAAATGAATGTGGCGCCCATGGTGAGCTACATCGAAGAATGGTTGAAAAAGGTTGTCGACCAGATTACCAAAGAAGGTCAAAGTTGGGGAAAGCCATAAAAGGACATCAGCGAACAAATGAAAAGGCATGGGACACCATCATAGTAAGTTGATATTGATTACATTCTTCTATCTTCATCCACTTATTCTAACAAAGCTTTAACCCAGATCTGACAATTTTCTCTTTCTTCTTGCCAGGTTTTGTTGTTTTCCATCGCCGACTTTCTTCTTTCTACAAACTTCATTCTTGTACATCTTTGCTTTGTATTCCACGACAGTCCCAATCTGAGTCATTCTGGAAAACGCATTTTTATTTCACAGAATATGTACTAAAATATAGTTTTTTTACAAATTCGAAGATAGCTATTTTTGGGGGAAATATTCTCAAATGTATTTTGTGACCCAGTTTATCTGAATATAAATTTTTGGGGTTGTTCTATGTCGATATTCAATGCTTGGTGTTGTTATTTGAAATTTGTGTTTCTTAGAAAAAATAACTCATTTCGTTGTACATGTTCTTGTTCTATGATGTGCATATATTGCAACTTCCTATATTTCAGAATATTCTTCGATATCCAAAATGTAAAGTCATATATTTTTTCCTCTGTTCCTTGTAGGTTTGAACAAAATATTTTGAGCCCAAAACACCATTCAAATTCGAACATGGTTTACATTTGGACCACAAATAATCTAGTAAGATACATTAGGATACATTTTAAATAAACATAAACAAAATCCCTTTAAACTTGAACCTGACTTTCTCGAGCTCATGGACTATCCGCGGGTTGATCAGTTAGCGGACTGTCAAATCCTCATTTCCATCTATATCTTCACATAAGGAACCCGACCAAAAACCGTCCCTTTCAACACTTGGCCATATATCTCACCGCAGCCTCCCAACTTAGCGATATCGCATTCTTATCCTGCGTGTTCCATTATATACATCTTGCACCCAACACTTCTGTCATATACATTTTGCACCCAACAATTCCGTGATAAAAGATAAAGTATAGAAGATGGAAAAGAAGGGTTAATATATTGACATCTGTGATAGATATCCCATTTTCTTGCAAGATCTTTTCTGCATGTTTCTGGAGAAGTTATATACTTATTTCATATACTTGGAAAGAAGTGTGAAGGTGGTGAGCACAGAAATACCTGTGGAAAGCGGTCGGATGGGCTTCAAAATAGGGTGGCAAGGGTTCCCAAGCAGATTTAAGGCCCCGACTGTCAAATTGTATATATTGGAACATTTCAGTGCAAAATGTGTAACACAAAGAGGGTGTTCCTACCATTGTCAATTCAAATTCATTATGCTTTCACTAGTGACAACTCAGTGCACAACTTTGCTTATTGGCATTAACAAGAAAATAACATATTCAACAGTGATTTGCAGGATCCTGGGGATTGGTCCTATATCGTCACATGATGAGTCTGACCGACTGCGGTTCCTTTCAACACCTAGCCAAGTATCTCTCTGCGGCATCGCCACTTTGCGCTATCGAATTTTTATGCCCCCTGTTCTATGATATATGTATTCAACAGCGATTTAGGGAAGTCGAACCGACCCCTGGGTTGGCGCTATTATAAATCTTTCACCCAAAACTTCCGTCATCTACAAGTGCACAATATACATATTGCACCCAAAACTTCCATACTCTACAATTCGTCGCGACTTAGCACTATCGATTTCTTATGCCCCCTATTCTGTGATATACATGTTGCACACAACACTTCCGTGATATCATTTTTTCACCAAACACTTGTGTCATTTACAATTCGACCCCGGTTATAGAGCCCGCCTACCTGGGAATCCACAATCTGAAAAGTGGCTAGGCATCGAATGGCTAGCGGTCGATCAAAGTCATGATATAAAAGCACAAAACACCATTCAAATTCGAACATGGTTTACATTTGGACCGCAAATAATCTAGTAAGATACATTAATATGGATACATTTTAAATAAACATAAACAAAATCCCTTTAAACTTGAACCTAACTTTCTCAGACTCCTGGTTTGTCCACGGGTTGATCAGTTGGCGGACTGTCAAATCCTCATTTCCATCTATATCTTCACATCATGAACCTGATCGACGACCGTCCCTTTCAACACTTGTCCAAATATCTCACCACGGCGTCCCAACTTAGCGTTATCGCATTCTTATCCCACGTGTTTCGTTATATACATCTTGCACCCAACACTTCCATCATATACATTTTGCACCGAACAATTTCGTGATACAAGATAAAGTATAGACTACGGAAAAGAAGGGTTAATATATTCACATATGTGATAGATATCCCATTTGCTCGCAAGATCTTTTATGCATGTTTTTGGAGAAATTATATACTTATTACATATACTTGGAAAGAAGTGTGAAGGTGGCGGACACAGAAATACCCATGGAAAGCGGTTGAACAGGCTTCAAAATAGGGTGGCAAGGGTTCCAGAGGAGACGTATGGCCCCGACTATCAAATTGTATATATCGAAACATTTCAGTGCAAAATGTATAACACAAAGAGGGTGTTCCTTCCATCCTAAATTCAAATTCATTATGCTTTCACTAGTGGCAACTCAGTGCACAACTTTGCTTATTGGCATTAACAAGCAAATAACGTATTCAACAACGATTTACGGGAGCCCAACCGACCCCCGGTTTGGGGATTGGTCCTATATCGTCACATCATGAGGCCGATCGACTGCAGTTCCTTTCAACACTTAGCCAATTATCTCTTCACGGCGTCGCCACTTACCGCTACCAAATTTTTATGCCCCCTGTTACGTGATATACGTACTCAACAATGATTTACGGGAGTCTGACCCACCCCTGGGTTGGCGCTATTATAAATATTGCACCCAAAACTTTCATCATCTACAAGTGCGTGATATATATCCTGCACCCAAAAACTTTTGTACTCCACAATTCGTCGCGACTTAGAGCTATCGATTTCTTATGCCCCCATGTTCCGTGATATACATGTTGCACAAAACACTTCTATGATATAAATTTTGCACCAAACACTTGCGTCATTTACAATTTGACCCCGGTTATAGAGCCCGCCTACTTGGGAATCTGTGATCTGAAAAGTGGCTAGGCATCGAATGGCTAGCGGTTGGTCGGAGTCACGACATAAAGTCACAAGCGCAAATGTGAATGGGTGCGTTCGCCAACTCGCATTGGGAAATTTTCAGAAAAATGGCTAAGTAACGAGAAAGAGAGATTAGAGTGGAAAAACAAATGGGAATTTGGTTGAGTATAGAAGAGGGAAAAGAAGGTCTAATATATTCAAATCTGCAATAGATAATCTTTTTCCTAGCAAGATCTTTTACGTAAGTTTCAACTGCAGAAAGCGGTCGGACAGGCTTCAAAATAGGGTGATAAGGGTTCCCGAGGAGACGTAAGGCCCCGCCTGTCAAATTGTATATATCGGAACGTTTCAGTGCAAAATGTGTAACACGAATAGGGTATTCATGCCATCTTCAATTCAAATTCATTTTTGTTTTACTGGTGACAACTCAGTGCACAAGTTCGCTTATTGGCATTAACAAGCAAAAAACGTATTGAACATCGATTTATGGGAGCCCAACCGACCCCCGGGTTGGCGCTATTATAGATCTTGCACCCAAAAGTTACGTCATCTACAGTTCTACCATATACATCTTGCACCCAAAACTTTTGTGTTCTACAATTCGTCCACATATTGGAACATGGTTTGCATTTCGACAACAAATAATCTATTAAGATACATTAATATAAATACAATTTAAATAAATATATTTAAACTTGAACCTGACTTTTTTCAAACTTGTTGATTGGTCCTATATCGTCACATCATGAGCC
>JZKD02S0108591.1:188901-201762 GCA_000966675.3 Picea glauca | reverse complement strand
GAATGGTCCCATATCATCACATCATGAGCCCGACCAACCGTAGTTCCTTTCAACACTTAGTCAATTATCTCTCTGTGGGGTCCCGACTTAGCGCTATCGATTTCTTATGCCCTCTTGTTTCGTGATATACATGTTGCACACAACACTTCCATGATATACATTTTACACCAAACACTTCCGTCATTTACAATTCGACCCCATTTTCCAAAATTTACTTTGTAAGCTGCTTGGCAGGGACTACGCCACCACGCAACACTTGTTTATACTAATTCTACCTTTTAAAGAAACTTCTAGACGAAGATCTTTCTAGAAGCGAAATCTTCTATTAGGTCTTCTTACATTGACTTATTCTTCTTTATTTATTAGGCCTTACTAACTAATGTCAGTCTTTATTAAATAGAAAACATATCCTACCAACTAATGACCCATGGAGAGGGGTTACAATCGGACCCTAACAACTTGGCACTAATATGTATTTCTTCCCATCGCCTCTTTTATATCCAAAAAATACCAAAAACATTTTTTTACTAAAGATACCCTCACATCACCGTGTACCTCATTGCTTAGCTTTAGTGATCCTACTACGGATAGCCCCCTTGAGTCGGAAAAGAGTCGGTATAAAGAGAAGGGGATATATTACTTAGGTGATAGTGATGACTGCCCTAGTAGTTCCTTCTTGCGTCGTGCCTTGTGAATTAGGGATTTTATCATCAAGTACAACTTGGGAGGTAACAGGAAGGAAATTAAGATTCAATGTAGTCAAACTCCATCAGAGAGATTATCAACATGCACTATAAGAACACATTGTAATATGGATATTTATTATATCCATCATTTGTCTCTTAAGCAACCTCCACAAAACGAGATAGGAAGAATCAACATAAACACTTTGATTAGATTTTAATGTGGATATTTATTATATCTATCGTATGTCTCTTAAGAAACATCCACAAAATGAGATAGGAAGAAGCTTAATGGGACAAATCAATGTAAAGGCTTTGAACATATTTTAATATGGATATTTATTATATACACCATATGTCTCTTAAGCAACCTCCACAAAATGAAATAGGAAGAAGCTTATAGGGAACAAGCAATGTAAACACTTTGGTACTTGAGAACGATTAAATTGCATAAGATAAGCACGAATTGGGGGACAAAAGAAACAAGCAACCAAAGGGAGATAGTGTGGTCAAATTGTTGTTATCAAAATATCCTTATAAGAGGAAAAACTACAAATATATCCCACACAATTGTTTCACTTTTATCTAATATCAATAATAATAGAATATTGGGAGATTATGGCCTTCAATATAGAACTCATAAATCAATGCTAGACAATATAATATTAAAGAATATGGCCTTCAATATAACGCACATAAACCAACTCTACAATATGTAACAAGGACAAAATTTATGACAATGATTATGCTAATAGAAACATTAAAACAATATCTAAGGAATGCTTATAGAACACAAAGCAAGGCAATGATGAATCATTAGAATGTGAAGCTAATGAGCTTGAATGATAATAAAGTCACTAAAACAAGGAATGCTTAGACATTAACACAAGATAAGGTAATGAGGAAGCATTAGATCGTAAATTTCATGAACTTCAAGAGGTTTGAATATGCATTAGAAAGGAAAATGGCCATTCAAATCAAAGAGGCTTCCATTGATGAAACATGTAAATTGTTCTATTTTACAAAGTAGTTCATCCTCCTTCAATACTAGTTGATACATGTACATGATCAAAATACACATACAAATGGGGGGAAATGAAGTTCACACAAGTCCAAAACAAATTCTTCTTTGGAAATAAATTTTGGAGTAAAAATGCATCAAAAAGGAAAATAGCCATTCAAATCAAAGGGGCACCCATTGATGCAACACATAAATTTTTCTTTTTACAAAGTAGTTCATCCTCCAATATCAATTGATAATGCACACAATAGGAATACATCTATGGAAGGGATGAAATGAATCTCACAAAAATCCACAACAGGTTCTTCTTTGGAAATCAACACAAACACATACATTTATACATGGAAGTGAATGCATGCACATTTATCTATGTAAACTAAATCTATGAGTACACATCAATCCACAATAATGTCCTCTTGGGAAAGAAAATTTGAGTATGTACCTTTACTTGATGGAAGCACAACCACATAACGACAAATGCGTATAACCATCAAATGCATATCGTCTCTAAGACAAGTGAATTATTCAATGTCAAAGACTAGATAATAGTGTTCACAAAAAACCCATGCAAACCAAGCCAAGGGATAGCCTCAAATTCCATGATCAATAGTGAATCTTGCATTCATAGAGCATTAAACATTTTTTTCTTCAATATGCAACAAGTAAACTACAATCTCATCCCAAACTTTCCATAACAAGAAAATATATTATAACACAAGAAAAATGAATACAACCAAGAGCCCAAGTTGTTGACCTTCTTCTACTAAAGAACCACATATTCATCTACCTTGGAGAGTCTTGCATGTATCAACCCATAGAAATCCTTATCCACCGTGGTATTCACTAAACCATAATAGAGCAAGAGCAACATTAAAATCATTTATTTCCACACAAGAAACAAACACACCCACTGTAGAACAATTGTCCCACTAATAGTGACCATCTCATATAGTAGAAGGAAGAATGCAAACAAGAGGGCATGTAGTTTCAACCACCTTAAAACAGGCCCAACATTGCTTGCACACAAAAACAACCCCATTGCTAGAAATTGTTTCAAAAACCATAAGAAAGAATGGTGCAAGCAAGATCAAAATGCAAGAGAGCACAAGACAAAATACAATTATTATGATGATGAGTAGAGCACAATAACCATAGAGAATCATCTGCCAACCATTCCAAAGAGCACAAAGATGAATGAAAGAAAGAGGCTAGTTCTTCTTCCAGACCCAACAAGCAACCTATAAATGTCGTTCCATGCTTTCCACAATGAAAAAATAGCTCACCACATAAGAAAAACAAATGAAACACAAACACAATTTATACATAAGAACAACCCCACTACTGACAACTATTCCAGAGACCGCAAGAGAGAATTAAAGGAAGAACCCACACACAACACCCATCAAAGGGAGAACACCAACGAGTAAGGTGATGATGAATGCAAGAGAGCACAAGAACAAATACAATTACGAGGGAAATGAGTAGAACAACAATAACGACACATAATCATCTACCAAATATTCCAAAGAGCACAAGGGTGAACGCAAAAAATAGCTCACACAACACCTAACACAGGGATAACACAGATGACCAAGGTGACAATGAATATAAAAATAACCACATGTGATCATTGTCCAACCATTCCAAATAGAACAAGGGAAAATGCAAATAAGATCCCAATAAATTCTCAACTACCACACCACTAACAACACCCTCATCCTCCCAATTTGGAATGGTTGGAAATTGGAGAAGGAAATAAGGAGGATGATTCCAATGGGGCACATTCAACGGAGGGAACCTCATACAATGGAGCATTAAACTTCCATCGCCGCTACCCTCCATTCTCCACCACCTTCATTCTTTAACAAATTTTTGCTTTCTTTTTTGTTTTTGTTTTAAATGTTTTTTTCACCACCAAGAATAGGTGCGTTTGAAATGTCAAATCATGGCCAAGAAAAGTGCTTTTTTTCCTTGATTTTTTTAATCAATTTCATGTTTTGAAGAAAAAATAATAATAGGGGAAAATTCAAATCTTTGGAAACTTAGGGAAATGAGGCAAGGCACAAATAACTTATAGCCAAACAAGTATTTTTCCTCAAAACAAATTGTAGCTTCTTATTAAAAAAAAGTGTACATTTTGAACATGCTTGTATAAACAACATTTACATAGAAAAAATGGAAGTGATTACATTATAGTTAGAGCTCTAGGGCTCAAATCCAATCCATAGATAACAACAACACTAGGGAAAAATCTGAATACATTGTGAAACCCTAAGGCTAAGATGCAAATTGATAATGAGAACTCCCACACTGTAGAAAGCATTACAAATTGCACTCCCATATGGGAGAAAGGACCTCAACCCACAAGAAAGCATAATAGTAAACTATGCACACCAAGTGTAGAGAGATTATGAACACTCACACAAGAGAGCCAAAAATAAGATACCAACCATATTATATTTCAAAGAGGTACTAGCAAACCCTATAAAATCTTGCTTACTACTACGGATATGAGCCATGTACAAGTCCATCTCTCCCTTCCCTCAAGTAGACCTCCCTATTGCTATGCCTCAAAAAGAGAATGCCACCTTTTGTAGAGTTGCCACAGGGAAAAGAAAACTGGGATTAAAGAGGAGCAAATTTGATGAGCCATTGCCTTCCATTTGCAAAGCCCCCACTGAAAGGAAACACATAAATGAGCTTGCTTTGAGCCCCATCAAATGGAGGATCGAGCTAAAACCCCAAGGCTAAGGAGGAGCATACCCTTGTGCATTACCTTTGGTACTAATGTACCTTTATTTGCTCAATGACATGAGATTTAATAAAATATTGATATATATAAATGTGTAATTGAACGAAGATGATTGTACATTGGGTCCCTGACTTAATATATGGCCTAAGGTGCCCTTTATAATTTAACATTTATTAATTATTATTATTTATTATTATATTGTTTTATTATTACATTATTCTTTTATTTATTATTATATATATAACATTACCTTCCCCTTCAAAATTGCTTTGTCCTCAAAGCAATCCTAGATGAATTCGTCTTTTCTTCCAGACTGTCATCTTGATTTTGAATTTGTTTGTGATTATTTTGTAGATTTGTTCATGTAAGTATGGGTTTTGTAAGTTCTCCTCAAGGAATATTTTGGCTTATTGAACCGTATAACTTGTAATTCTTTCTATGACATTGGAGTTCCATGAATTGTTCCTAGAGATTTGTGGCGTAGGTTCCTAGTTGCATCAACCATTATGCCCCCAACACCATGTCCATTCCACAAAGGGGTAGAGTGTAGTATCCAGTTTGTAGTTTCAAATTTTGTATATGTATTGAAAATTTATGGCATCATCCTACTCCTTCGATTGATTGACCATCAATAGTTGTAACCATGAGGTCATTGATAGGGTATATGAACATATTTAATTGTTTTGTAAGATTAATGTCCATGAAATTGTGGGTGCTTCTTGAATATACTAATATAGTGACATCTTTTCCTTTTAGGTTTCCTTTGAGCCTTTGGGTGTTTGGTTTCATTTTTTCTGTAATTGCTTCAAACAATAGCATGGGTTTCCCACCGGGGCTATTATGGGTAGTACCCTTCCTCCTCCTATGAGGTGGAGTATAATGTAATGTAGATGGTTTTTCTTTTTGAACTAAAACCTATGACTTATCGTCCTCATAAGTTTGTTTTATGCATGCGATGTAAGTTAATGACACCTTTGGTGATTTTTCTTCATCAAAATTGGACATGCCTTCTTCGGCAAGAACCTCCACTTCTTTTCCATTAATGATTTTACAATGATATAGTTGTTTAGATGCACATTTATGACCTAGAAACCAATTGTTTCCACATTTATGACAATTATTTTCCTTTCTTTTTTTTTCATCGTTGTTGGAGTGGTTTGTGGCAGTGTTAGACTATTTTTCATCTTCATAAATGAACGCCATTTGATTGTTGCATTTATGACCTAGTGATCACTTGTCTCCACATAACCTGCAATCGTTGTCTTTTCGTCGTGAAAAAGTCTTATCAAACCTCTGTAGTAATGATCTTTCAAGTTTTTTCTCTGTTTCCCTTGCCGTACATATAGTTGTTTCCATATCTGTGATATTGTGTAACTTTAATTTCTTTTGTATATGAGGTTTATGACCAGTTATATGTGATTGAACTAGACGTTTTGTTGATAACCCGAGTACTCTTGTGGCTAGTGTTTCCCAATCATGAGTAAAATCGTCCACATTTCCTTTTTGTTGTAATCTCATGAGCTTTGTAAAGAATTCCTCTTCTTTGATACCTTGGAATCTTTTGAAAAAATCATCTTTAAACTTTGTCCAACTTATTGTGTATCTTGTTTTTTCCACCATATGTAATAGTTATATATGTCTCCCTCTAGTTGCATGGATTCCTATCTGATTTTTTCATCGTCATTATAGATACCATAGATTTTGAAATAATCTTATGCCTTTTTTAACCGGGCCACTCCTTGTTTTTCATTCCTATCAAATTTTAATAGTTCAATTTTGGCTTTAGGTGGATATGCAAAGCTGGTATATGGAGGGAATTGGTTTGGAACTACTATGCCTGAAGATATATTAATTTGTGGGATTGTTGTGTTAGTCTAGGGTATATTTATTTAAGGATTTGGTGAGTTAGGTGGACTTGGGCGGGTTGAACTGTTTGAAGAATTTTGTTGCGGAGCAACGATATTTTGAGATTTGACAATATTTTCTAGGAGTTCCTTTAATTCATCGTGAATTTTGTCAACCTTGGCATTTAAATTTACTTGTCTTGTTGTAAGGTGACGTGATTTTGAGTGGCTTCCTCTTGTAGTTTAACAAATGTCTCACTCATCTTAGCTTGTCTCACTCATAAGCTATAATGGTTCTCAATGATTTGCTTTTCCAATTGGTCTTGTTTATACTTAAGTTCTTCAAATCTTTTATTGGCTTCCTTCTCAGCTTCCTTATGTAGTCTTTCTAATTCCTTCAATATTGCATTTGTATCCATCATATTCCGAGTCAAGGGTGTGGTGTTTCGATCATTTTTTTCCAAATTTTAATTTACTGCCAATTCTGAATTATTTTACTCGATGTGAATGGTACATGCATTGAATTGTGTAGCTATACAAATTGTGAATGTCATGGGCGTTGAATTGTGCAGTTGTACGGATGCAACAGTGGAGATTTGCAGATGTAGAGGATGTACGAAATGCGGTGGCAGTTGGTACGGTCGGTTAGTACGATGATTGTTGTATTGGCTCCTTAATCATTGGCTCTGGCACCACTTGGTATGATTGTACCTTTATTTTCTCAAAGACATGAGATTTAATAAAATATTGTTGTGTGTGTGTAATTGGATAAAGATGAGCGTACAATTGGGTCCCGGCCTAAATTTTGGGCTTAAGGTTCCTTTATGAATAGTCATGACTTTGACATTTATTAATTATTATTTTATTATTTTATTATTACATTAGTATTTTATTTATTATTATATATATATAACAACCTTCCACTTGTAGAGACCCCACAAAAAGATAGAGCATCTTAGTTGTGTTGCCTTCTATATGCAGTTGAGTGGAACCTCGAGGAGGAGTTAACTTAGGGTCATGGGCTACCTTCCACCTATGCCCAAAACCTAAATCCTAACAATGCAATTTTCCATAGTCACATCGTCATCTCCTCTTCCAAACAATCAACACCAGTTGATTGCAAGGTAATTGCAATATTCATTGTCAATCAAGGACCAATAAATGGTTGTATGCTTGTTGCGTAGTGCCGGAGTGGAGATTTGCAATGATGCTTCTTGTTGTAACAATATATCATGCATACACTTTTTAAAATGCTCACAAGTTGTCCATATATTTCATGGATGGAATGGTTTATGCATTGAAAGTGTCCATTAAGTGCTTTGACCACCAAAGGGCATCAAATAATGACGAGAAAATAGGATGTGAAATAAAACCATAACTTGTTAGAACCTATGAATTGAACTTCCATAATCAAATTCAACTAGTCAAAAAAAGTGAGGGAAAGCCATATATTCATCAAATCATGCTTAAAAAATTAAAATAGATATGTTGATATACTGCAACACTAACTAAATGCCCATAAACTTCTCTAACAAGCAACTTTATTGTGCAACTCACTGGTGTAGGAATAAAAAATGCAAACCACTAGGCACCAATTACTTATGCATAGAAGACAAATGTTGCACCCATGCAAAATTTCCACCAACGACCAATAATAAGACCAAATACTAAGTCATCATAGGTACCTTAATTGTTACCTTATTACTAAGATCCTCCCACCTTACCATGGTTTCCTTAGATTTTGTCCTTGCCATTTGATGGCTCATCAATGTTTGGGATGTTTGTTACCCTAGCTTCTTCTCCTTTTGTCACTTCCTCCCTCTCTCTCATCGACCACTTCTCCTATGTTGCCATCAAGCATATTCCTAAACATGTAAGTGTTAATGCCAATACACTTGCATAAGTTATCTTAGACAAAATATTTTTTATAAGTTAACTTCAACATCACGAGGAGATGTTTTGGTCCTCATCATTTCTAGTCAACTTTAACGCTTTATAGTTACTTCACAAGTAAGTGCATGTATGACTCCTCACTTTGCATTTTAACTTTAAACTTTCATCTTCTAGCTAATATTAGTGTTTGACTTGCAGTGTAACTTTAAGCTTTCATCTTCTATCTAATATTGGTGGTTTGTTGGGGTGGTGAAAGTGTGGCATTGTTAAATCCCCTGGCCAAGGTTAAAGGACACACGTGTGTTAGTGTTGTACACTAGGTCTTATGATAATCACTAGGGATATGTGCAAGCCTTGGGAAAAATCGGTGGAATAGATACCCCCTAGTCACAACATCTTAAGAAAAGGCTTGCTTTCACAAGCTTGTGTGCTTATGCTTGTGTTGATAGTAAGCACCCACAAAGAAAATGAGATTGTTTTGAATGCATGAATTGAATGTTATAGAGTTTTCACTACTGGGTTAGCTTCCCCATTTGTGTTTTATTCTCTTGCTTTACTTCATTTTGTTGAAATCCCTACTCTAACACCTACGTATCTTGTTATCTAGTGATTTCCTTGTTGTAAATCAAATTAGTAGCTCGGAAAACAACATACATTGTTGGAATATTCAACTCAAATAAAGATAGCAGAAGCAATACTTGAAACCAAAATTTCAACCACAATACACAAATATATTCTACCCATCAACTAAACTTATCATTCAAATAACTTCAAAGCTTACAAGGGCTCTCGTACTTAGGATAATGGCCCATAGATAAATACAAAAAACTATGAACAATACATGCATACCCTAGCAATCTCCTATGTTATTGTACAACCTTGTACTTTCATGCTTCCCGAGATGTATGTGAATTTCCTTTTTCAAACTCGCATATACATGTCTATCTCCACTAAGACTTGAATACACACACTCAAATAATGTACGAAACTCTATATGGAGTGATCTTGCTACTGCAGTTCCAATCAGTTGAGACCCACTTGCGACTGCCCTTGTTCTATCTTCTCCCTGACCTAATCTCTAGATTGAATTCCTTCTTCACATTTTCAATATCTCTTTGAATCATTGGACCAATAAGGAAGGATTTCAACCTTCCTTATGAAGCGCACAACAGAGTACAAGTCATCCACAACAAGCAAGGCGAGAAGGAGAAGTAATGCTATTATAATTTTATGATCGTTGTCAGCGTCAATCAGTCCTTTATTGTAATAAAGCTTTCGCCAACCTAAGTAAATAATGGTGATGTCTAATTAATGAATAGTTAGTTGTTTCAGTAATTCACTATGGGAAATTTCTCTTGCCAATCTGATTGCGCGGAGAAACGAAGAAGAATAAAAGTGACAATTTGAGTTTGCAGAAGACCGCTTTGATTGTTTAAGAAGGGATGCAATCCTCTAATATGATTGATGAAGTTTTTGTTGAATCTTGTGTTATCTATTCTTCTTGTGTGTAAATTGATTTCCGTTTTCACTGAGACGAGTGAGAGATCATCTTGTTTTTGTTTAACTGTTCGGTGAGTGTTTGAGAGACAATGTACACCAAAGGAACTGGTGCACATCTCTTGTTTTGTTAATCGTATGAGCCAAAATCGCCTTCAGTTCATTGGTTGACAGTGCAAGGAATAGACCAAGCATCTATCTTGAAGAGGAGGAGAAGAAACACAACATTCCCCTTTTTTCTCTATGTAGCAAGTGATCCAGACGTCTCCCTCCATCAAGTTGCGCTCCCTTCTTCCTCTTTATTGTGCCATCCATCCAATTCACCTATTCTACTAAGCGCATCCCTCATTCAGTTCTATCAACATGCTCCCTCAGATAAATCGAGTCTCTATGGTAGAATATGCCCTCACTAATCAGATCAATTGGTATCAGAGCAAGTTCTCTCTTTGGGACCAAAACAAAAAACAAAAACTTCATCCACCATATTCAAATTTTTTTTGGGTCTCTCTCTCCTCGCACTCTTGCTCGGAGCATCACTTTCACCCTTCTCAGGGTTTTTCTCACGCCTTCCTCAGGGTCTATTCAATGTCTGTCGACCATGCCACTACGACGAGAGACCTCCAATGAGGAATCCAATGGAGCCACATCAACTTAGCACTGGCTCTCCAAGAATTGATTCGACTCCAACAATGATGACCTCCAGCGACCATGTAGTTGGACACCCATTTTCAGTTACCAAGCTCGTCAGCCAAATGAATGGAGAGATGGCCGATTCCTGGATCCGTAGCCTCTCCACTTAATTCAAGACCTTGCCTAAGATGGAAGAGGCCACCAAATTGCAAATAGACAGCCTTCAACTAGAAGGAATCTCACAAACCTGGTGGGACACACAATTGGAAAGCTCAAAATTGATAGTCGAGCTCGGTACATAGCCTTCCCTGACAAATGTTTGCATTGCGTCATGGGATACATTATGTCAGGCATTGAGGGAACGCTTCTAGCCTTCAGGATATCTTCATAATTTGCTCACCAAGTGGTTACAACTCTGTCAATTTTCCAACCAGTCAGTTCAAGGATACATAGATGTCTTTTGCAAGTCACGCATCCAACTACATGATAGTGAACCAGATGAGGTATTAATAATTAATTTCAATTTTGGTTTATTGTTATCTCTCCGACGGGAGGTAGATATTTTTTACAACGCTTCTTTGGACAAGGCTTTCTTACGGGCCTTGGCCATAGAAAGAAAGGTGGCTCCTCACATTTGATATCCACCAAATCGAATGCAGGTTGATAACCCACCTCCTTATCATTCTCAACCTTATCCTTCTTCCATGTCGGCAACCAAAAATGCATTTTGGTGTAATTTTCACAAGACCAACTCCCATAACTCTGTCGACTGTCGAGCCATTAAAAATAGCCACCCCCATCCGACCTTGTTTGCAGAGGCCACACCCACTGAGTTTCCCAAGCAACCAGAAGTCATCTCTCTCACCAACCCCACCAAAGCTAACCCATCCCTCATTCTCATGACTACACCATAACCAAGTCGCTCTAACGTTCCCTGATTCACTCACAACTGCCAAATTAAAAATTAACTCGCCACTCTCATTCTGGACAATGGCAGTCAAAAGAATCTGATATCACAAGACTTAGTCCAACATCTGCAACTCCCCACCATCCCACACACCGATCCATATCAGCTTGGTTGGGTACAGAAGGGCGGTCCTCGCATTACTATTGCTTGGTGTGGTGTCATCACTTTCGTTGTTGGTCCTTTTTGTGACACTATGATCTGTGACGTGGCACCGTTAGATTGTGTTGATCTCCTTCTCGGTCTTTCATACCAACAAGACCGACAAGCGGTGTATCACACCAAGACTCATCAGAACCACCTTAAACAGGCTGAGCACACCTATGTACTTACTTCATCGTCTATCACTTGACCATCGTCGTGAACCGATACCACAACCACTCACCATGTTATCAATACCAACAATGTCTCTTGTGTTTGACCCGTCGTGTTCAGCCCGAGAACCTCACTAATCTGACACCTCCCAAAACACTCCCTCTCCTCCCAGAATTTGCTAATGTCTATCAGTCTCCCTCAAGGCTCCCACCCTCTCGAGCCCTTGCTCCATTCATCTATCTCATTCATGACGCATCATTACCCAATGCTACATCATCTCGTTCGGTTACCTAAAACACTAACGAACATCCTCTAGTTCCCGCTTACCATTCCCTCACCCAAGTAACAATTAAATGTTGTTATCCCTTACCCCATATTGCCTCTCAGTTTTCTCTTGGAGCGATGCGTAAATAGGGAGGTCACCCAATGACTTACCACTTCGAGACCCTGTCCATAGCCAAATTTAATTACCACCACTGTGCCAAACAATTCCACCTCCTAATGCTGAATTTGCAAAAGTGGCACCCTTACAACATGGCGAATCACTCTTCCACAGACTTCTTACCTTTTGAGGTCTGTCTTGGATTTCAATCTTGGGCGCCCACAGAGATGCCTCTCATTTTGACTACATCGAGATCAACACATCAACACCAAGATCAACACACTCCATTCGCAACTTCCTTGCATGTGACACCGGATCGTGCCAAGCAGCATCATGTTTCAGACCTGGTTGGTAAACAATGCCAAACTCCATAGATAGGACAAGTAGATGACAACAAAGATAGTGCAACGACGATTTCCTAAGTTGCTGACGAAAGTAGGGACGCTTTCGGATCTAAACAGGGAAGAATTGGACCAATAAGGAAGGACGTCAACCTTCCTTAGGAAGTGCACAACAGAGTACAAGTCATCCGTGGCAAGCAAGGCTAGAAGGATAAGTAATGATATTGTAGTTTTTTAATCATTGTCAGCGTCAGTGAGTCCTTTATTGTAATAAAGCATTCGCCAATCTAAGTAAATAATGATGATGTCTATTTAATGAATAGTTAGTTGTGTCAGTAATCGCTGCGGAGAATTTCTCTTGCCAATCTGATTGCGCAGAGAAATGTAGAAGAATAAAAGCGGCAATTATCGTTTGTAGAAGATTGCTTTGATTGTTTAAGAAGGGATGCAATCCTCTAATATGATTGATGAAGTTTTTGTTGAATCTTGCATTATCTATTCTTCTTGTGTGTAAATTGATTTTCGTTTTCGCTGAGATG
>JZKD02S0108591.1:80876-147449 GCA_000966675.3 Picea glauca | reverse complement strand
CAACATGATGTATACTATCCATCCATGGGTTTTGTATCTGCATGTGCATTTTTCTTCATGTCCAAATACCTTCATCAATCTTGCGGTCCAAAACCCATGACTAGGGTTGACATCAGTGACAACAACCAATCTTCCAACAAACATCTCCTCGTGATGTTGAAGTTAACTTATAATTTGTTTTTTGTCTAAGATAACTTATGCAAGTGTATTGGCCTTAACACTTAAATGTTTAGGAATATTCTTGATGGCAACATAGGAGAAGTGGTCGATGAGAGAGAGGGAGGAAGTGACAAAAGGAGAAGAAGCTAGGGTAACAAACATCCCAAACATTGATGAGCCATCAAATGGAAAGGACAAAATCCAAGGAAACCATGGTAAGGTGGGAGGATCTTAGTAATAAGGAAACAATTAAGGTACCTATGATGACTTAGTATTTGTTCTTATTATTGGTCGTTGGTGGAAATTTCGCATGGGTGCAACATTTGTCTCCTATGCACAAGTAATTGGTGCCTAGTGGTTTGCATTTTTTATTCCTACACCAGTGAATTGCACAATCAAGTTGCTTTTTAGAGAAGTTTATGGGCATTTAGTTAGTGTTGCAATATATCAACATATCTATTTTAATTTTTTAAGCATGATTTGATGAATATATGGCTTTCCCTCACTTGTTTGACTAGTTGAATTTGATTATGGAAGTTCAATTCATAGGTTCTAACAAGTTATGGTTTTATTTCACATCCTATTTTCTCGTCATTATTTGATGCCCTTTGGTGGTCAAAGCACTTAATGGACACTTTCAATGCATAAACCATTCCATCCACGAAATATATGGACAACTTGTGAGCATTTTAAAAAGTGTATGCATGATATATTGTTACAACAAGAAGCATCATTGCAAATCTCCACTCCGACACTACGCAACAAACATACAAACATTTATTGGTCCTTGATTGACAATGAATATTGCAATTACCTTGCAATCAACTAGTGTTGATTGTTTGGAAGAGGAGATGACGATGTGACTATGGAAAATTGCATTGTTAGGATTTAGGTTTTGGGCATAGGTGGAAGGCAGCCCATGACCCTAAGTCAACTCCTCCTCGAGGTTCCACTCAATTGCATATAGAAGGCGACACAACTTAGATGCTCCATCTTTTTGTGGGGTCTCTATAAGTGGAAGGTTGTTATATATATAATAATAAATAAAATACTAATGTAATAATAAAATAATAATTAATAAATGTCAAAGTCATGACTATTCATAAAGGGAACCTTAGGCCATATATTAAGCCAGGTACCCAATGTACGATCATCTTTACAATTACACACACACATCAATATTTTATTAAATCTCATGTCATTGAGAAAATAAAGGTACAATCATACCAAGTGGTACCAGAGCCAATGATTAAGGATTCAATACAACAATCATCGTACCAACTGCCGCCGCATTTCGTACATCCTCTACATCTGCAAATCTCCACTGTTGCATTCGTACAACTGCACAATTCAACGCCCATACCATTCACAATTTGTATAGCTACACAATTCAATGCATGTACCATTCACATCGAGTAAAATAATTAAGAATTGGCAGTAAATTAAAATTTGGAAAAAAGTGATCGAAACACCACATCCTTGACTCGGAAAATGATGGATACAAATTCAATACTGAAGGAATTAGAAAGACTACAGAAGGAAGCTGAGAAGGAAGCCAATAAAAGATCTGAAGAACTTAAGTAGAAACAAGACCAATTGGAAAAGCAAATCATTGAGAACCATTATAGCTTATGAGTGAGACAAGCTAAGATGAGTGAGACATTTGTTAAACTACAAGAGGAAGTCACTCAAAATCACGTCACCTTACAACAAGAACAAGTAAATTTAAATGCCAAGGTTGACAAAACTCACGATGAATTAAAGGAACTCCTAGAAAATCTTGTCAAATCTCAAAACATCGTTGCTCCGCAACAAAATTCTTCAAATGGTTCAACCCGCCCGAGTCCACCTAAATCACCAAATCCTTAAATAAATATACCCCAGACTAACACAAGAATCCCACAAATTAATATATCTTCGGGCATAGTAGTTCCAAACCAATTCCCTCCATATACTAGCTTTGCATATCCACCTAAAGCCAAAATTGAACGATTAAAATTTGACGGGAATGAAAAACAAGAAGTGGCCCGGTTAAAAAAGGCATAATATGATTTCAAAATCTATGGTATCTATAATTACGATGAAAAAATCAGATAGGAATCCATGCAACTAGAGGGAGACATATATTACTATTACATATGGTGGAAAAAACAAGATACACAATAAGTTGGACAAAGTTTAAATATGATTTTTTCAAAAGATTCCAAGGTATCAAAGAAGAGGAATTCTTTACAGAGCTCATGAGATTACAACAAAAAGGAAATGTGGACGATTTTACTCATGATTGGGAAACACTAGCCACAAGAGTACTCGGGTTATCAACAAAACGTCTAGTTCAATCACATATAACTGGTCATAAACCTCATATACAAAAGAAATTAAAGTTACACAATATCACAGATATGGAAACAACTATATGTACGGCAAGGGAAACAGAGAAAAAACTTGAAAGATCATTACTACAGAGGTTTGATAAGACTTTTTCACGACGAAAAGACAACGATTGCAGGTTATGTGGAGACAAGTGATCACTAGGTCATAAATGCAACAATCAAATGGCGTTCATTTATGAAGATGAAAAATAGTCTAACACTGCCACAAACCACTCCAACAACGATGAAAAAAAAAGAAAGGAAAATAATTGTCATAAATGTGGAAACAATTGGTTTCTAGGTCATAAATGTGCATCTAAACAACTATATCATTGTAAAATCATTAATGGAAAAGAAGTGGAGGTTCTTGCCGAAGAAGGCATGTCCAATTTTGATGAAGAAAAATCACCAAAGGTGTCATTAACTTACATCGCATGCATAAAACAAACTTATGAGGACGATAAGTCATAGGTTTTAGTTCAAAAAGAAAAACCATCTACATTACATTATACTCCACCTCATAGGAGGAGGAAGGGTACTACCCATAATAGCCCCGGTGGGAAACCCATGCTATTGTTTGAAGCAATTACAGAAAAAATGAAACCAAACACCCAAAGGCTCAAAGGAAACCTAAAAGGAAAAGATGTCACTATATTAGTATATTCAAGAAGCACCCACAATTTCATGGACATTAATCTTACAAAACAATTAAATATGTTCATATACCCTATCAATGACCTCATGGTTACAACTATTGATGGTCAATCAATCGAAGGAGTAGGATGATGCCATAAATTTTCAATACATATACAAAATTTGAAACTACAAACTGGATACTACACTCTACCCCTTTGTGGAATGGACATGGTGTTGGGGGCATAATGGTTGATGCAACTAGGAACCTACGCCACAAATCTCTAGGAACAATTCATGGAACTCCAATGTCATAGAAAGAATTACAAGTTATACGGTTCAATAAGCCAAAATATTCCTTGAGGAGAACTTACAAAACCCATACTTACATGAACAAATCTACAAAATAATCACAAACAAATTCAAAATCAAGATGACAGTCTGGAAGAAAAGACGAATTCATCTAGGATTGCTTTGAGGACAAAGCAATTTTGAAGGGGAAGGTAATGTTATATATATAATAATAAATAAAAGAATAATGTAATAATAAAACAATATAATAATAAATAATAATAATTAATAAATGTTAAATTATAAAGGGCACCTTAGGCCATATATTAAGTCAGGGACCCAATGTACAATCATCTTCGTTCAATTACACATTTATATATATCAATATTTTATTAAATCTCATGTCATTGAGCAAATAAAGGTACATTAGTACCAAAGGTAATGCACAAGGGTATGCTCCTCCTTAGCCTTGGGGTTTTAGCTCGATCCTCCATTTGATGGGGCTCAAAGCAAGCTCATTTATGTGTTTCCTTTCAGTGGGGGCTTTGCAAATGGAAGGCAATGGCTCATCAAATTTGCTCCTCTTTAATCCCAGTTTTCTTTTCCCTGTGGCAACTCTACAAAAGGTGGCATTCTCTTTTTGAGGCATAGCAATAGGGAGGTCTACTTGAGGGAAGGGAGAGATGGACTTGTACATGGCTCATATCCGTAGTAGTAAGCAAGATTTTATAGGGTTTGCTAGTACCTCTTTGAAATATAATATGGTTGGTATCTTATTTTTGGCTCTCTTGTGTGAGTGTTCATAATCTCTCTACACTTGGTGTGCATAGTTTACTATTATGCTTTCTTGTGGGTTGAGGTCCTTTCTCCCATATGGGAGTGCAATTTGTAATGCTTTCTACAGTGTGGGAGTTCTCATTATCAATTTGCATCTTAGCCTTAGGGTTTCACAATGTATTCAGATTTTTCCCTAGTGTTGTTGTTATCTATGGATTGGATTTGAGCCCTAGAGCTCTAACTATAATGTAATCACTTCCATTTTTTCTATGTAAATGTTGTTTATACAAGCATGTTCAAAATGTACACTTTTTTTTAATAAGAAGCTACAATTTGTTTTGAGGAAAAATACTTGTTTGGCTATAAGTTATTTGTGCCTTGCCTCATTTCCCTAAGTTTCCAAAGATTTGAATTTTCCCCTATTATTATTTTTTCTTCAAAACATGAAATTGATTAAAAAAATCAAGGAAAAAAAGCACTTTTCTTGGCCATGATTTGACATTTCAAACGCACCTATTCTTGGTGGTGAAAAAAACATTTAAAACAAAAACAAAAAAGAAAGCAAAAATTTGTTAAAGAATGAAGGTGGTGGAGAATGGAGGGTAGCGGCGATGGAAGTTTAATGCTCCATTGTATGAGGTTCCCTCCGTTGAATGTGCCCCATTGGAATCATCCTCCTTATTTCCTTCTCCAATTTCCAACCATTCCAAATTGGGAGGATGAGGGTGTTGTTAGTGGTGTGGTAGTTGAGAATTTATTGGGATCTTATTTGCATTTTCCCTTGTTCTATTTGGAATGGTTGGACAATGATCACATGTGGTTATTTTTATATTCATTGTCACCTTGGTCATCTGTGTTATCCCTGTGTTAGGTGTTGTGTGAGCTATTTTTTGCGTTCACCCTTGTGCTCTTTGGAATATTTGGTAGATGATTATGTGTCGTTATTGTTGTTCTACTCATTTCCCTCGTAATTGTATTTGTTCTTGTGCTCTCTTGCATTCATCATCACCTTACTCGTTGGTGTTCTCCCTTTGATGGGTGTTGTGTGTGGGTTCTTCCTTTAATTCTCTCTTGCGGTCTCTGGAATAGTTGTCAGTAGTGGGGTTGTTCTTATGTATAAATTGTGTTTGTGTTTCATTTGTTTTTCTTATGTGGTGAGCTATTTTTTCATTGTGGAAAGCATGGAACGACATTTATAGGTTGCTTGTTGGGTCTGGAAGAAGAACTAGCCTCTTTCTTTCATTCATCTTTGTGCTCTTTGGAATGGTTGGCAGATGATTCTCTATGGTTATTGTGCTCTACTCATCATCATAATAATTGTATTTTGTCTTGTGCTCTCTTGCATTTTGATCTTGCTTGCACCATTCTTTCTTATGGTTTTTGAAACAATTTCTAGCAATGGGGTTGTTTTTGTGTGCAAGCAATGTTGGGCCTGTTTTAAGGTGGTTGAAACTACATGCCCTCTTGTTTGCATTCTTCCTTCTACTATATGAGATGGTCACTATTAGTGGGACAATTGTTCTACAGTGGGTGTGTTTGTTTCTTGTGTGGAAATAAATGATTTTAATGTTGCTCTTGCTCTATTATGGTTTAGTGAATACCACGGTGGATAAGGATTTCTATGGGTTGATACATGCAAGACTCTCCAAGGTAGATGAATATGTGGTTCTTTAGTAGAAGAAGGTCAACAACTTGGGCTCTTGGTTGTATTCATTTTTCTTGTGTTATAATATATTTTCTTGTTATGGAAAGTTTGGGATGAGATTGTAGTTTACTTGTTGCATATTGAAGAAAAAAATGTTTAATGCTCTATGAATGCAAGATTCACTATTGATCATGGAATTTGAGGCTATCCCTTGGCTTGGTTTGCATGGGTTTTTTGTGAACACTATTATCTAGTCTTTGACATTGAATAATTCACTTGTCTTAGAGACGATATGCATTTGATGGTTATACGCATTTGTCGTTATGTGGTTGTGCTTCCATCAAGTAAAGGTACATACTCAAATTTTCTTTCCCAAGAGGACATTATTGTGGATTGATGTGTACTCATAGATTTAGTTTACATAGATAAATGTGCATGCATTCACTTCCATGTATAAATGTATGTGTTTGTGTTGATTTCCAAAGAAGAACCTGTTGTGGATTTTTGTGAGATTCATTTCATCCCTTCCATAGATGTATTCCTATTGTGTGCATTATCAATTGATATTGGAGGATGAACTACTTTGTAAAAAGAAAAATTTATGTGTTGCATCAATGGGTGCCCCTTTGATTTGAATGGCTATTTTCCTTTTTGATGCATTTTTACTCCAAAATTTATTTCCAAAGAAGAATTTGTTTTGGACTTGTGTGAACTTCATTTCCCCCCATTTGTATGTGTATTTTGATCATGTACATGTATCAACTAGTATTGAAGGAGGATGAACTACTTTGTAAAATAGAACAATTTACATGTTTCATCAATGGAAGCCTCTTTGATTTGAATGGCCATTTTCCTTTCTAATGCATATTCAAACCTCTTGAAGTTCATGAAATTTACGATCTAATGCTTCCTCATTACCTTATCTTGTGTTAATGTCTAAGCATTCCTTGTTTTAGTGACTTTATTATCATTCAAGCTCATTAGCTTCACATTCTAATGATTCATCATTGCCTTGCTTTGTGTTCTATAAGCATTCCTTAGATATTGTTTTAATGTTTCTATTAGCATAATCATTGTCATAAATTTTGTCCTTGTTACATATTGTAGAGTTGGTTTATGTGCGTTATATTGAAGGCCATATTCTTTAATATTATATTGTCTAGCATTGATTTATGAGTTCTATATTGAAGGCCATAATCTCCCAATATTCTATTATTATTGATATTAGATAAAAGTGAAACAATTGTGTGGGATATATTTGTAGTTTTTCCTCTTATAAGGATATTTTGATAACAACAATTTGACCACACTATCTCCCTTTGGTTGCTTGTTTCTTTTGTCCCCCAATTCGTGCTTATCTTATGCAATTTAATCGTTCTCAAGTACCAAAGTGTTTACATTGCTTGTTCCCTATAAGCTTCTTCCTATTTCATTTTGTGGAGGTTGCTTAAGAGACATATGGTGTATATAATAAATATCCATATTAAAATATGTTCAAAGCCTTTACATTGATTTGTCCCATTAAGCTTCTTCCTATCTCATTTTGTGGATGTTTCTTAAGAGACATACGATAGATATAATAAATATCCACATTAAAATCTAATCAAAGTGTTTATGTTGATTCTTCCTATCTCGTTTTGTGGAGGTTGCTTAAGAGACAAATGATGGATATAATAAATATCCATATTACAATGTGTTCTTATAGTGCATGTTGATAATCTCTCTGATGGAGTTTGACTACATTGAATCTTAATTTCCTTCCTGTTACCTCCCAAGTTGTACTTGATGATAAAATCCCTAATTCACAAGGCACAACCCAAGAAGGAACTACTAGGGCAGTCATCACTATCACCTAAGTAATATATCCCCTTCTTTTTATACCGACTCTTCTCCGAATCAAGGGGGCTATTCGTAGTAGGATCACTAAAGCTAAGCAATGAGGTACACGGTGATGTGAGGGTATCTTTAGTAAAAAAATGTTTTTGGTATTTTTAGGATATAAAAGAGGCGATGGGAAGAAATACATATTAGTGCCAAATTCTTAGGGTCTAATTGTAACCCCTCTCCATGGGTCATTAGTTGGTAGGATATGTTTTGTATTTAATAAAGGTTGACATTAGTTAGTAAGGCCTAATAAATAAAGAAGAATAAGTCAATGTAAGAAGACCTAATAGAAGCTTCCGCTTCTAGAAAGATCTTCGTCTAGAAGTTTCCTTAAAAGGTAGAAATAATATAAACAAGTGCTGCGTGGTGGCGTAGTCCCTGCCAAGAAGCTTACAAAGTAAATTTTGGAAAATGGGGTCGAATTGTAAATGACGGAAGTGTTTGGTGTAAAATGTATATCACAGAAGTGTTGTGTGCAACATGTATATCACAGAACAAGAGGGCATAAGAAATCAATAGCGCTAAGTCGGGACCCCGTGGAGAGATAATTGACTAAGTGTTGAAAGGAACTACAGTCGATCGGGCTCATGATGTGATGATATGGGACCATTCGATGAGTTCGAAAAAAGTCATGTTCAAGTTTAAATATATTTATTTAAATTGTATTTATATTAATGTATCTTAATAGATAATTTGTGGTCCAAATGTAAACCATGTTCCAATATGTGGACGAATTGTAGACCACAAAAGTTTTGGGTACAAGATGTATATGGCGGAACTGAAGATGACACAATTTTTGGGTGCAAGATCTATAATAGCACCAACCTGGGGGTCTGTCGGGCTACCGTAAATCGTTGTTGAATACATTTTTTGGTTTTTAATGCCAATAAGCGAACTTGTGTACAATTTGAAACAGAATATATATACAAATTGACTGGCGGGGCCTTACGTCTTCTCAGGAACCCTTGTCACCCTATTTTGAAGCCCATCCCAATGCGCATGTTGGCAGACGCACCGGTTCACATTTTCTCTTATATCATGACTCTGATTGACCACTAACCATTTGATGCCTAGCCACTTTTCAGATCGTGGATTCCCGGATAGGCGGGCTCTATAATTGGGGTCGAATTGTAAATGATGCAAGTGTTTGGTGCAAACTGTATATCACAGAAGTGTTGTGTGCAACATGTATATCACAGAACAGGGGGCATAAGAAATTGATATCGTTAAGTCACGACGAATTGTAGAGTACGAAATTTTTGGGTGCAAGATGTATATTGCGCACTTGTAGATGACGAAAGTTTTGGGTGCAAGATTTATAATAGTGCCAACCCAGGGGTCGGTAGGACTCCCGTAAATTGTTGTTGAATACGTATATCATGAAATAGGGGGCATAAAAATTCGATAGCGCTAAGTCATGACCCCACGGAGAGATAATTGGCTAAGTGTTGAAAGGAACTGCAGTCAGTCGGGCTCATGATGTGACGATAAAGGACCAATCAACGAGTTCGAAAAAAGTCAGGTTCAAGTTTAAATATATTTATTTAAATTGTATTTATATTAATGTATCTTAATAGATTATTTGTGGTTGAAATGCAAACCATGTTCCAATATGTGCACGAATTGTAGAACACGAAAGTTTTGGGTGCAAGATCTATAATAGCGCCAACCCGGGGGTCAGTTGGGATCCCATAAATCGTTGTTCAATACGTTTTTTGCTTGTCAATGCTAATAAACAAACTTGTGCACTGAGTTGTCACCAGTAAAAGCAAAATGAATTTGAATTGAAGATGGCATGAATACCCTATTCGTGTTACACATTTTGCACTAAAATGTTCCGATATATACAATTTGACAGGTGGGGCCTTACGTATCCTCGAGAATCCTTGTCACCCTATTTTGAAGCCCGTTCGACCGCTTTTTGCAGTTGAAACTTACATAAAAGATCTTGCTAGGAAATAGATTATCTAATGCAGATTTGAATATATTGGACCTTCTTTTCCCTCTTCTATACTCAACCAAATTCCCATTTTTTTTTCCACTCTCCTCTCTCTTTCTCGTTACTTAGCCATTTTTCCAAAAATATCGCAATGCGTGTTGGCAGATGCACCCGTTCACATTTGCGCTCGTGCTTTTATGTCATGACTTCGACCGACCACTAACCATTCAATGCCTAGCCACTTTTCAGATTGTGGATTCCCAGGTAGGCGAGCTCTATAACCGGGGTCGAATTGTAAATGACGCAAGTGTTTGGTGCAAAATTTATATCACATAAGTGTTGTGTGCAACATGTATATCACAGAATAGGGGGGCATAAGAAATCGATAGTGCTAAGTCACGACGAATTGTGGAGTACAAAAGTTTTTGGGTGCAGGATGTATATCACGCACTTGTAGATGATGAAATTTTTGGGTGCAAGATTTATAATAGCGCCAACCCAGGGGTCGGTCGGACTCTCGTAAATTGCTGTTGAATACGTATATCATGGAACAGGGGGCATAAAAATTTGGTAGCGGTAAGTTGTGACGCTGCGAAGAGATAATTGGCTAAGTGTTGAAAGGAACTGCGGTTGGTTGGGCTCATAATGTGACGATATAGGACCAATCCCCAACCCTGGGGTCGGTCAGGCTCCCGTAAATCGCTGTTGAATACGTTATTTTCTTGTTAATGCCAATAAGCAAAGTTGTGCACTGAGTTGCCACTAGTGAAAGCAGAATGAATTTGAATTTAGGATGGAAGGAACACCCTCTTCGTGTTACACATTTTGCACTGAAATGTTCCGATATATACAATTTGACAGTCGGGGCCGTACGTCTCATTGGAAACCCTTGCCACCCTATTTTGAAGCCTGTCCAACCACTTTCCATGGGTATTTATGTGTCCGCCACCTTCACACTTCTTTCCAAGTATATGCAATAAGTATATAATTTCTCCATAAGCACGCATAAAAGATCTTGTGAGCAAATGGGATATCTATCACATATGTGAATATATTAACCCTTCTTTTCTGTATTCTATAGTTTATCTTGTATCATGAAATTGTTCGGTGGAAAATGTATATGATAGAAGTGTTGGGTGCAAGATGTATATAACGAAACACGTGGGATAAGAATGCGATAGCGCTAAGTTGGGACGCCGCGGTGAGATATTTGGCCAAGTGTTGAAAGGGACGGTCGTCGATCGGGTTCATGATGTGAAGATATAGATGGAAATGAGGATTTGAAAGTCCGCTAACCGATCAACCCGTGGACAATCCAGGAGTCTGAGAAAGTTAGGTTCAAGTTTAAAGGGATTTTGTTTATGTTTATTTAAAATGTATCCATATTAATGTATCTTACTAGATTATTTGTAGTCCAAATGTAAACCATGTTCAAATTTGAATGGTGTTTTGTGATTTTATATCGTGACTCTGATCGACCACTAGCCATTCGATGCCTAGCCACTTTTCAGATCGTGGATTCCTTGGTAGGCGGGCTCTATAACCGGGGTTGAATTATAAATGACACAAGCATTTGGTGAAAAAATTATATCACAGAAGTGTTGTGTGCAACATGTATATTACAGAACAGGGGGCATAAGAAATCAATAGCACTAAGTCACGACGAATTGTAGAGTATGGAATTTTTCGGTGCAATATGTATATCATGCACTTGTAGATGACGAAAGTTTTGGGTGCAAGATTTATAATAGCGCCAACCCAGGGGTCGGTTCGACTCCCCTAAATCATTGTTGAATACATATATCATAGAACAGGGGGATAAAAATTCGATAGCGCAAAGTGGCGACGCCGCGGAGAGATACTTGGCTAAGTGTTGAAAGGAACTGCAGTCGGTCGGGCTCATGATGTGACAATATAGGACCAATCCATGGGCTCCCGTAAATCACTGTTGAATATGTTATTTTCTTGTTAATGCCAATAAGCAAAGCTATGCACTGAGTTGTCACTAGTGAAAGCATAATGAATTTGAATTGACGATGGCAAGAACACCCTCTTTGTGTTACACATTTTGCACTGAAATGTTCTGATATATACAATTTGACAGTCGAGGCCTTATGTCTGCTCGGGAACCCTTGCCACCCTATTTTGAAGCCCGTTCGACTGCTTTCCACGGGTATTTTTGTGCCCACCACCTTCACACTTCTTTCCAAGTATATGCAATAAGTATATAACTTCTCCAGAAACATGCAGAAAGTATCTTGCGAGAAAATGGGATATCTATCACAGATGTCAATATATTAACCCTTCTTTTCCGTCTTCTATACTTTATCTTTTATCACATAATTGTTGGGTGAAAAATGTATATGAGGATTTGACAGTCCGCTAACTGATCAACCTGCGGACAATCCATGAGCTCGAGAAAGTCAGGTTCAAGTTTAAAGGGATTTTGTTTATGTTTATTTAAAATGTATCCATATTAATGTATCTTACTAGATTATTTGTGGTCCAAATGTAAACCATGTTTGAATTTGAATGGTGTTTTGGGCTGAAATTTTTTTGTTTAAACCTACAAGGAACAGAGGAAAAAATATATGACTTTACATTTTGGATATCGAAGAATATTTTGAAATATAGGAAGCTGCAATATATGCACAATATAGAACAAGAACATGTACAACGAAATGAGTTATTTTTTCGAAGAAATACAAATTTAAAATAACAACACCAAGCATTGAATATCAATATAGAACAACCCCCAAAATTTATATTCAGATAAACTGGGTCACCAAATACATTTGAGAATATTTCCGAAAAAAAAGCTATCTTCGAATCTGTAAAAAAAACTATATTTCAGTACATATTTTGTGAAATAAAAATGCATTTTCCAGAATGACTCCGATTGGGACTGTCGCGGAATACAAAGCAAAGATGTACAAGAATGAAGTTTGTAGAAAGAAGAAAGTCGGTGATGGAAAACAACAAAACCTAGCAAGGAGAAAGAGAAAATTGTCAGATCTGGGTTAAATCTTTGTTAGAATAAGTGGATGAAGACAGAAGAATGTAATCAATATCAACTTACTATGATGGTGTCCCATGCCTTGTCATTTGTTCGCTGATGTCCTTTTATGGCTTTCCCCGACTTTGACCTTCTTTGGTAATTTGGTCGACAACCTTTTTCAACCATTCTTTGATGTAGCTCGCCATGGGCGCCACGTTCATTTCATGCCGGATTTTTATATTGAAGAATTCACTTTCCAAGTCCCTTAGATCATTAGACAAGTTGTGCAATGATTCTTGAATATTTTTGTTTCTAATTGCATAACTAACTAGACAAGTTTTCACGTCATCTTCACCATATTTAAGAATGCCATAGAAATTTTCAAATGACAGTCTTTTATAGATATGAACTTGATCATCAAATGCTTGCATGGTTAAAAACAACGAGTTTAATATCAATTTTGGGTCTTGGACTTCATTGGTGCTGGCAGCTAGATCTATCTCAGTTATCTTCTTGAATAGTTTGTCTCTTTTAGATATGGTCTGGCTACATTCATGAACGATACCAATCAGGTTCTTTACCTTTTTTTTTCTAGCATGCGTTTAGCTTGTCTATTCGATCTAGGGAAGGGAGATCCTCCTGTCTTCTTCTGAATTCCGTCATACTGGTAACTTTAACACCAAATGGTAAAACTGCATCGAGATAAAAACCTTGCTCATTCTTGAGATCTGCTTGCAGATACTCATGAAAAGAATGCACTCTTGTTCCAAAAGAGACCATATTCTTTGACATCTCCCAAGCTTATGTTATTAATTCCATTCTTTTGTTTATATTATTTTCCACATAGGCTCGGGCCGATGTGAGAAGGCTTGTTGATCCTTTTAACTTTGGCACAAGTGCGGTGGACTCGACCATTGCCAAAGGAGTAGCAAATAATGGAAGAGGCATTAGAGTTGCCTCCAATTCTTTGATTCACATATTTAACATGAGGTTTTCCATTTCAAGGCCACTAATAGAGTTGTCTAGATCATCTCTAGTTGCTCGGTGCATCTTGGATATCTGGGAAGGGAACATGCTACGTAGGTTGATCTCTGAACAAGATGTCCCTTTCTTATTCTTTACATCTCTGTTTTCAATAATCAATTTTTTTGATTCGCTGTAAAAAACAACGCTCTTAAATGCAAAAGACTCTTCTTCCTCCAATGTATCTATGGCAATTATTTCCATCCTAGGATTGTGAGGAGTAGTTCTCTCTAGGTGATCGTCGTCAGGGAACATTTTGTCGATGTCAATTTCTAGTTCCATATCTTCGAGGGAGAGATCGTAGATATAAATTTCTCCCCTCGGTCGCTCTTGTTCTTGGACTATTGTTTTGTGTTTTTTGCCCGTGAGAAGCTTGTGACAACTTTCAATTTTGCCGGAGGGAGGGTTCTTATCTCCTCCTCTTCCTGAAGAAATGTGTGTGACTTGGTTACTTGGGAAAGCCGTTGGAGTACTGCTACAAGATGTTGTGGTCTTGGTTGTGGCGGTCGAGGATTCAACACTTTTTTCACCCGGGTCTTTTCGGTTCTGCTTGTGCGAATCATTGGTAATGGTATGAAGTTCATTCAGGATAGTGTAAATGAAAGATCTATGGAAGTGGTTCCTGACCATGAAATCCCAGACTTTCCAAGTCAAAGAGATGAATTATCCTTTCCTTTTTTCATGGAAAAAATGCAACCAGTAGATGTACTCCCTTGTTATTCCAGCAAAAAACATTGTACCAGAAATGTGACATGGAAGGAAGCAGGGATTTTGTTTAGACCCGAAAATCCTTATAACATTATAGTTCTCCATTTCTTGTAGTGTGCCCTTCCTATCCAGGAAGATTGTCGACTGGCCAGAAAACCAAGGAAAATACTTTCCAAATATCAATGCTTTAAAAACTGAAACAAAATAATTAAAGACCTTATAAATTTGTTGGCAAGCGTCGTGTCTCCATAATTTCTGGCACGAGAATTTTACTGGGTCAAATTCAGATTTCAAATTCCTACACATAGATAGTACAGGAAATGGATAGCAATTCGACACGACGAAAATTAAATAAGATGGCATAAAGAATTTCTTCTGCCTCTTGTATTGCAATAGCTGAGAAGAGATTTGAAAGGAAATCAACTTGCAACAATGGAAGATGGTTTGTTCCTTGATCGTAAAAAATAAAATATACAAAATCATCCAAGCGATTCCGGTTGCACTTTCTTGTCTCGTTGTCCTCGTGAAAATCCATGCAATTTGCCGAAAAAGGTTTTAACATGCACTAACCTGTAATATGGCCATGTCCTAGGGAGCGGGCGCTAGGTCCTGTAATAACTTCGGCAAGAGTTCTAATTCATTACCATGCTTCTTTAAGAACTATTTTCAATTCTCACCCTTGAAAGTAGGCGTTGGGTCGGGAAGTGTTAACATCTTTCGAAATACTTTAGGCGATAGGGAGATTGGGAAATGGTTGCCCATCTAGACAATCCACTTGTTCAGAATATAGTTCTTGGTGTAGCACGTGACCAAGTCCTTAAAGTAAAAAAAATCTGGAATACAATCTGTCGTTTCAATTTCAGATGTCAAGATAACTTTCATCTGGGTAGAAGTGGACGAGTAGTAGTCATAATCTATGGACCACTGAAAACGCTGGTCCTCGTGCCTGAAAATATTCAGGGTATCTCCACAGACATGTTGTCGAGCCGCAACCATAAGGTGATGAAAACCTTCCTTTGCTCCTAATTGTATTTAAAATGGACACTACAACATCATAATATAATCTCTAGTAAGTCTTGGTTCAATGTGTTTTAATGGAAGATGTCCTCGACCTTTTCGCCTTTTAATGCCAATCTTTTCAAAGCTAATAAAAGCATCATCAATTTGCATTGAGAAAGTGTACGAAGATGGCAGGGAAATCGAGAAACTATTAAAAAGTGGGGAAAACATTGAAAGTTGTGTAATATAGCCGGATCTTGACAAAAGTAGGTTCAAGTCAGAAGATAATTTGTTTATATTTACGCAAACAATTTCCATATTATTTTATTTTATTACTGTTCTCTGTGGCCCAAATGCAAACTATGTTCAAATTGGAATGGTGGAGCAACATTTTCATATGCAAGCAGAGTCTCAAATATGCAAACCTGTAAGGTTAAAAAATGATATGCACAATACTAAAGAGAGACATCATGTGAACACCTTTGTAGATGATAGAAGACCAACACAATATTGAATTCTAGCTATGATAATGCCTTAAAAAAACCAAAACAACAATCATTTTTTTGTGAATTCAAGATTGACAGAGGAAACTAATCAGATTCCATAATATGCTCCCATAAATGCATTTTAATGGGAGATTCCCTCGAGCTTTCTGCTTATTAATGCCAATATTTTCGAACATCTGCGGTGCGCTATCACCAGTAAAATCATAATTAATGTGTATTGGGAACAGGCGAACGTGGCGGGCATGGAGGAGAATTAAAGATGCTTTGGTACTTTTTTGAACCCGAGAGTCTGTGGTGGAATTGTAGATCACCCAAGTTTTGTATGGAAGATGTATACTCGAAATACGAGGAATGAGAGTTTGATAACGTGTACCCGGGAACCTGCGACCATAAAATTGGCTAAGGAAACGAAAGCGCTCGTTCGGACTTGTGATGTCAAGATATAGATGGCTATACAATTTGTGAGTTCGATAAAGAGTGAGGCTTCGAGTCCCAGATCAAATTGTAGATCACCAAAGTTTTGGGTGCAAGATGTATACCACACACACGGGGCATGAGAGTTTGATAGCGCTTACGCAGGAACCCGCGGCCATAAAATTTGCGAACTATGAAAATGAACGACCGTCGGTCGAACTCGTGATGTAAAGATGTAGATGGACATTGAATTTGTCACTCCGCCATCCTGGGAACCCGTGAGCATAGACATGGGACTAAGTATAGAATCAGAAATAGATAATAGAGGAGAAGAAAAAAAGGGAGAATGGATAAGTATAGAAGAGGAAAAAGAAAGGGAGGTAAGAACTGTATGCCTCGCTGTACAAAGAATACAATCGACATGAAAGAAAACTATTACGTAGGAACACATGAAAAGAAAAGATCGAGTACAAATTTATTTATTTCAAGATAGCAACACATAAAATATAATTGACACGAAGACAAGTTAATGTATAGGAAGATATGGAGTATCCAAGGAGAAAAAAAAAACAGAGCTGCAAACCAGTTCAAAAAATACAGACAAAGTAAACAAAAAACTATTGGATATGGAACACGGGTAGAAATAAGCAAATTTGCATGGATTCTTCTACATTTATGGTTAGGAGTTATTTGCGGTGTCTAGTTTTCTTGTTTGTTTCTATGAACAAAAGCACAAAACAAAACATACATGAACATAAGTTGACATGTAAAAAAAATAGCAAGTACTGTGTACATGGACTAAATAAAATAGAATAAGAGGAATAGAGTAACATATAGTGTTAGAAGAATGTACCTTTTTTTTTTTTTTAAGTTCATTCAAGTTTGTGTGTCTATATATATATATTTATTTTTTTTGTAAAAAAAAATTGTGATCAAAATCAATTACAAACCAGGGAAAACTAAGAAGTTGGATATCTCGATTTTCTGCAACAAGATAGACAGATATGATTTGAAGCATAGAAATATGATTCTGCAATATGCTTGATGTATATTTCATAATTCAAGTGCAACACCAACTGTATGGTGACCAAAGCAGTATGTGTACAAACCAGGGAAAACTAAGAAGCTGGATAATTTGGTTTTTTGCAACAAGCTAGACATATATGCTTTGAAACATAGAAATATGAATTTGCAATATGTTTGTTGTATACCTCATAATTCAAGTGCAATACCAATTGTATCGTGATCAGACCAGTATGTATCTAAGATAAAGATGTTGTATTGAGGAATGGGCACATTTGACCATACATGGTCAATAAGCGCGTTTTGTACATGGCTTGTGTTGTTCAAAAGAAAGCGAAGACTGTATTTTCACATGTAGTTTTCCAATTATTTTGTTCTAGCATTATTTTGTAGCATGCCAATATTGAAGTATCCTACAAGCACAATGGTTTAATTCAAATGCAAATGGTCTAATGCATTGGAAAGAACATTTAGTATGTTGGAGAATAGTGCATGGGAAGCAGTATACAGATTCAATATTGCAATTTCTGTTCCATGGAAAAATATATTTGCAAGCACCATCTCAACATTCTTTTATTCGAAATGTATATGCTCCAAAATTGGTACATGTTTTTTCACCAATATCATCACCCCATGTGTAATGTAACATGATATGCAATTGTGATTTGGAAATTGTTTGTTTTGCATGCATAATGCCATGTATGTTTCCTGCAAGCACATAATATTGAATTGCATTGTCTCATAGTCATTGAGTATATCATCTATGTGTGCATGTAAGTTGCGTGTGTTAAGCGAGAGAATTGATAGATATGAGTTTTTTTGTATGAATTGGTAATCATACTGTAGATGCCATTTTGCGGTAGTCCTGAGGCATTGCATTTCAATATCAACTTTCTGTTTGACTTTGAAATTATCTTTTGTAAGAGGACTTAGTAAATACAAGGAGTCTATGCTTCTAACACGAGACAATGTTGTGTATACAAGTCCATGTATTCGAATTCCAGCAGGCTGAAATGCAACACTATCAAGTGCTAGTCCTTGTGATCTGTGGACTATACGTGCACATGCAAGTTTAATTGGAAACTGTTTTCGAATATTCATTTGACCTATCTTTGCTGATGTCAATACTGGCTTTGATATTCACAAGATAGGTTTCCAATCGCTTGCAGTGTTTGAATTATATAGATAATCCAACTTACTTGCTTGTCGCTTGCCAATATGCGGTTCATGGAACTTAATCCAAAGGACATCAAGTTTTTCTATCTTGGTATAGCCTTTGAGTATTCCATCTGCACCATTGACCAAACTATCCTATGAATCATAGTTGCATGCATATATTTCAACCAACATTTCTAATTTCAGGACAAGCTGCAAAGGTAAAGTGGTTGTATGTTCATGACGTGGCACATTTCCATGGTTGTCTTCTTCCAGGTCAATTGAATTGATGATGATATCATCGCCAGGCATGAGCGATAACATGCACCTGTTATGCATTGCAACATCCTTATTTGTGTAGAACATGTAAGGGAAGGTTATCTCTGTTGGTGCAGGTCGCAAGCACCTCGAATTGATATATGTTAAGTCATCATGTGTTTGGCTCTTTTTCTACATTCTATTTAGAATTGCAATAAATGTTTCATCTGTCTGGCGCATTGTAGTATGCAATTCAAAGAATTTAATATTGTCTCTCCAGAAGTCATGCGTCACTACTTGCATGTTAACCGTAAGTTTTTCAAATATCAAAGAATCTTGGATCAACTCTGCCTGGTAAAGATCCCCACAGAATATCATGTCAATGTTTCCAAAGTATTTCGTGTGCACATGTTTTATGCTTCTTAGTCGGTTGTCAATAGAATACAAGAAGCGAATTCCAATCAAAGATGCCTCATCTATAAAGACAAGTTGGATTTCGTCATAAAGCTTAGACAAGGTATCTAACATTTCCTTGCTAAGTGGAAGAAACTATGACTTGTTAAAAGGCATTAAAAATGCAGAGGGGACTGTTGTTCCACCTGCATTATATGTAGCGTTTCCTGTGTATGCAACTATTAGTCCCTTTGGTTTCATAGGATCAAAGGAATTGTTTGAATCATAGATTCGTATAAGAATTTGGAACAATGCTTTCACTGTGAATGTCTTGCCTGTTCCTGCTCTGCCTGTAAGGAACAAGTGCACAGGAGTGTGCATGCTCAAGCATTTTTTAAGCGCAATGTCCTTTAGAATTGTTTGTTGTTCTCGATTCAATAGACATATGATTCTATAGACATATGATTCTTTTCAATAAGGAAAGGATGTTTTGTGACTTGAAAACCAAGATTGATACGTTTTTCAATGCCGCCTGCTCAAGGACGAGGTAAATCTACCTACAAGTCATAAGACTCGCAGGGAGTTCTAGTTGTTTTTTCATTTGTGAATGTCTCATCAAGATTGTCAGGGTTTTCTAGTTCATTAACTGCAATTTCTAGATCACCCCATGTTGGATTAACATTGTAAGTAAATCTAGCTTCATTGATTTGCACTATAGTCTTAGAGGCAACATACACAACTTCCCATGTAGGAAAGTTATGTTTTAATGTCTCTTATTTTTCATTGAACAAAATGTATAACAATAGTTTTTCTCTACAATAGTTTTCATAGTCAGAATGTTTATTATATTTGACAAACTGTATGACATAGGGTTTTTTTCTTTTTGATATGGGTGCACCATTTTTTTTGTAATGCAATATGAATTCTGCTAAGCAGATATGCTTAATAGGAGATGGATGTTGGAGGTAATAATCAATAATAGAGCAACATAGCACATCTTCTGAATTGTTAGGCTCTTGTTCTAGCAAGCACAATGGTTTAAGCACAAATGTGTGTTTCTCAAGTGGAGATGTGTTTATGAAGACACATTTTCTTGAACTACAATTGAGGGGTAGGGAAAGTGCAATGTGGACTGCTTGTTGAGCAGACATTTGTTGAAGATTAAGAAATGTATTGCCAAGCATACATATAATTTGTATGGCATCAATATGACTTCTTTCATGTTCTTTGTGTATTCTTTTGAATGCACTTGTCATAGATTTGTCAACCTTTGTCATATACGAGGTACAGTACGATGCTGTAGCATATGCATTGAGGATGTACTGCGCATCTATATTTGCATTCCACATAACTGGCATGTCCTTGGAGAAGCTGTTGTTCCAGATATGGGAAAGTTTTCGTTTAAGGAAAACCATTGGTTGTTTAAGCATACATTGTATGGATTGGATGTACTCATCTTCTGATAGATTTAGCTCTGTCAAGAAGTCATCGAAGCTCATCAACTCGTTAAACTCTCCTTGTTCTAGAAATTCAAACAAGGATTTAGATTTCTCAATGACAACATTGTCCTCTAAACTAAGTGTCTCTATGATTCTTGTTGTTCTCATTGGCGGCACAGGGAAGTTGTATCTGCAATGAGAGTTTTTTTGTTTTCTACAACTTTTTGTATGATAATGTCTATGAACTTTGGCAAGTTCTGGAACCAAATGATCTATGTTGCATGTTATGTATTTGTCCACAAACTGCTCGATCTGTGAATTGTTGTCAGCTCCATAGACTGGTGCACCCTCTATCCACAACAGTGCATAGTCATGTTCATTCCCCCTATTCTGGAATTCAGTCACAAAAAAGTAGTCCGATATTTTTCCGAAAAATGTTTCATCATGGCATATCAATTGTCTCAAAGCATTTATTCTATGTCTATAGTAGCGAGTACATGTCACTGGGTCTTTTCTTATGTGGTAGTCAATGCCATTATTTTCCAGTGTATCGGTTTGTTTTTTACGTTTCCCGTTCCTATGAAAATCAGATACTGCAACCACCAATGGATCCCAACAATGCTCTGCACTTCTAAATGTGATGGAAAATGTTACCGGGCCCAATTGTCGAATCATTGCAAAAACAATTTTCTTGTTTTGTTGCAAATAGTCAGGAGAGATGCGAATGTTTTTGAAATATATGTATCCGATATTAGATTTCAGGATTTTTTCTAGGTTTACTTTGTACTTGACATCCTTGGCCAACAAATTTCTTCCTTGTAATTGGCCTTTTCTTATTCAGACCCACATGCAAGACAACACTTGCTCTATTATTATGCGCATTGTTTTGAAAAATAAATTTGTTATGTGACTGGAGAAGTCACCGCTTGAATGTAGCAGCTCCCATCGAACTATTTTATGGTAACGGATTCCTTCTATAATGTGAGTGGGACGTGGATCTCCATAGAAGAGTGTTGGGAAGTTCATTTCCTCAACGAATTTGTCCTTGAATATTCCAAGGGGACGTTGCCCCTCAACAGGTGAAATTTCGACAATCTTGTCTTTCAAGTCATGAATACACTATGAATCAGTGAATCCATGCACCAATGTCTCAATAGGTGTTTCAATCTTTGATTTATCACTTGTATCAAATTCACTAGTAGTCTCGAGAGTATGTGCGGAGTTTTCATCCTCTTCTCCAAGAACACTGTTCCAGTTCTCATTTATACAAATGTTCTCTGCTTTGTACAGGGCCTTGGAACATAATTCTTTTAATGCTTTCATAACAACATGCACACACACTTTTCCTGTTTGATATGCATTTTTGTATTGCAAGCATCTTTTGAGAGCCACAACAATTGTCATTTTATCGCTAAAGAATTGTGGCAAGGCGTTTTGCACAACATCTAGTTGAACATGCACATTAATAATTGATCATGTTAAGCCCATCTGGGGTCGTTTATAGCCCCTGGGTATGATTTGTGCAAATGCAATTCATAGAGACACAAGTCTCTCTTCAAGTTCCGTAATTGCACTTACATCTGGTAGTGGTGTATTACCTCTTATTTGGTCAGGGGTTGCAAATTGTGGCAGTTTTTTATTTTCAAGCGACAATTGCATGGACGACAAATTTTGCCACTGGAAAATGTTTTATCATGTACTGTCAAGTGGAGGTATTCTTCTTCCAAATCAGGCATGAAATACTTATTGTTTATTGCAAAATTCAATTGACCACAAATTGCACATGCAATGGAAAGAGCGTATTTGATTTGTTTCATGTAGGTTTGTCTTGCGTCTTTCTTCCGTAGGGAAGCATGGGTAGAAAGTGTTTGCTGGTTTTCATTGGTAGTAGTGCACGATGTTGCTTCTATCCCATGAAATGTGATTTTTTCCTCTCGGACAGTTGCATGACCATTGTGGGATATGTAATCGTACCTGTTTTTGTTGCGTTGTGCATGAACAATTTTTTTTAGATTGTGATATGTTAGTTTCTCTCTATAAGGAAGTGTAGCAATGTATTTTTTTCTCTCGTGCATGACCTTTTTCAAGTTGTGATAACTTAGTCTACGTTTCTTGTTTAAGGCCAGAATGACCTCATGGAAACTGAGATGAATTTCACTGTGATTAAATAGCATGCGATGCTTATGCACTTTGGATGTGGTTTGGCTGGCATTGACATTGGACCCTAAACCGACAATGTTTCCTATACTACCAATGTTTTTTTTTTCTCTCATGTATGACCTTTTTCAAGTTGTGATAACTTAGCCTACATTTTTTGTTTAAGCCCTGTATGGCCTCATCAAAATTGGGACGAATTTCATGCATGACCTTTTTCAAGTTGTGATAAGTTAGTCTATGTTTTTTGTTTAAGCCCCGTATGGCCTCATCACAATTGGGACGAATTTCACGCATGACCTTTTTCAAGTTGTGATAACTTAGTCTACATTTTTTGTTTAAGCCCTGTATGGCCTTATCGCAAGTGGGAGGAGTTTCATTCTCATTAAAAAGCATGCCACACATATGCAGATTCGATGTGGTTTGGGTGGCATGGACAATGGACCCTGAACCAGTGATATGTCCCAACAAAGGTTGATAATGGATATGTGTCGTATCTGTTTTCAACGAGAGGATGTCAATTGTTCGATCGTAATTTGAATCAATAGACCAGGAATGGACAGTGCCATCTAACAGGGCCGACTAGACCTGTATATTTACTCTGAATATGATAGATAGGCATTACAAATAGAATCTTTCACCCTCCACATTTCCTTTTCATTTGGCAGTGCCATGTTTACAAGGTATTCTTGCCAACTTCCAATTGCTGACATATTTTCTAGGAGATATGGCGAAAGGTCTTGATGCAAGCAGCTAAAATCCTGTTGGCTGCTTCCTATAATTGCATTGCAAAAGGACTGCAGAATGTAAAGCCGCAATGACTTCACATTGAACTCTCTTGCTACCAAACAAAAAATTGCATTGAACAGAGTATCTCCATAGCTAGATACAACAATTGTTGCTATCTACAAACCATGGTAGTCTATGCGATGCATAATCCGTTTCCACTGCGATTCAAGGTATTTTCAAATGAGGGACAAGTAAATATGAGGTCCTCCAAGATTGCATATGGACAATTTTCTATACAGTAGTGGTTCATAATGACCACTGACAGGATTGTCATCATGGAACAAGATGCAATATGGATTTCTAGATGCAGTTTTGTTGAATAGTAGATATCTTGTTTTTCTTGTCAATGACCATATTCCAATTGATATATTGAGCCACTTAGACAACCACCATATACAAAATGTATCTCCCCAAAGTCCCCTCTCATGTGCAGGAAAAATTGGAGATGAAGACAACCACATCTTTGAAAAATACGTAGTGACATCATGTATTCCATGCAACTGCCGAAGAAAATCAGATACCAATTCATATTCATATGACTCCAATGCCTCAGTGTCACCATTTTTTAAACAACCCAATAAATAATCTACGAATCCATTGCGCAGGTCAGTCGAGGAACAACGGAAATGCAGTGGAACTTGAAATGCATCGAAAAGGGAATCTTTTACAATATACGAGAATGCATCCAATCTAAAAAGCCCATTTCTATGAAACACCTCGTCGATGTTATCATGCATAATGGAGTTTGTATCTATTTCATACGACTCAACATCTATTACTTGTTTCATCTCTTAAAATGTGATTTTGAAGTTGTTTCTTAGCTATTTTCAGTTTATATGAAAACAAAAAAAAGGGGAAAAAAATAAAATGAAAAAAAAGACAAATAGAAAAATACAAGCGCGAAACTGCGTACCAATCCCGGTATATATCCTTCAACCTTCTTCTTGTCAGATTCAATCCCCCCTAGTCGCCACATCAGATGAAAAGAAAAAAAACCTACACTGAACAGTGAACCGAACAGAAGAAACAACACAAATAAATAATACTATAAATTTGATGAGCACAAAGACCGATTTCAACCTATTCATAGTGTGCATTCTAGAAGCTTCTCAGAGGCAGAATATGTTCTACAAAATAAAAAGGACAGGACAAAGGAAACAAGTGCACAAAGTTTTTGACCCAGAGAATAAAAGCATTCCTCGTCACTACACCCCGACAGATGGTTCCCCCTTGTGATAAATATGAATTCTTTTTCCAAACCCCTTTGCATTGCAATTTTTGAAATAACTATGGCAAAATATCCAGGACATGGAAGTTGGCATATGAAAACACATGGTTTCTAGGAACATAAAAAAAAACAACACAAAAAGATGTTCTGCAACAAAATTTCGAGCAAGGGATTACTATCATAGCAAAATTTAGCTTGAAAGGTGAAAAACACCAAGTAGGAAAAAAGGAATAACAACGAAATGATGGCAAGAAAACTTACCCGTCAATGAGGGATGACAAGAGCGCAGCCCCAAAACTTGCAAACCGCAACAACAGGTCCAACAACTTGCAAATTTGAAGAACAACAAACCAGTGAACAACCACGAAGAGGTCCAACTGCAACTGCAGGACCTCAACTTTGCAGAGTTGAATCAAACAACAACAAGCAGAATGGAACGAACCAACGAACAAGCATCAACCACTAAACCAGTTATGCCGGTGAAGAACAATATTGCACAATTTCATTGCAAATAACACTATCAAAAAAATATATGAAACTGTATTGTAACACATCTGTACAATAAACATTTAAGGCTGCAAGACCTATTAGGTAAACACTTAAGACTATCAGAACCGTCGAAGGGCGTTTCCATGTGCAAACATTTAAGAAATAATGCAGTGTGGCAGACTTGTTTACGTACGCAACAATGACAAAGAATATCGAAGTATGCAACAATAAAGAAAAATCACACATAATAATAATAATAATAATAATAATAATAACAACAACAACAATAGTTTGAACACTGGGGATTATGCTAAAAACAAATTTGACTGAGACGACAAAGTAATATGAAAAATTACTATCCATGTGCAATAAGACCTCAAATCTATTAGTACAAACTTCGGATCTCTAAACATTTCAATACGAACAATACAAATTAAGCAAAGCACCGTACATGATAAAACTTTGCATATGAAAAATTACTATCCATGTGTAATAAAACCTCAAATCTATTAGTACAAACTTTGGATATCTAAACATTTCAATATGAATAGTACAAATTAAGAAAAGCACCATACATGATAAAACTTTGGATATGGCAACATATAATTCATTGGGAATAGCGAAGCTGGAAATAAGACCTCAAATCTATCATCCAATCGGATTATGACATATATGAATTTTTTATTATATAAAAAAGAATGCTTTTACTTCTGTACTTAGAACATTAGAAAGTATGGAAAAATTTGTAGTCAAACCACAAACTAATATGAAGTCAACAAATTATCGATCACTATAGTCCCTCTACGCCTTTGGCAGGGACTAATAAGAGTAGGAGGCATTGGATATTTTGTCTTGGACATTATTGTAATAGAGCTCTGCTTGATTGGAGGCTGCCCCCTTGAAGAGGCAAGTGAACATTGCTATCATAATAAAGTTGCTCTTCTTGGTGATTATTCTAGTGTTACTCTGGTGTTCTTATGATATTTTTCTAGATATATCATTATTATTCTGTCATTTCCTACTAGATATTTTATGTTCTACATAATATATTGTATCAGGAATATTGTAAGTGGTATCAAATCTCTTTCTGGGGCAAGACTTGCGGGCTAAATTTTTTCAGTGTAGAGACGTATTCCGACATCTTTAAGCTACAAAGATCTGTCATTACACGCATAAACCTATGGTCGGGGAGTCATATATGTAGGAAATACAAGTGGTTCTTAAGCGCACATATGTTGGCCACCCTTGTAACCCCTGTTGGTACCCGTTCGAGTGGTAGTGCATTAGACAACACCTGTATATGAATCGACCTAGGCATATTGAATCCCTCTATAGATAAACTGATCGACTGCCTAACTGCTATAGTGTCACCATGAAAAACACTCAGGAAGTGACTCTCTATTACCTAGGTAGTCATGTAGTATGGCTAAGGGTACAATCTAGCCTCCTTAGTTGGTGCCTTGAGATATTGGGTCGAGTACTACTGTTGGACTCCGTACGTATATAAAAGAGCTATAACATAGAAAAAACCCTTGACTGTAGATTCCCTGCAAACCCTAACCCTTGTGAATAGAACAAAAAAAGAAAAGATAAGATCTATTGCAGTGCAACCTTTCCATCTGCATTAGGGTTGCGGAATAACTACATCTTTTGTCCTGTTAAGAATTTTGGCATTCCGCCTTTGTAGTATTATTCATTTTGGAGTATAACTTCGCAGGAGTTATAAAAAAATTATGGGACTGGAAACACCCTTATTTGTGACCTATCCCATTGCATTCCTCTCTTCATTCTGATCGTAGTGGTGCCCTTCAATTTTAATCTTTTTTTTCTTGTGGACCCAACCCCCTCTGGGATTACTTTTTTGAGACCTATCCCATTAGATTCCTCTCTTTGTCATGATCTCCTGAGTACCTATAGTTTTTAAGCCCATTTTTCCATCCTGACACCTTCACTTCTACCTAAGCGTTGACCATGCCTACCACTCGCTCTCAGTCCCAAGAAACCTTGGAGGATATAGTGTCCCACCTAAAACAACAAATTGATGATAACATAGCTTCCCTCCACAATGAATTCACCACATCCCTTGACCAATAATACAACAAATTAGTGCAACTCTTCAGGGGTAAGAATTTTGAGCCAAACCCATAAGAACTTCAGTCTTCTCATTATGAACATACTCAACCCTCCCGCTCCCCTTGGGGTTCTCCACCTTCTTGAAATAAGGTGCCCAAAGTTGACATGCATAAATTTGATGGTTCCAACCCAACAAAGCGGGTTTCTCAAATGGAGCAATATTTCTCCCTTCATGATATTCGATATGATGAGACCAAAATTCATGTAGGGATTTAGTACTTGGATCAAGAACGCTGGCAGTGGTGGTAGTGGTGTTGTGGGTGGGAATCCCTCCTATGGACTTAGCATTTAAGGGCTCTAATCATGCATGTAGAAAATGACCATTTCAAAAGGCTTCTACTCTTTCTTATGCTCCCAACACAAAACCCCACATTCATGCAATACAAAGGTGTAAACAAGATTCGATAACTCTACCTTAAGTCCTTCATTTGATGTTGATCCCTTTGCTTTCACTCGCTCTTTGATTGCAAGCCTCCTCCCAAAGCTAACCTGCATTCACATATGAACAAACAAAAAGCTGTGAACATGCATTTCATATACTAATTGCTGGGTTAGTTGTGACAATATCATAAAATAAATATTCAACTTGAACACATGATATGGCGGGATGGGAAAAGTATTCCTTTTGTATTAATCTTCACAAGAGTAAACTTACAATATGTGGTTAGCACTGCTCCTCGAACCTGGTCCTAGGCTCCTCTTCAACTGTCCTCCAACTACTTTTCTCTTTCTTCTCTTTGCATGAGGATGGATAAAGGTTGGGACAAGGGGAGTTCTCAATTGGGTATAGTTTCTTTACTATGATTTTCCTCCTTTCAAATGGGACTCTTACCCCTTCTTTTATAGGTTAGAAGGAGCTAGGTATCTGGTCGAATGACCGACCATGCATGGCCAAAAGGTTTAGTTAACTTACCCAAAGCTGTGTGTTCCATCAACAACTTTCCTTTTTTCGTGCTTTTGTAGGTACACGCGGGCTGTAGTGGGTTAGCTAGAGTGTACACATGGGCTGTAGTGGAGCAGGGCGCATGGGCCTTTAAAAAGGGTGTGTTTAAGAAGAGTTGTTCAGTACTAGCTTGGCAAAGAAGGCATATGAGATGGACTGATGTCAGGTAAGTATGTATGGTGAAAATTAGGGTTATAACAGATGCCCCCTAATGTGTGAGGTCAGAAGAGCATCTGATGGCCGAAATACATTATCAATCTTTATCAACATACCAAACTAGTGAGCCTAGGGACCAGAATTTGGGAGGTGCCATCTACAAAATAAAAATTGTCTCATTGAGGTGGGCATACCCATGTTAGGGATGAAATAAAACCATGGCTACCAATCAAATACACTATAGATCCATGTCATATAACTATATAAAGTGTAGCCGCGAGCAATACACAACGGATCTACATCTCAAAATAAAAAAGATATGCATGTATAGTATCCATCTTCTAGAAGCTGATAATGCCTGATGGCTGGAGATGAGGTCTTCAGAGCTCGAGCAGCAACTTCAAAATCTTCAAAACTTGGGTAGGAGTGTAATATGAGTGTATGACTTCACTACCCAGAGGTCTTCGACAGCTCGTCGGTCATGGACTAGAGGATCTTGATGATCAAGCTGGAGGCTTCATTGATTTCGAACGAAGACTTGATTGGACGTTCGGGATGGCCAGGCATGAGGGAAAGAGACAAACTACAGAGGGGCTGACTCAGGCTTGGTAAAAACTTCCCTTGGACAATAGCACGAAAAATGACGAGACTCAGGCAGCATGGCATTGACATAAGTTCACGATGCAAGAGGCAACACAAACTCTCCATATGTTTGGAAGAATAACCAAACAGAGGAGGACACAACTCTATGTAGCGAAAACAACTGCCTAAGGTCATATTAAATCCCAGAGCTTGAAGAATAAACATAAGGATGTGCTTTGTCCAGGAGCGACTCATTGTGTTGCCAATAAAAAGAAAATACTTTTCCCTTCCTCTTTTTGGGGTATATTTGTTTTTTTTTATTTTTTATTTTTCAATAATTTTGGAAAGCTTGAAAAAGAATAAAAGAATGCTATGTTACAAAGGAGTGACGAGTGTCGCAAACATACTAGTTCTATGCGTGAGGACAAGACTGATGTTCAGAGCAAGGACATTCGAAAAAATCCCTCCTGGGGCCAAAGGTGTCAAGACGCAAAGGAAAAGTGCTACAGGGCTTGTGCATAAGGCATGCTTTAGATGGTTCAGTTGAGAGCAACATGGAGTTGACATTAGGCCAAAGACGCAGGTATGCAAACGTGGTTAACAAAACACACAATGGTAATGTCTTTTGATGTAATTTTAACGAGCCTAGAGAAGGTAAGCTTGATGGTTTTTCATATTTAGAGAGTTTGAAAAAACGTAAAAGGAGACTCCAATGGGGTACCTTTTTTCGAAGGTAGTTTATTCGGTTCGAAAAAGGGGTAAACTAGCATCGGAAAAACGTCTATTCAAAACCATGTTAACGAGTGTGATAAAGACAAGATCACTTGACAATTTTTTCTTTTTTAAGGAGTCTGAAAAAAGATTAACTATGGACACCGTCATGAATGTTCTTCTGGACCATTTTAATGAGTGTGAAAGAATAAGGTCACTCGACGATCTTTTCAATTTTAGGGAGTCTGAAAAGAGCTTAACTATGGACTCCGTGGGGGTTCCTTTTTCGTAAATTTAGTCTCTCGGGCCTGAAAAAGGGTTAAAATTATACCTGAGAATACTCTTCTAGATAACCGAGGTTTCTAGAGTATACCTTTGTTCGTACAGTTGACCATTCGGACCTAAAAAGGGGTAAACTACCGCCGAAGAAACGTTCCTTCAAATTTTAGTTTAATGAGCGTGAAGGGCAACAAGATCGCTCAACAATCTTTTCATGTTTAGAGGGTCTGAAAAGAGCTTAAAAGAAGACTCGTTAAGTTTTGGGAGTCCCGAGGGTGAGGTCAAGAGTGATACAAAATTATGCGAATGAGGCTCAAACTCTTAATTGGGAAAAGATAGTAAGGATTCCCGAGCTGATAGTCGTTAGTGACAACATGGACACCAAAATGCAACTAGGATCTAACTAGGGAATCTATGTTAGGGTGGGATCTACCACTAAATTACGACATTGCTAAATCAACAATGATGGTTTCATGTTGCAACTTGGTGGGATCGATCCTATGGCAAAGCGGAAAAGACAACAAGATGCAGGAAGTAGAGGTGGAATCCTAACTTAAATGCAACGAGTTGAAAAAATGACTTTTTACCAAAGGACCTTCAAAATGACCAAAATCTCCAAAAAGTTTCCAAATGCCCAAAGTAATACTTCTCGTGGCAATCCAAAGAAAACTCCCGAACCATGCTAAATGATTTGTAGTTTAAAAAAAATTGACAAAAGGTCTAAAAAATGACAAAAATAGGCCAAAAAGCCTATAAATAGAAGCTGACAGCTCATTATCACCATTGTTAACTGAGAAATTGACTGTGGAGCCAAAAATACCCCTTCGTTAAGAAACTTGATTCTGGGAGATTCAGTGGATGGAACGAGCTTCTGATTGGATCAAGTAAGTAATTACTACCCCCTCTTGCAATTTAATTACTTCTTTATGCATTTAAATTCATGTTTTTTTGGGGGGGGGGGCGTCGACTTTTTAAAAGGTCGGCCCTAAGTCCATGTGGGCTGTCTTATGACAGTCCGAGTGTACACGCGTGCAAAGGAAAAACTGCATGCGTGTACACGCTACTGTCAGCATTACAACCCATGTGGACCCTTTATTTAATGTAAAAAAATTAAAAAAGCAAGAGTTAACCCTCCTAAACTAGGTTTTTGTAGGATGTATGTTCACTGGAGGGAAAGAGAGCATGAGGATATTAGTGCGTTAGTTAGGGAGGACCCTAATGCTGTTGCTACATTAATGCAATGTGGGTTGTTAAAATTTTTCGTATGTCGTTTCATGCAAGCACAACCTAGGCTACTAAATGCCTTGGTGGATTATTGGCATCCTGATGCAGAGGCCTTTATGCTAGAGGGGCAGTCGGTGGTTGCAACAACAGAGGACATATACTTTTTGACTGGCCTCTCCAGGAGGGGGGAACTAGTCAATTGTTGTACTTTTCCCTCCGGGCCTCACAACATATCGGAGTTGATTGGACTCCATTGTGAGGCAGGTATAGACAGAATGACCTCGCAAGTACCGATAAGCAAGATCTCAGGCTTATCACTGCAAGTGATAGTGTTGCTCATCGGGCAGATTAGTGGGTCTGTGACTTTGCATCAGGCTTCTTGTGCACAAATGAATTGTGCAGTGCAGTGCTTAAATGCACAAATTTTTGACTGGAGCACCACATTGCTGGATTGTATGAAGAGGCAGCTAGCAGATTGTCGGTTGCAGAATCAGAGGAACTTCGGGTTTGGAACGATTCTTTGCTCTTTCTTCTTTGAAAAAGTGCCCAGTTTCAGCCCTCAAGAGGTGGTACGAGGGCACCAGGCTTCTCTTCCCGTGTTATGTAGATGGGCGGTGCTACTACCGCGACCAGGAGGGGGGGGCAGGACCATTGAGGCCTTTGATGACAACTTTTTTTCTTGGTTGTCGCCAACGATCCTGGTCATAGAGGATTACCCCTATGCTGGGATTGACTTCTCAAGAGATCCTGAGATACTGGTACCTCTCGGCGAGGAGCGAGGAGAGATGGGTAAGCTTTCTTTTTGTTGTTTATATATATATCATCTTTTTTATACTAGAGCATTTGACAAATATGCGTCTATTATGTGCAGATGTGGGGCCAGTGTGACCAACGAATTATGTGAGGAACATGCGACGTCCTTGGTCATAGGCCGCACCCGTCGCCGCAGGGGGACCAATAGCAGCAGGAGAGCTTCCAGACGATGAGGCCGAGAGAGTTTTGAGACGAGTAGAGAGAAATTTTACCTCGCTCACTCACATAATCCCCATGGTAGAGATTGAGGATCTGCCACCATCTATGAAGCCTCACGTAGTGGGGGCGCCACGAACATGGGTTCAACTTTTTTGAAGTTTGGAAAATGCCGTTGATTATTACAACAGGGACCACAGGCCCCGTCCTTAGTTAGGCTGGACTTTTCACGTGCCGAGGGCACTACTTATATATTTTTTGAGGGCATAAGCCTTATGACTCATTACTGGTCATATTTTGAGGCGCTTGCGCCCACCTATGTACTCTGATGTTTTTGATATTATATATGGATTTTTATGTCTTTTTATGTTTTATGGATTACTTTTGCTTAAAAAAATATATTTACATGTGTATGTGCATGTCTTTCTTATATGTGTGTGAGATTCCAATCTAAAATTTGATTAGCTAGAGTATCCGTGACTTGATTTAATCTCCTAGGAACATGAAAATATGTAATATAATCAAAGTTTCGTTCTAAGAGACGCACCCTAAGGAAACGTCGGTGTAAAGTAGGATCATGAACATGGTAGACTCTATTTAACTAAGACACAACTAGCTGAGCGTCTAAATAGACCCAGAGGTGAGAGATACCAAGTGACAAAGCGTCACGAAGCAACTCAATAACTGCACTGTATTCGACGACATTGTTTGTGGTGTTGCCTAAACATATACCTCTTGAAGATAGTAACTGGCCATGAGGTGTAAAAATTACCCAAGTTGCGGAGGCAAGGCTCCGAGTGTGCCAGCTAGCACCGTCTGCAAATCCAATGAACACCTCTGATTCACTTGACATCTTCCATAGTGACAAAAGATAACAACAAACAAACAACACATCCATAAAACCAAAAGAAACCTAAAATTAATAGTACAAAGACTATACATATGTTACAAAAAGTTACCCAAGGTGACCTACCTATGAGTAATACTTCTTGAGGTAGTGCCCATTTCTAGGCTCTGCCAAAGCATTTCCCTCAAAATCTACCAGATGATAAGCTCCCTTTTTTAGAACCTCTTTTACGATGAAAGGTTCGAACCACATGGGTTTGAACTTGCCTGCCCCCAGGGGGCCCTTATCTTGGTCGTAGACCAGAACAAGGTCACCTTATGAGAAAATCCAAGGACGAACGGACTGATCATACTGACAGTTGAATTTTTGTTTGTGAGCTTCGTTAGCTAAGGCCGCATCACGACGCTGCTCATTGAGCTACTTGAGATATAATAAATGCTCTTCAAGCGGTGAAGTGTCTAGCAATAACTGTACTACCAACTTTAAAGATGGGATCTAGCATTCTATGGGAAAGACTGCTTCCAGCCTGTAAATGAGTTGAAAAGGTGAGAAACTGGTTGTAGTCTTAACAAACATTCGGTAGGCCCATAATGCCGAGTATAACATCAAATGCCAATTTGATTTGGTTGAATTGATCATTCGCTGTAGGATGGTCTTAAGAGATTTATTAATAGCTTCCACCTGACCATTCGCTTGAGGGTAGTAGGGTGATGAATGTTCTTGCCTCAACCCAAGATTTGATGTTAAATCAGTCATCATTGTGTTCTGAAAGTGACTGCCATGGTCAGTGACAATCTCTCTCGGGACACCGAACCATGCTATAATCTGGTTAAACAAAAAGAGGGCGGCAGTCTCGCCATCATCTTTGAACGTTGGCATAGCTTCAACCCACTTTGTGAAGTAGTCAATGGCTACAATGATATAACAATGTCCCCTTGCTGAAGGAGGGTTGCATGTAGTGTAATCAATCCCCCACTTGGTGAAGGGACCAACTGTGATGATAGGAAACATGGGAGCGGGATGTGCCCTCATCTTCTGAAAGAAGATCTGACATGGGTGGCACTTCTTGACCGATTCGATACAATCTTTGATTAACGTTGGCCAGAAGTAACCGAATTGTAAAATCTTTTGGGCTGTTGTCAACCCAAACAAATGACCGCCACATGCTCCAGTATGGAAATCGTTAAGCACGATAACTGCTTCTTCATGAGTGAGACATCAACGCAGGATGCAATCTACACCTCGTCGATACAACGTGTCTTCGAGTATGAGATAGTTCTTAGCCTTATGGCATATATGGCGATGCTCATCGCGTGAAGCAGAGGCAGGGATCTTCAAGGTCTGGAGATAGACAAGTATATATCCGTACCAGGGATCCAAAGATGAGATCAAAAACATATCTCCTCTAATAGGCAACTCTTCGAGCATAACATCACCTGATTCAACTGGAAGTTTTGAGATGAGTTCCTTAAAGACCAGTGACTTTTTGGATTTCGCCGAAACGAAATCTAAGTCAAATTCACGGAGGACAACTATCCATCTACTGATCTTTCTGCCGATTACCCCTCCTGTCAACACGTATTGGAATGGATTCACAATGACAATGACGGTGGTCTTGTGGAACAAAAAATAATGACGAAACCGTTGGACAACATGGACTGTTGCCAACGAAAGTTTTTCGATATGAGAATAATTGAGTTCCGGTCCAACTAGGCCTTGACTCAGGTAATACATCACATATTCTGAGAGCAAATCATCCTCTTGAACTAAGACCATGCCAATGGTTGACTCTGCTGCAACCAAGTATAATAAGAAATATTTGTTATAATTGGGTGGCTGAAGCAGAGGGGTAGTTGTGAGAGAACGTTTTAATGCATCGAAAGAACGTTGAGTGGCATCGTCCCAATGAAAATGAACGTCTTTCTTCAGTAAGCGAATAAAGCCCTTTGTGATCTCGGCATAGTTTGCGATGAAACACCGCAAAAAGTTCGCTTTTCCCTGTAGACTTTGAAGTTGAAGGACTGTACGTGGGGGAGGCAACTGAACTATTGCCGCAACCTTGAGAGGATCGACCATGATCCCTACTGTTGAAACTATGAAACCTAACAGACGGCCCGACAGCACGCAAAAACTGCATTTGTTGGGATTCAAGCGAATTCGGAAGTAGCGAAATCACTCAAAGATAAGTCAGAGGTGCGTGGGATGATCATTTCTCTTACGAGATCATGATGCTAAGTCATCTAAGTAGGCCTCGACGATATGTTTGAGATCATGGAAAGCAAAAGATATGGCCCGCTGAAGGTAGCTCCAACATTTTTCAGACCAAAAGGCATCTTACGATACGCGAATGTACTCCATGGACAAACGAATGCTATTTTGTGTTGGTCTTCGAGTTTGATTTGTATCTGATTATATCCCAAAAAACCATCCATGAACGAAAAGGCCTCACAACCTATGCATTCATCGACTATCTGGTCAATAAATGGTGTAGGGAAGTTATCTTTTGGATAGGCCTTGTTCAAATCATAGAAGTTCGTACATACACGAAAAGTACCCTGTTTTTTGTTAACCAGCACGGGGTTTGACACCCATTGGGTCAAATGGATGGGGTAGATAAAACCTACCTTGAGCAGTTTTTCTACTTCAACCTTAATGGATGCTGCTTTCCTAGGATTGACCGGACGAAGCTTCTGTCGAACCGGCTTAGCGTCAGGATAAGTTGTGATTTCGTGTTCGACAATTTTTGGATCGATGCCTGGAATTTCCTCGTAAGACCAAGCAAAGACGTTGCATAATTATTTAAATAAACCAGTGTAGATTCGAATCTATTTGGGGGAACAGTCAGCTTCGACGAAAACATTCTCCACGATGCCAGGGGTTCTGGAGATATTTATGGGTATGGTTTCAGCAATGGTTGCCATATTACCTTCGGTGTAAACATCATGCGTAGCCAAAGGATTGATAGGACAAGATCCATCTCCAGTCATAGTCAAAGTGAATTCCCTGCTTCGATTCTACTTAGGTCTGGGAGGAAGTAAGATCTGTGATGGAGATCATCCCAGATTTTTTTCGGACTAGTCATTGCTTCAATGATTGCTTTGTCTGAGGGAAAGACTAAGTCTAAAGAATCTGTATCAGTGAGGGAAGAATCTATATCAGCGAGGGAACCTTGAGCCCAAATAGGCTCCAAAATCAGATCTAACTCTTGTACAGGAGTCAGATCAGGGTCGACGGAAGCTTGATGAACTAAAGAGTATGCAACTTTTGCTGCAGACAAGGGCATGGCCATACCATGGTGCCCTGTCCCTTCCATCATGGCCAATGGGGAAGGAAGAATCCACAAATCGTTGAAGTAAATCGTGTGAAACGACGAAACTTGGAAAATCTCAACCTTATGGTGGTTTGATATGAACTTAACATCACTCTGAGGAGGTGGGTAATTGAACGTACCCATCACAGGTGGGAAGAAACCAACCCCTATGTTGACGATGTCAGGTTGAGGGTTATCAATCATTGGGACCGCAGATGCCCCCAATGAAGGGTCAGAACGGGAGAAAGACAACTGATCAATGGTCATGACCCGACCCTTGTGTGGAAACAACAAGACTCAAAAAACCATCACAACCACTGCTTGCATGGCATAGGTCCAACTCCTTCCTAACAAGAGATTGTAGTTGAGCGATGCATCAACTACTTCAACCTCGACACACATGATTTTCCCCCCTAACTGCATGGGGAAAGAAGGGATGATGCCATGTGGTCGGAATGAATGACTGTTGAAAGCGGTGAGAAGAGTAGGTGATGGAGACAAAGTGGGCTGGCCAATGGCCTTCCAACACACCAATGACATTACGCATGTCGAGGAACCCTCAACAACCACCGTACAAAAAATGTTCCATGTAAAATTTTTCGTGGAATAAGCCACTACTATCTGGAACGCTATGTGGTAAGGAAGACGAGGTTTTAAGTCAGTCATATCAAGCATGATTGTACCCGAGTTACAAGTCTCGACAGATCCTAAGGAAACTAGCAGAGCCTTTATCTGGGAAGGGCAGCTCTAGAGGACTTCCAAAGTTGACATCGCACAAGGGGTTTGAGACAAATCCTCCACCACAGAGTAGTTCTGGGTGGCCCTTGCATTTGGGTTATGAGAATCTTTTTTGAACACACCTTTTGGGATGCATGTCATGGTTTCACCCTATGTATTCTCGATCTGAAGAGGAAGAGATGGGATTTTAGCTTCTTTACCTTTCTCAGAGGTACCTATCTTACTGTAGTCATGTTCTCTAGTCGATATATAGGAATCACCTTTCATAATATACACATTCGCGGATGCAGGATTATTCGCAGGCGGAGGGGATCCTTGACTGCCCCCATCTGTGCTTGTAGAGGCTTTGTTTAGATTTTTCCCATGTTGAAAAGGGTTCGTTAACACGGTAGGCTGCTGCTGTGACAATAACTTCTGGGCCTCCACTAGCTGAGGGCACTGATGAGTTGGGTGGTCTTACGCGCATAGGTTACACTGATACTTTTCTTTTATTTTTTCAGTGTTTCCCCCACCAGCATTATTAGTGAGTTTCTTATCTCCCTTACCCTTCTTATGTTGTTTCTTCTTTCGATCAGGATGCTGGGTGGCCTTTGGATTTGTCGATTGCACATTGTGTACATTCGATGTTTGGGTAGGGGGAGCAGCCATAACAGTTGTCTGGCTGGCCGCTGTGTGCTGTATGGACAATTGTTGCAATTGTTTCGTCAGTTGTTCAACAGACTTTGTTTGTGTTGAACCAACAATACCATCGGCATGTGGTCTAGCTCTCTATCTGGTTTTATCAAGTATTGATCGTGGTGCATCTGACAAGATCTTGTATAGTATACTAGACTGAGAATAGATTAGCTCAAGCTGTTGAGCTCTCATGATTGCATCTTCTTTAGAAAACACTCCCGACGTTGCGATGTCTTTAGATAATTGCGGGACCAAAGACTTAAGGAACCACTCAAGCAAGAATGTGGGTGGGACTGGCACCTTAATCAAACTCTTCCGACGTCTCCATTCTTGGATGTGATCAGAAATATGGTTCGCCTTTGTCTGTTCGAAATTGGCCAACAATTCTGTGCAAGCATCATATCTCACAGGTAATTGGAAATGGTTTAGGAAATCCATTGCCAATTCCCTGAAGGAAGAGTATCTTGAGCGGTCGAGCTCAATGTATCATTTCACAGCACTCCCAATGAGAGTACGTTGAAACAATAACAACTGTACAGAGTCGTCTTTCAACGAATAAGACTTACACGAAAGGTGAAAAGTAGTCACATGATCTCCTGGATCTTCGTTAGGCTTGGCATCGAAATTTGGTATGTCCTAAGGAAACTTCATTGGCATTGGGGGCCAATGAGGATCATGACAGATAGGGTCATTCAACAACCTTGTTAAGTCTGGCAAATGCAAGGTTGCCAGGAAAGATAGTTTGGGTTGTTGGTGATAACCAAGGAAAAAGGGGCCTGGAGTTTGACTGGCACCAAGTTGCCAAGAAAAGTTGGGTTGCTGGCTTGGGTTCTGGTAAAAACCATGGCCATGACCAGGGTATGGATTCTATGTTTGAGGAGACATCATCGTCTGATTCCCGAAATAGGACATATATGGTTGGGTGTGCATTACATTTGGAGGACTTTGGGAAGGGTTGCCCCATGCCGATCCCATGGGCATAGGTACTGCACCTTGCCCGAGGTTCCATTGGTTGTGAAAAGAGTTGCCCCTGATTGACATTCCTGACAAGGGAACTGATCCCTGCCAAGAGTTCCTAGGTCCTGATGCGGAAGAAATTCCTGGGTTTGCCCCATGTGCAGGAATAGTACCCTGCATAGGATTAGGTTATCTGTAACCGGGGTTGCCCCCAGTCGGGAAAGTAGCTGACGAAAAAGCGTTGTTACCAAACACACCGAACAAAGAAAATGGTGTCGAACCTATCGACATATTATGAGAAGGTGGTCCTTGAATCCCTGCTCCAAATGAACTATGGTGTGCGTGTGGCCCAACAGATTGTTTGTGGGCACCACCTGAGCGAAGGGGACGAAGGAGGTATATGACCTCCCCCGTAAGGGAAAGCGTTAAAAGGAGTTGAAGTGCCCCCAATGGGTCCTTGCAGAGGAGCGTTAGAGCTCCCTGCCCCTAGACCTAAAGTCTGTAAAGTGGAGTAGGAGAGTACAGGGCTTGTACCTGAGTTAGGCATTTTGTATGAAAACGAAGGGCCTGTCACACTTTGTGTGAAAGGAGCAGTGGCCGCAACCAAAGACGGGATCGAACCATTGCTCAAGGTAGAGGCAGTTGAGACCATGGTAGCTCAGACTAGTGATGATGGGTTAGGAGGTGGAACACCCCCTGTGGTGATAGCCGTGGTGGGAATAGAAGAATTCCCGGAAGAAGTGGTAGCGTTTGTTTCCATTGCTGCATGCAACACTGTCTGGCACTCGTAAGGATAAATCTGTATGATGATGGGAACCGAAAGATTAGTGGTTGGAGTTTTGAATGGAACAAGAGCTTCAGCTCCAAGGTCTAAAATGGTTGTTTCCTCCAGATGTTGGTCGGGCACAGTTTCCTGTGACTCGGTCACTTCAAAAGACCCTTGTTGGTCTAGCTTTCGCCTTAGCGGCAACGGAGGTGGCTCCAGTGTAACCGGTGGCATGCCAAGAATCCTTCTTGACCGACAGAGCTCGTGATCCTCCATTGTCTGAGAAGGTCAAAGACACACTAGGGCTTTCTATTCGTTCAAAAACAACACACACTAGAAAAAGTCCCTACAAGATAAAACAAGCAACATTAAACTAGTTGGAAGAACAATTACAACAACCAACACTAGAAAAACTTATTGGTGCAAGTGCAACTCAAAAATGGAAGCACCCTCCCGGTATACTCTGCAAAGCGTGGCCTGATGTCTGTCCTAGGTACCGCGGTATACCCCCGCAGTCACCTGTGTATGTCTTTAAAAAGATAGGCAACTGGGTTTCCAGCGCGCGAACAGTCACTAGACGGGTATAGTCGACAGTTGGGTAGACCACAATGAGTAGGGTATCGAGCCTAAAACCTATCAAGGGTATCGGAAGCAAGTGGTCCGAAAGACAACTGAGGACCTCGAATGGATTCGAGACCCACAAAGCTCCGTGGAAAATGCAATCGACGGAATCCTAAGACAAGCCTTCTATATGTGTTCTCCACTACGATTGGTCTGACTTTGGAGGGGTTATCTCCGCTACCTTTCCGCACATGACCTCGTGTTTATCCCCTGTGTTAGAAGGGGGTCCCGGATAACTTTCACGATACTGTACTTTTAACACTCCCTAACTCTCATGTATGTTTTGCAGCCTTGAAGAGTTTCCTCTCGAACCTAAATCAAGGCTCTAGCCTAGACTAGTTGATGGACCCTACAAACATAAAGTTTAATTGATTTTAATTAATCATTATTTTTTTATGGTTTGTCTTAAGTCAAAGGTTATGAAAATGAAACTAGTGATGTTTTGAGAGACGAAATAAAAGACAAACAGAAAGATGGAAACAAAATAACTTCTTCTTGACACAATTCTTAATCAACTTTTCAATCTAAATTTTTTTCTCTAAGATCTTTGAACAACAAACTCAAAACAATATTTCGCTCGACTACAAGCTACTTATTGTCTTAAGTAAACAACCAAGAACTTATGAAAGCAAAACTTTTCCTGGTTATTAATGCAAACCAACAACTACTTAACCAAACCAAGAAATAATTTTTTTTTTTTTATTTTTTTATTTAATGCTCACAAAGCAAAAAGGAAAAATGATGACAAGTAAAGACCAAGAAAAATTTTGGCCTAAGCACATATCGCAAAGAGTTACTGACAATAACACACAAGCCAATGAAAGTAGACACCCACACTTGTCTAAAAACCCTATGAAAGAAAACTTTTGAGGAACACTTTTTAATGAAAAAGAAAGCTATTACTGTGATCAGACCTAAGTTGTTGACTGCTATGACAGAGACCAAGAACCCTAAGAGGTATAACTCTTGAAAAAGAAAAGGATGAATACCTCTCCTTAAACAAAAATTTTCTCAACAGGCACGCTGCTGACAACTCAACAACCAGTGTGTGCACGCGAGCTATGTTAAGTCAGGACGCGTGTACACACATGTAGACCTTATGTAGCCCGCATGTACCTCTGCAACTCTTTAAAAATGAAAATACAAGCAATCAAGCACTGACAAAGACTATTGGTATTGAGAACCAAAATTTCTTGAAGACTCATAAACTTACTTTGACAAAAAAAAGAAAACAATTCAAGGAAAATTTCATAGAACAAAACCAATCCGAGGTGAAACCTAAGGTACAAACTGCAAAAAATAGAGACTAGAATGAGTTCCAGAAAACCCCCGAGAAGGATCGCTTCTGACAGAGGAGAGCATGAATGCCTCTCGAAAAGAAATTTTCTGAAATCATACATGCGACTGCCACTTCATCAGCTAGCGTGTGCATGCGGGATATGTGAAGGTAGGGCGTAGGTACACGCATGCAGACCTTGTGCAGGCCGCGTGTACCTATGTGACTCCCTTAAAATAAAATGTAGCTAAGCAAAGAAGGCAGGAAGAACTAATATGGAAGACCAGAATCCCTACTAGCTCAGACTTTTGCAGAAACTCTAAAAACAAGTAGTGAAACTAATTTTTAAAAATACCCAAAAAGGACTCCCAGAAAACCCTAGAGATTCTCTAGTATGGTCGCCAATTCTGTTGTGGGTGGGAATCCCTCCTACAGACTTAGCATTTAAGGGCTCTAATCATGCATGCAGAAAATGACCATTTCAAAAGGCTTCTACTCTTTCCTATGCTCCCAACACAAAACCCCACATTCATGTAATACAAAGGTGTAAACAAGATTCAGTAACTATACCTTAAGTCCTTCGTTTGATGTCGTTCCCTTTGCTTTCACTCGCTCTTTGATTGAAAGCCTCCTCCCAAATCTGACCTGCATTCACATATGAACAAACAAAAAGATGCGAACATGCATTTCATATACTAATTGTTGGGTTAGTTGTGACAATATCATAAAATAAATATTCAACTTGAACACATGATATGGCGGGACGAGAAAAATATTCCTTTGGTATTAATCTTTACAAGAGTAAACTTACAATATGTGGTCGGCACTGCTCCTTGAACCTGGTCTTGGGCTCCTCTTCAACTGTCCTCCAACTACTTTTCTCTTTCTCCTCTTTGCATGAGGATGGCTAAAGGTTGGGACAAGGGGAGTGCTCAATTGGGTATAGTTTCTTTACTATGATTTTCCTCCTTTAAAATGGGACCCTTACCCCTTCTTTTATAGGCTAGAAGGAGCTAGGTATTTGGTTGAATGACCGGCCATGCATGGCCGAAAGGTTTAGTTAACTTACCCAAAGCTGTGTGTTCCGTCAACAAATTTCCTTTTTTCGTGCTTTTGTAGGTACACGGGGGCTGTAGTGGGTCAGCTAGAGTGTACACGTGGGCTGTAGTGGAGCAGGAAATGTGGGCCTTTAAAAAGGGTGTTTTTAAGAAGAGTTGTTCAGTACTGGCATGGAAAAGAAGGCATATGAGATGGCCTAATGTCAGGTAAGTATGTCTGGTGCAAATTAGGGTTATAACAAGTGGCATAATAAATGTTATGGCCTCCCAATTGGAACATGTTATCCAAAGAAGTTTATGATTGTTTTGGTAAGGATTCATAATTTTTGGGCCGACTCACTAAGCTGTGCCAACTGGCTCTATCACAGAATTCATCATGACATTTGAATAGTTGGCTATTTGTACCAAGGGCTTATCTGATGAATTTTACCTTGAATGTTTTATCAATGGTTTAAAAGAAGCTATTAAGTCTCATGTGAACATGCATCATCCTACTACTTGGTTGCAGGCATGTCAATTAGCCAGTGAAGCATAGACCACCTTCCAGGCGCCATCCCTGAAGGCTCCATTTACCCCCAGTCCTCGCCCAGGGGATACCCCTGCTCTGACCCAAACTTTGAAGGTCCAAAAGGTCTCTCCCATCAAAATGACGGAACGTCGCAAGCAAGGCCTTTGCTACTATTGTGATGAAAAGTATGCACCGAGGCATAAATGTAGAGAACAAAAGTTCTTCCAGATTGGTGCCTAAACTTTCTCTTCCTATGATGACATCCCATAAGATGAGGTTTCAAACCAATAGGAGGCTCAACCAAGTGATCCTGTCGAAGATCCAGTTTTCACACCGATGGAATCCATGGAACCGATAATTTCGCTTCATGCACTCTCAAGTATTTTGGCCCCATAGATATTGAAGATCAAGGGCTACATTAAACACAGGCCAGTCGTGGTGTTGATTGATAGTGGTAGCACCCACAATTTCATTCATCGTAGGCTTGTTAATGAGATCCATTGCTTTGTTTGCCCTGTTTCTAATTTTCAAATCCTCATCGCTAATGGTGGTACTATGAAGTGTGGGGGCCACTGTGAGAATGTCAAAATCCAAATGGGTAATTACCATTTGAAAACCCACATGTTCTATATTTCCATGGGTGGTTGTGATATTGTATTAGGTGTGGAATGGCTTCACACTTTGGGGCCGATCACAATGGATTATCAAGAATTATATATGAGCTTCACCCAATAAATTCACCTCTATACTCTTAGGGGTCTCCAAGTAGGCTCTCATGAAATCATCAACTCTCACAGTATGGAAAAACTCTTGAAGAAAGGCCACCATGGTGTGATTTCTCAATTTAATTTCATCCAGGTCACTGAATAGGTCTCTCAGGTAGTTCCTCCTAGCCTGCAACTCATCTTGGACAATTACCCCAAGATCTTTGAGATTCCTATAGCCTTACCTCCTTCCAGAGGTGAGAATGATCATAACATCCCTCTCCTTCTGGGTAGTCAACCCCCCAATGTATGTCCCTAGAAATATCCCTTTAATCAGAAAAATGAAATAGAAAAGATGGTATAGGAATTACTGGAGGTGGGGGTAATTCGCCCTAGTACTAGCCCATATTCTTCACCAATGGTAATGGTTTTAAAGAAATAAGGTACTTGGCACATGTGCTATGATTTTCTTGCCCTGAATAAACTGACCATCAAAGATAAATTTCCCATTCCTGTCATTGATGATTTGTTGGATGAACTACAAGGTGCATGTGTATTCACCAAATTAGACCTCCACTCTGGTTATCACCAAATCCGAATGAAGGAGGAAAATATTCTAAAGACTTCTTTCAGAACTCATGAGGGACATTATGAATTCTTGGTCATGCCTTTTGGTCTTTTCAATTCTCCATCCACCTTCCAAAGTCTCATGAATAAACTATTGAAACCTTAACTTTGAAATTTTATCTTGGTTTTCTTTGATGACATCCTCATTTATAGCCGCACCTGTGATAGCCATCTTCTTCATGTGGACAAAGTCCTCCACTTGCTGCAAGAAAACCAATTGTTTGTCAAAAAGAAGAAATGTTCATTTGGCGCCAACGAAGTGGAATACTTTGGGCACATTCTTAGCAGAGATGGAGTAAAAGTGGACCCCAAAAAGATACAAGCTATGCAAGAATGGCCGCGACCAATGAACTTAAAGCGTCTAAGGGGTTTTCTTGGTCTCACAGGATATTACAGGAAATTTGTCGACCATTATGGAAAAATTGTTAAGCCCTTGACTGACCTCCTTAAGAAGAATTCATTTCATTGGAAACCTATTGTTGAGCAAGCCTTCACAGAGTTAAAGAGGGACATGTGCACTACCCCTATCCTAGCAAATCCCGACTTCAACAAAACCTTTGTGGTGGAATCAGATACTTCAGGCACGAGTATAGGTGCAGTTCTCACCCAAGATGGTAGACACTTGGCATTTACTAGCCAAGCGTTGAGTGGTCGCAACCTAGGCTAATCTACGTATGAAAATGAAATGATGGCCATTCTCCATGTAGTGCACACCTGGCGACCATATATCTTGGGATGTCATTTTCAGATTAAAACATATCACCATAGCCTAAAATATTTTTTGGAGTAGCGACTATCATCCCCAGAACAAAATAAGTGGCTGACCAAAATTTTGGGTTATGATTATGAAATCATATAAAAAAAAGGGAAAATATAACATAGTATGAGATGCATTGTAAAGACAACATGAGGATGATGACTCCCTCTTTTCTTTATCCTTATCGGTCCCTGATTATATTGAAGAAGTGCACCAAGAGTGGCTAACACACTAGACTACCTCCAAATTAATCCAATGTCTTCCAGAGGACCCTAATCCTCCCACTAGATACACTTGGTAGGATAATATTCTTCAATATAAGGATCGCTTGTTTCTCTCACCCTCCTCAACACTCAAGCCTAGGCTCTTAAATGATTTTCACTCCTCAGCTATAGCGGGTCATTCGAGTTTCCAAAAGACATATGCTTGTGCTCGTCGTTATTTTTTTGGGGCATGCATGAAGAAGAATATACTTAAATTTGTCACAGAATGTGAGGTGTGCCAACATAATAAAGGTGAAATGGTCAAGTCTCTAGGCGTCCTATAGGACTTACCCATTCCAGCTTCTTTTTGGACAAAAATATCCATAGATTTTATGGATTTTATGGTGGTTGATTTCCTCTCCAAGTATGCTCATTTTTGTCCCTTACCTCACCCTTTCACACTGAAACTCATAGCACAAGTCTTCCTTGATCATATTTTCAAGCTACATGGCATGCCAACCTCTATTGTCTCTGATTGTGACCCAACTTTCACCAACACATTTTGGGAAGAGTTGTTTAAATTGTAGGGCACACAACTGAACATGAGCAGAACTTATCACCCCCAGTCTGACAGCCAAACTGAAGTAGTCAACAAATTTTTGGAAACCTACTTGCGTTGTTTTTCTTCAGAAAAACAACACTTGTGGGTGCAGTGGATTCCCTTAGCAGAATGGTGGTACAATACTTACTATCATACGACCACTAAAATGAACCCATATGAAGAGGTGTATGGCCAAAGGCCACCAACAATAACTACCTATCTTCCTGGCACATCCAAGTTCCAATTTATTGATACAATGTTGCAAGGTCGTACAACCACTTTAGCGTCTCTAAAGGATAACCTCCACATGGCCCAAAATTGAATGAAGCAACATGCATACTAAGATCATTTAGAAAGAGTTTTTCAGGAAGGTGATCTGGTGTTTCTCAGGCTCCAACCTTACAAGAAAACATCTCTCAAAGCTCAGGGACATCACAAATTAGCACCTAAGTTTTATGGACCCTATCAAATCATCAAGTGTATTGGTTCTGTGGCTTACAAATTGGCCCTTCCCGTTTCTTCCAAAATCCATATTGTGTTCCATGTTTCCTGTCTGAAGAAAGTGGTGGGATAGAATTTCAGAGTCCAAACCATCCTGCCAGAACTATATGAAGAAGGTTCCATGTGGCTCCAACTAGAAGCAATCCTCAATATCCGTGAATGTTAGTTGCATGGCCGCACTATCAAGAAAGTTTTGATCAAGTGGAAGGACACACAACCAGAGGAGGTGACCTGGGAACCCGCGACCATACTTCAGTAGTTTCCGCACTTGCAACCTTGAGGACAAGGTTTCTTTTGAAGGGGGAGGGCATGTTAGGATCTGATCATAACCCCTCTCCATGGGTCATTAGTTAGTAGGATATTTTTTCTATTTAATAAATGCCGACATTAGTTAGTAAGGCCTAATAAATAAAGAAGAATAAGTTAATTTAAGAAGACCTAATAGAAGCTTCCACTTCCAGAAAGATATTCCTCTAGAAGTTTTCTTAGAAGGTAGAATTAGTATAAATAAGAGTAGGAGGCATTGGATATTTTGTCTTAGAGATTATTGTAATAGAGCTCTGCTCAATTAGAGGCTGCCCCCTCGAAGAGGCAAGTGAACATTGCTATCATAATAAAGTTGCTATTCCTGGTGATTATTCTGGTGTTCTTCTGATATTTTTTTGGATATATAATTATTATTCTATCATTTCCTGCTAGATATTTTATGTTCTACATAATATATTGTATCAGGAATATTGCACTAATCCAATAAGGGCAATGGAGTCAAGGGTAATTTGAGGGGAATTATGGGGTAAAGAAGAAACACCTCTTCAAAATAGCATATTTCCTCTATGGATTAAAATGAGGAGACTATGGCCAATGACTCAATAGTCCCCTACCTAATCAATATGATAATGAATATCGAGTCCCTATAAAGAAGGGGTCCTAAAATAAGCACCTTCACTAGCAAACTCAACTATAGATTAGTAATAATATTCAATGCCCTTACTAGGGTTCCTAAAGGATAAACAAAGCAATGCATTAAATACTTACCAAACTAATTGTTGGTCAAATTATGTGGTGGTAATTTGATTCATTAATTATTGATCTAGGTAGGTAATCTTATGAGGTACCAACAAAGTATATGCAAAACAAATCTCAAAAACTCAACATTCTCAAAGAAGTAAATTTTGTAACTAGTTGCTCATCTAGAAGTGGATGTTCTAAGGTAGAAATTCAGGTTGGATATAGTTTTTATATCTAACGATACTCCGTTGGATCCAATTTATCAGCTGGACTGACAACCCTCACTAAACATGATTATCAAAACTGAACTAATGCATGCATACATGATATTACCATGAGTAATTACAAGTCAACAAGGAATTGATAACATCATTGCATGAAAACTTGTAGCTCTGACAATGATCTATTCAGAGAGTTTCCAATTCATGTCAACCATAAATCAAGTATGTGATTCTTGTTCTTATAGGCATGAATTGAATCATACAATAGCAAACAAATTGAATTGCATAAAAACAATTAAATGGAATTCTATAACAACAAAACAAAATAACATTAACCAATCAACGATTCTAAGAATATCCTGCTCACTACATACATCAATTCTGGAACTATGCTAATGGCAATTTAAAGCTAATCTAATGCAACATAAATCTATATAAGGTGCTACTTCTGAGTTGAAGGGGGCCCTGCCTCCTCAAAAAAGTATGCTCATTATAAGATTACTCACGAACTCAACAACAAAGAGATTGAACATAGATCAAATTGATTATATTCATAAAATTAGAGTACAAGCAGAGTATTAACCTTGTTCTTTCAACTCTAGTTATTCCTCTTGTCCAAAGTGCCTTATATAATTACATTTAATATTACAGATAATTCTGGCAATCAAGCCCATGCCAAATCGACTCAAACTAGTCTATACAATACAGATTTGGACTTTAGATATTCCAACAAGAACATATTACATAATTAGATAACTCGTTGCAATTTCATGTTGGAAAGCATGAAATTGTAACCACTTGTGCATACTGTTGTCCCCTATCCTAGGGATAACTAAGGAGATCATGTCTCAAGGCCCACAGGTCCTAGACATGGAGTACTGAGAGCCATACGACATGATCTTGGCCCCGGAGGGCCCATCTTTTATTCAGTGCATCCCATCTATCAACATCAACAACATCCATCCCACCACCCTGGTCCTGAAGTAGTAGTGGGTCTTTCTCCATGAGGTAATGAGTCAGGGTATCATGGTATGTGTCACTATGATTTTCGAATCATTTGAATATGTTACACTGAACTCTCCTTTGTTTCATAACGTTTGCTAGGAAATTATGCTCTTTAACTTGTTCATACCTGGGGGGGGGTGACATAATGCCCTAGTAGGTTGGTTCCCTTTAGGATGAGTTGCCACTAGGTGGGTCTATGAAGGTAATGATCCATTCCTTCCATACTTACCATTTTTCATTGTTATCCCTCTCATCTTCCCCTACCTTGGTTCGTGCATTGGGTTTTCCACACTAGGAAGGGTTGTGCCTTGCCTTGTGGGAAGAAGGGGCTAAAGGCCCAGAGGGTAAAAGTAGTTGGCAAGAGTTAAAATCCAAAATAAAACCTTTGAGATGCTTTGCCCAGGGATTCCTGAGAAAGAAATAAAAGGATTGTCAGTAAGAAAAGGGGACCCGTAAGATAAAATAAAACTCAAGGTCTAGTTGGTGGATGGGAGGTCTCATCATGAGCCGACCTATTAGGTCCATGGGAATGTAGCAGTATGACACTGCCATCTATCTAGTCACCAAACCAGGTTAGTGTCTCTTGGTGGCATAGCTAAGAGAAAGGGGGTCTCATCACAAGCTATCCTTCTCATTTTCGTGAAGTGGTTGTGGGTAACGCTGTCACCACTGGTAACCACACCAGGACAGTTTCCCCCATATTTTTCCTTGAAAAGAAAAAGAAATAAGATAAAGAATAAAATGCATTGAATGGGCTAGGAAACAAAGACACCCATGACAAGGCGCAATGCACCCTTTACATAGGCACCCACATGCACGACCTACATTTCTATCACTGCACCCTCTGCCCAAACATTTTCCCTACACCATATCATACATTTACATGACCTAGATTGGGCTTCACCTAGGAAACACCCCAAACTTGAGGAGAATTATCCCAATAGGACATCCCGAGACCCTCTCCAAACCTGACTTGTTAAACTTCATAATGTCTTTGAGCATTTGTTTGGGTAAAGGGGGGTTTGATGCACATGTTTGAGTAATTTCATTATTGTATGTGATTGACATTGCTATGATCCTTGTGAATTATGAGCCCATAGAGGGTGTACTTGTTGTTGCTACAGGACCAAGCTCGATGGAAAAGTACATATGGGGAGATTATTAGCTCGGATTTCCATGGGGCTAAAAGCCTACCAGATGGATGTTGTGACCCCAACCAGGGGCAACGAGACACCAGAAAATGGCACGAGGAAGGAAGAAGGAAGTTTCCCCTGAGACACTCCGGCAGGCCTAGACCCAGGGGGGTCTTTCCCTTCCACCATGACATTGGCCCTTGAAGGCCCTTGGCATCATCATGTTGACCCTTGATGTCATCCAGTTAGGGTTTGGCATTTGGCATTTATGAGGACAGTTTGGTGCTAGTTTGCACGTGTGGCAACATTTGAGGCCTCTAGAGGCTTAGTGTTTTGCATTTGAGGCCTAGTGTTCCATGATAGGGGTCTAACGCCACCCTATAAGGGCATGTCATCATCCCTAAAATGAAATTAGGGTTTTAATTGTGATTTTATGTAAAAATTAGATTTTTGATGTAAACTGACCATGTCAGCCTTTTATGACCTAAAATATGATTAAAGGTCATTGATATTGTATAAATAAGAGATTAATATCTTATATTTTGTTTTTATCATTCACTCATCACACAAGTGGTGGTCTGAAATTCAGCCTTCTTTAAGGTTTCTTGGCTGAAATTAGTGGTGCACACTTCTTGGAGGAGGCATTTATTGGTGTACTTTGGCAATTTTCATGTGGAGGATCTTCAACTAGGGTTATTGCTTGATTGTTCTTGGTGAAGTAAGTAGAAAATCTGCATTTATTTATTGTGAATGAATTCTTATGGTTAATTTTACTTGTTTCATGTCTAATATTATGAAATTGCTTGCTTGAAACCCTAGGGGAAAGACATATGTTATTATCTTTTTCCCCATAGTCTTCCATGTGCTAAAATTTCTTGAAAGGCACCCAGCTTGAAGTAGATACTAGAGCCCTACCATTTTAGCACTCTAGTAACCCTACTTCCATGCCCAATTGCATATTTTATTACAATTTGTTTAAGGAAAGGATAAATTGCTAGGGCCTAAACCTTGTTACTTTCTAACAATTTTCTCTTAGAGGTGGATTTTTGAGGCCTTGGGATACCGACACCTTTCTTATCCTTTCCATCCCTTTGACATATCATTATCATTGCTATCTTTCCTCAAAGATTTGTTTCTGCCATTAGTGACTCCATTTACCCTAGAAAGACACTAGACCACCATCTACAAGTGTTGATTTATCAAATAAACACTCATACTTTTATCCTTGAAGCTTTTACTAACATTTGCTAACCCTAAACTAGACTAACTCCCAAGCTAACTTGCTGTTGTAGAAAAACATTGCTACATCTATACAAAAACACATTGATTCGATACATTTGCCTACATAACTTGCACTTAACCCATTCAAAACTCAATTGTGATAATTGCTAGTCAATCTGCTAGGTAAGTGCTAACTTTGTATGGTGTTTTCTTGCACTTTTGACCATTAGAATTTGTTTTTGTTGCAAATGATTGCTACAGACATCTAATTGCAGCAAATTATTTGAAAAAGTGATATTAAAATCTAGCTAAACATTACCAACTTTGCTTGTGACAACTCATTATCAATTTGCCTATTCAAAGTTACTTTTTCTTGCCCTTTTCAAGCAATTTCAAGGCATAAATCTTGTGGCTGTTATAAAATATTAGTTGTTGTTATAAACTGTTGTATTTTTGCAAATTCATATAAGCTAGCTTACTTTATGAAGGTTTATTGTCTTATGAAGCACTAACAGTAATTTGGTACTTGGAAAGTGCCCCCGTTTTCCTTGTTGTCTTGTTCTTAGCAGGTACACAATATTATCTATTTGCTTCATCTTTATAAGACATAAAGAAACCTTTTGATTTGAGTGATCTGTGAAAGGGGAAGGATTTCCTTGTGATTACTTGCCTTATCCTTCTCAAACCCCCCAGGTCACCGGGGACATCTTCCCTGGGGTAGTCTTGACATACTCCTAAATAGAAAGGGATCTCCTATTAAGGTGACAGTGATAGGTTATTCCCAGTTACACCAATTTTGTATCCACTTGCCTTGGGCTTTTGGGAAAGTCAAAATTGTGCGATAACAAATACTATAGGAATCGGTTGGAGGTTAACAAAGGCTAACATTCACGACGTTGAGATCTTTTCCAATCTAGATGGTATCTGTCCATGTGTCCACAATGCTACAAAAAACCCATATCATTGATTTAGTTGGAAGGCATGACACATATCCTAACCATAGAAGTGAATATAGGACATGATCAACAAACTACAAGAACATTCTAACAGATTCGTTAACTTAGGAAATTAAACATATTTTACCTATTAAACAAAGAAGATTGCAACATTAGGCAAGGACAATTACCTTGAATCCAAGAATACACTTTTGAGGTCAAAATATCAAAATATTTGTCATCATAGGGTAATGGGATGGGTAGGTGGCTAGGTAAGTAATCAAAATAGGGTGATATAGAATGTCCTAGTATGAAAAAATAGGGGCCCTACACTAACAAAGGAAATATGAGAGGAGTTACCCCAAAATGATTTCCTTCCAAATGGTAGACTTTACCCTTCAATGGATAGATTTTGCTAACTTTGTAGAAGATTTTAAAAGCCACTATCAACCTTTATGCACCAAATAGAAACCAAGGGAGAAGAACTTCAAGAATTGACACCAAATAGTTATGCATCCCACAAATAAAGAGCCCTCATATATCACATATGCTCCAAGAAAGATATGTTGATTGAGCTCCAAGGAGGGGAAGCTAAGAAAATCCAACCATATGCCTCAACATATGTGCACATTAATCCCCAATATGGCACGTGTTGACCAATAAATCATGAGGAATAGTGGATCCAAGTAAGAGTAAGTCAAAGTATACCATGAACCCATATGCCAAGTCATCAAGAGCCTCAACAACTCGTCAAGGAGAAGGACGACCTCATCAAAACATACATGAAGTGAAGATAAGTGTGCACATGCCTCCAAATGTGGGCCTAGGAAGGTGAGTGCTCAAGGTGACATCATGCTCCATTCTACAAGTAATCCATACACATGTGAATATCATCCATAAGAGCTAGGGAATTGGACAAAAAGATCCCTAACCATGCCCATGTTAATCCGTCCAAGTAACAAAGGATGTGTAAGTAAGTGAGTGTATGCCAAGTTTTCTATGCCATGATGAAGTCAACCAAATGATCAAGCTAATGCAATGTCCACTTAGCCCCAAAGTGATAGGGAATTCCACCAAGCGATCCATACATTCACATATCCAATCATCTAGCAAGGATTGGAAACTAGAACATCACATGATCAAGTGTAATGTTATCTCTCTATGATAAGAAAGTACACCAAGAAAAACACCATAAAATCCTCTAGCACATCATCATTCATGTCATCAAATATCTAAGGAACCAAGTGAACACCCTAACCATTCAAATCTCTTTGTGATGAAAATCACAAGGGATGTGAAAATAGTCACTAGTATAGGCCTCATGCAAAATGAGGGGTAACACTTCCAATTAACAAAACATGATAAATCCTTTGGTATAATCCTTTGCATATGTAGATGTCTTGTACCTATTTGTGTCCATGTATGAATTGATATTGATGGAGAACGAACTACTTTGCAAATAAAACAATTTACAAGTCACATCAATGAATGCCCCTTTAACTTCGAGACCATTTTCATTTTTGATGTATTTTCACTCCTCATCAAACTCATCAACTTGACAATCTAATGATTCATCCTTGGATAATGTTTTGGTGCCTCCATTATCATTCAAACTCATTAACTTCACAATCCAATGATTCATCATTACCTTACCTTGTGTTTTCCAATGATTCCTTATATCATATTTTTTTAAAGCATATGCTAGCATAATTATTGTCCTCATTACTATTGTAGCATTGAATTATAGGTATTGTAATGAAAGACATACTCTCTCTTTGCCCCTTTCATTTGAATGGTCCTTTTAATTTCTGATGCATCTTCATTCCTCGTCAAGTTCATTAACTTCACAATAATGATTCATCATTACCTTTCCTTGTGTTAATGTGTAAGCATTCCTTGGATACTACTCTAATGCCTCTATTATCCTCCAAGTTCACTAACTTTAGAATCTAATAATTTTTCATTACCTTTCCTTGTGTTATGTTGTGTAAGCATTCCTTGAATATTGTTTGAATGATTCCATTGTCATAATTATTGTCCTTATTATGTATTGTACCATTTATTTATCAACATTGTATTGAAGGCACCATTCTCTAATATTCTATTTGTCTAGCATTGATTTATGAGCTCTATATTGAAGGACAAATTCCCCAATATAGTCCTATGAGATATATATGTAGTTTGTTCTCTTATATGGATGTTTTAATTAGAGAGGTTTTGACCTACCTATCTCCCTTTGGTTGCTTGTCTCTTTTCTCTCCTAATTCATTCTTATCTCATGTAATTTAACCCTTCTCAATTGCTAAAGTGTCTCTATTGATTCCTCCCTATAAGCTTCTTTTTATCCATTTTTGTGGACATTGCTTAAGAGACATATAATTGATATAAAAAATATCCAAATTTCAATGTGTTCATATAGTGCACATTGATAAAATCCCTAATGAATTTTGACTACATTGAAACTTATGCTCCTTCTAATTAACATAATATAATAAATCTCTTGCTCTAATCCTTCACATATGGTTGATAATCCAACTACTTCCAAGAAATACATTGTAGTGAAACAACTACCGAGGTTCTTGTACATTCATTCTTACATAAAGACTTCAAATGCAAAACCAAACATATAAGATATAATTAGCATTTTAGAGACAAAATTCTTAGCAAAAAAAAATACCCCCAACATAATTTGCACATCCCCTTCATTCATGCATGTTTACATGTAAATTCCCCTAGTGAATTCTTAAATTTGTAGCTAGATATTTGATTTCCCATAGTTTTTTTCATATCCTAAGACTATACCTAGAAATCATATTCATTGGATATCATGGGTATAGTTGATAACAAAATTCATCACGAGAAGTTTTGATCATTATTTCATGTGTGTGTGTGTAGTTTTAGCCTAGTGGGATAACTTGAGTGATTGAGTGCTTTGAGCTTCATGCAAGAGGTTCGAGAATCAATATTTGGGGCTAGTTGCCTTTGTTGTGCACCTCACTCGATTTCCCTACCATGTCATGCACCATAATCAATATCGATGGATTTACATTGGGTTCCATCTCTTGTATTTCTCATATTTCTAAAATCTTCTCTCCCAAGTTTCCCTTGTAATCTTTGACTTTGGAATATCTAAAAACAAATATGATTACATGTTTTTTTGGGTGATTTGCATGAAGTTGCATTCCTATAGATTAAAGAACACGGTGTGCATGCCTCCATAGTGGAAAAAAAAGCAGTGCGGTTGGTGTCATGTGTGAGACACGTGTACTTGATTGTTAACAATCTATAATGAATGGAAAATCACTTACCATGAACACGACAATTATAGCCAACAACTACCACAAAAATACAATTACTTGGAATCTTGAATTTTCTTTGGACGGTGTCCTTGAAAACTATGGTTTGTTTCATTTGCAAAACTTTACATACATTATCGAAGACTGCTTGTTTAATAGTTTGCATATTTTTCTTCTTGTAAAATACACATCATTAGAATTAAGAGAAGGAAAAGTAGAACATTTTAGAATTTGTTTGAACAACATGATACTAAAGCTTTATTTTTTCACCAAAATAAGCTAAACACACAAACACTTTTTGAAATGCATAATGTTAGTGATCTAGAGGTTTATTTACAATGAATGTCAAGATTGACATAGATTAACATATATCATGGGCATATAGGGTTATAGGAAGATGGTTTTTTCCCCATGGAAAACCTAGCAAGGAAACCCAAGGGATGCTTCCCCACATTTATGGCTGACATCCTCAGTAAACCCCATTGATGTAAACTAGTTCACCTCATCTAAGGGGATTCAAAATGGTACCTACAAGCACGAAACTAGCCAATGCCCAACAACATTAGTGACACCTAGCCAAGCTAACCCCTTGAGCTATGGGGAGATGTATTTTGCATACACTGGCTATCAAAGTGTCTATGCATACCATTAAGATTTTGGTCAACCACCTAAGAGAGAATTTATCTAGAATTCAATTCAACTTTGAAAAAAATACATCTATGACACCGTGTTCCATGATGAGAATATAATAGGTGGACATTTTGAGCCACTTTTGTGAAAGAGACAAGTGGTGGTGGTACAAATGAATGATGTACTATGATTTAAAATTCTAGATGAAAGGGTATGGATGGATAGGAGTAGAAACAAAATGATAGCGAATGACATGGAATGAGTTTGTGGATTCAATATTCTTTGTGGTAAAAGTCAAGACAATTTCCCATTTTACACAAAATAACTATGATGTGCCTTCCTTGTGACCATCACAACATAAAACATTTTTGAAATGTAACTATGCATATTGAACATTATTTTAATGCATGGATAGAACAATATATGGTGGTTGATATGTTTAGGCAAAATCTATTAGCAATGAGTTGGAAAAACTACATTCAAAAGTTGTCATTTCCATACAATTAAACCAATGTAGACGATGGTCTTTTTGCTTTTTCCTAGATTTCATATTTCCTATAAACATAAATATAGATATGTACTTAAGATGCTATAATTGTCTCAAAGATATTCCATTCATCGAATAAAGAACCAAAGACCTTTTGTGCTATCCAAGATCATAACATCAAGCCCCATTTCCACTTTGAACCATTGCAAAGAGTAGGAACATATATTGATGTACTCCCTTCTATGCTTTTATCAGGGAAACAACATTAGACGATAAATTGTGAATAAATTTGAATGTGGCACACTAATAATCTTATTAAAATGATTTCGTGCAACAAGAGGATGCTCCTATGCTTGATTACAAAAAAACTATAAACAATTTGAAACCAATCAAAGAAGCCCAAGGAAGAGAAGATGCTCTTAAAGTTGTTCCTACTTTTTCTTCTAGGGTAGAAGAAACACACCAAAGCAAGATGAATGTGCATCACATTAAAACCCTTATTAGAAATAAGTACACAAATCATCAAACAACACTCAAACTTGAACCAACAACAATTAGGGAAAAGACACAACGAGTGGAGCCTATAATTAGGATGAGGTCATGCTTCTAATAATATTATACCTCTTGAACAATCCAAAAGTAAAAAAAGTGAACCCTTTTTCAAGTGCTTTTCCTACACAATTTTGACCATTGAGGTCTCACAAAAGAAATTGGTGCATTCAAAGGAGCGAATAAAAAAAAGAACTTGGAAAACATATACTAGTTGCTTGCCAAATAACAATATCAAAGACAAGTGTCGGACACACCTAATCATGATTGGATTGTTTGCAATTGAACTTGTTCACAAAAAAAATGTCTGTGTCAAGAGACCATTGCTATTATAAACTATAAAGCTTTGCTTGGAGCACTTGGCCTTAGAAACAAACACAAATGGCATCATTGAAAATATATGTGTTTGCATGCATTGCAACATGACAAGATTCCAAATTTGCAACTCAACATGAAATTAGGTGAAATAGAAAGATATATACAATGAGACAACTATCTAAACTCAAGGAAAGGCCAATAACAATAAGATTGTCTTTCTTGCAAATAAGGGCAACAGGTCACATGTTTAGGAAACCATAGTTAGGCCTAATTGGAGGAGATCAATGCCCCTATTGACACATGTTGAATCCAAAAACATGATTTTCCTTAGGAGATAGACAAAAAGAGTACAATGGCAATTACTCTTAAAAAAATTAGTTTAAAAGTGCCTACGTCGTTGGACACATTTGTGTCCACATGGTCATGAAGGCGTTGAAGTGCCTGTGAAAAATGACACTTTGCAAGATGGAAAATTTCAAAACAAATGATAATTGGAAACAAATATTTTTTGAAGTGAAGGATGTATAGGTGGTCGAGACAAACACTGACAATGAGAATGCTAACAATGAAGACAATGATGAGCCAATAACAAAAACATTGGTCCATGGTTTCACTCAGTCATTTAGAATTTGAGATTTTCAAAATAATAAAATAAATATTGCCCTCCGTGAAGGCTACTTTCACTTATGGATCTTTGAAGACAAGTACTTAAGGGAGATGAGTTTCCTTACACTTTTATATGGAGAAAAACAATAAGGTGATATTAGAAAGAACTTTACACACCCATAAATTTCTAAACATGAGTTGCTACAAAATGACCATAATTTTGCTTATACACAAAAAACTTGTTTAACAATTCACGTTAACCTAAATCAAGTGCTCAATTGCATTTCAATTAGAATATGAAAAGGATAACTTAAAGGAAGGAAATTGTTAGCCAAGGATGCATGCAAGAACACATAACTAAAAACAATTTTAGATCACATCCTCAAGCCGCACATTTGTTACATAGACCTCAGGAATATTTGGACATTACCAAACTATTTCAATGTTTGTGGAAGAATCTATATGCAATGATATGAAAACTAGGACCATCAACATTATGATGCAGACCCCCTACCTCTAGCTCGGCAGGGTCCGTTGACCTCCCAGTCAAGGATCGTTCTCCAAACTCCCAGAGCCAAAGAAACTCCTTTTGTTCCCTGCTGGAACCCTTGAACAAATCCACAGGTACTATTTGAGACCCGCCCTGCGCAACTAATCACCAGGCGCGAGCCTTTCTCCCACGAGACCATGACGCTATGACCTCAGGCCATGCCAAACATCTTTCATAAATCGAGACTTCAGGAGTGTTGGCGTGATACAAACCCAACACCTAGATCTACAAAACCCCGAATCCCGAAATGGGCTAACAGGTCTTTAGCTCCTCCCTTGGGTTCTTTCCATGTGACTATGTCCTGTGATCATCGACTGAGCCCAAAAGGCGCTCGTCTTATTTCACATATCGACGATGTGGAAGTCAAGGACTTCTATCCTCCCAACTCCCGATAGCTGAATGGCGATAATTCCCCCTTGGACGATCGACGGTCCAAGTATCTCCTCAATAAACGGTTGCGATTAAATCACAATTTCACTTGTCGCGAGTTCTTGCTGTTCCCTCTGTTGACTTTCTTTAGTAACGAGTCAGCAAAACGATGAACTCTCTCCATGTGTCCTCTCTGATGGATGGCCACGATGATGTCGACTCTTCCCCTTTCAAACCTCTGACTTATGTGGACCCTTGCCACATGTCCTCTTGGAAAGGGACGGTAGCGATGATGTCGGGACAACCGACAGCCTGGTTTCAAATCGACGATTCACCTTTCAAGAGTTTGGGGGAGTCTTCACTCTCATTCTCTTGGTAGTTGATTCTTCGATATATGTGGATCTCTACCACGCGTCCTCTCCGATGGACAATTCCGATCTAATCCAAACTTTGATGAGTCTGTTCTCCTCTTCATACACAAGGTTAAACCTTGTGCGCCTTCTTCCGGATCCGATGGCTATCGGTCCTCTACACTTAGATCTGGCGGCCTGGATCTGAATTTCCCTGTGCGCGTTCCTCCTATGTCTGGACGTGGATTCAATGGTCTAGATATTCTCTCCCGGTGCCGATCTGACGACAACTGTGCTTATCCTTCTGAGATTTTTCTCCTTCTCCTTACCTTAGGAGGTTTCCATGCTTCGAAGGTCTCGACCTTCAATATTTCTCCTGCGAGCTCTGATCCTTTGGGTCTCTTCTGCGTTTCTAGAAAAGCTACCTCTCCTGAGCTTGGTCAACTTGAAATTTGATGTTGGCCCTAACACCTTCCTTGCGCTCTACGCGCAACTTCGTGCTATCTCTCCTGAGCTTTGTCTGAGGTTTGGACTTTGAAGAGCCTCAACCTGCTATTCCTTTCTATTGGAACTCTCTGTGCAAGGGAACTATTCCTTCCGAGCTTTGTTGACTTGAATTATCTAAGGGAATCGACTCCTTTTCTTTCCCTTCGAAGGGGAATTTGGTGCCTTCCTGAAAACCTCCCGCTCAAGCACACACTGAGCCTATAGAGTATTCAACAACTCTACGAGGGTCTTCTCCTGTCTCTGAAATCAAAACAAAGTTCTTCTGTGCACTCGTTTCACTTGCTCGATGCCCTCCTAGCAGAGCTTTATAGAACCTTCAGTGACTCTGTCTACTCTCTGTGCCCTCCTCTGCACAATGTTACCTCCAAGGTGTTCAACAACCTTGAGGCTTCTCCTTTCGAGGCTATGACTTCCTCTGGTGCGCCCTCCTGGCATGTCTTTGCCTGAACTCCGCAAAACTCAGATGTGCACTCTTTGCATTGGCTTACAGAGTCCTCAATACTCTGTCATGCAACCCCTTGCATGAAGCCACAAAGAACCCAGACTGAAAAATCAAAGAAACTCCTGAATATATGAGTAAATCTATCTATCCCTGCAGATGGCATCTAACATACATCTACAACATACGCACATAAAAGGATAAAATATGTTCATAAACACACACAATACAATATGCCGGAAAAAATGCTCTGTTTGTATTAATATGAATGCCTGATTACAATGTGTTCGAGCTTTGACTGCAATAGAGTCTCAACTCTCTCTTCTCTTGCTTCTTCCTAACTCACACCTTTCTCTCCCTCTAGAACTCACTCATCTAGATACAAAAAAAGATCGTTTACAATGAGTGGCTTTTCGAGATCTTCCCTCCATCTCACCTACTCTCATTAATTACATTGAATGGTTATTGAATGGCTGTCTAGTCCGAGTTGGATATAGATCTCAGCCTGCTATCATGCACTAAAGGCGACTCTATCTACAACCTACACAAAAACATGGCTTGGCTCTACCGACCTTACAATCATTTAATTCATTTAATTTCAATTTGAAATTTGAAATCGAGAGGGCTGGTGCCTCTCTTCTCCTTGAATGCGTGCTCTGATGTGCTAGCTAGCTAGCGCATGTGCTGAGTGAAGTGATGCTCCTGCATCATACTCCACTGCTGCAAAAAATTCACGAGCTCTTGCTCATGAGCTCCCCAGTTATGTTGAAATCCACCTAGATCCCAAACTGTTCGTTGGAGCTGTCCATCTACTCCACTGCTTTGCTGCTGTTGCTGCTACTTCCTTGCTGCTCTAGTAGGCTTCCCTCTGTTCAACTTCTCCCTGCTGACAGATTCTTGTGCTAACCTCAACATCAACTTTCTGATTTCCTCAATTACCTCATCCAACTGCTCCAGTTGCTGGTCCTCTTTATGCAGTCTCCTCGGCTGCACTTCTTCCCTGCAAATGGGTAGATCAATTCTATCCCCCGTGCAATTTTATCCATATCTTGTGGCCTTAGCTTGCCACTTTGATGCAAATTTCAACTCTGCAGTCGGTTCACTGAGCTGCTACTCAGCTTCCTTTTCTGACATATTTGTTCTGCCAGTTCTCCTGCTGGCATATCTCCAGGTTCTTCCAGCTGCTCCCCAGACTAGAATTCTTCTTCATTTTCTGCTGCAGGCTTCAGTGCTGCAGTTACCTCCTGTTCAACGTCCTGGTTGAAAATTTCAAGCAATTCTGTCGAATTCCCTTCTCTCGAAATCTACATGACTGTCTATTGGCAGTCATATACTTTCTTTGGATTGTTCAATCAATCCTCCAGCATTCCTAACTCATTCTCTCATGGAGTTAGTACCTCATCTGCACACTCTCGTTATGCTAAGATAGATTATGATGCCTGCTCCATTTGCTCTTCCTCTATGACAGTCATTGCTGGCTATCCTTCTCCTCTTGTTTCCTTTGCAACACAAGATCTCTCTTTAACTAGGCTATGTGGCAGGAATGCCTCTATTCCTCCAATGATCATAAGAATCCTCTGACCCTTCTTTGTTAGCTCTCCTTGCTGATCCAACCTCACCCCTGAGTTCATGAGACTCTCACATGGCCTCATATGCTCTCCCTTGCCCACCTGGAAATATGGGATTTCTTCTCTGCCCATCTGGAAGTCTATGGGATCCTCCAATGATGCCATCTCATTGCCCACCTGGCAACTTGAAAGTTCCTCACTGCCCACTTGGCAGTTTCTGAGATCTCTGCTTGATCTCTCCTCCTCACCATCACTGAGACTCTTCCCAGCTTCTGGCTCACAAATATGAACCACTTCCTCTTCACTTCTAAGGGTTTCAACATGCCTAAGCCATCCTCTCAACAACTTTCGCTGTCCTCTGGCCAACAATTTCTGAAAGGGCCATTTTGCTTTCCTCTTCAGAGGCCATTCATATACCCAATGCATTTTTTCATCCTACTACATTTTAAATGAAAGCTTCTCCATTCTTTCCCTTATCTTGCTGAGTTCTTTATTTATCTCAACCTTGTTTTTCTGTTGGTGATATTCTTTTGGACTACGTTCATGGCCTTCAATAGCCATATTCTTTCTCTCTGGTTTCAACCCACCTGGTTGCCTACCATTTGTTGCATGCCTTGCAACAATATTTATAGAGCATCAACACTCTATCTTCTTCTTCTTCTATTTTGCCTCCCTCTATTTGCAGTCTATAGACAAAAAGTGGCTCTGATACCACTTGATGCAGATCCGCTACCTCTGCCTTGGCAGGGTCTGCCGACCTCCCGATCAAGGATTGTCCTCCAAACTCACCGAGTCGAAGCAGCTTCTTTTGTTCCCTGCTAGAACCCTTGAACAAATCCACAGGTCCTCTTTGAGACCCGCCCTGTGCAACTAAGCACCAGGCGCGAGCCTTTCTCCCAAGTGACCACGAAACTATGATCTTAGGCCACGCCAAAAGGCTTCTTTCATAAATCATGACTTCGAGAGTGTTGGCGTGATACATACCCAACACCCCAGATCTATGAAACCCCGAACCCTGAAATGGGCTAACGGGTCTTTAGCTCCTCCCTTGGGTTCTTTCCATGTGACTATGTCCTGTGATCATCGATTGAGCCCAAAAGGTGCTCATCGCATTTCACATATCGACGATGTGGAAGTCAAGTACTTATGTCGTCCCAACTCCCGATACCCGAATGCCGATAATTCCCCCTTGGACGATCAACGGTCCAAGTCTCTCCTCAATCAACGGTTGCGATTAAATCACAATTTCATCTGTCGTGAGTTCTCACTACTTTGTCTGTTGACTTTCTTCAGTAATGTGTCAACGAAATGTTGAACTCTTGCCACGTTTCCTCTCTGATGGATGGCCATTATGATGTCGACTCTTCCCCTTTCAAACCTTTGACTTATGTGGAACCCTGCCACACATCCTCTTGGAAAGGGATGGTCGCGATGATGTCGAGACAACCAACGACCTGGATTCAAACCGATGATTCACCTTTCGCAAGTTTGGGGGAGTCTTCACTCTCATTCTCATGGTAGTTGATTCTCTGATATATGTGGATCTCTACCACACATCCTCTCTGATGGACGGTTCTGATCTAATCAGAACTTTGATGAGTCCATTCTCCTCTGCATACACAAGGTTAAACCTCGTGCGCCTTCTTCTGGATCCGACGACTATCACTCCTTTGCGCTCAGATCTGGCAGCCCAGATCTGACCTTCCCTGTGTGTGTTCCTCCTATGTCTAGACGTCGATTCAATGGTCCAGATATTCTCTCCTGGTGCCAATCCAATGATAGCTATGCTTATCCTCCTGAGCTTTCGCTCCTTCACCTTCCCTTAGGAGGTTTCCATGCTTCGAAGGTCTTGACCTTCGATATTTCTCCTACGAGCCCTAATCCTTTGGGTCTCTTCTATGTTTCTGGAAACTTTACCTCTCCTGAGCTTGGTCAACTTGAAATTTGACATTGGCCCTAGCACCTTCCCTATGCTCTATGCGCAGCTTTGTGCTATCTCTCCTGAGCTTTGTCTGAGGCTTGGACTTCGAAGAGCCTTGGCCTGCTGTTCCTTTCTTTTGGAACTCTATGCGCAAAGGCACTATTCCTTCTGAACTTTGCAGACTCAAATTCTCTAAGGGACTTGGCCCCCTTGTCTTTCCATTCGAAGGGGAATTTGGTGCCTTCTTGGAAACCACCTGCTCAAGCACACCTTGCTGAGCCTACATAATATTCAACAACTCTACGAGGCTCTTCTCCTAGACACTTCTCCTGTCTATGAACTCAAAACAAAGTTCTTCTGTGCACTTGTTTCACTTGCTCGATGCACTCCTGATAGAGATTTATAGAACCTTCAGGGACTTTGTCTACTCTCTATGCCCTCCCCTGCACAATCTTACCTCCAAGGTGTTAAGAAACCTTGACGCTTCTCCTTCCGAGTCTATGACTTCCTCTGGTGCGCCCTCCTGGCACATCTTTTCCTGAACTCCGTAGAACTCATATGTGCACTCTTTGCAGTGGCTTACAGAGTCCTCAGTACTCTGTCATGCAACCCCTTGCATGAAGCCACAAAGAACCTAGACTGGAAAATCAAAGAAACTCCTGAATAGATGAGAAAATCTATCTATCCCTGTAGATGGCATCTAACATACATCTACAACATATGCACATAAAAGCATAAAATACGTTCACAAACACACACAATACAATATACAGGAAAAAATGCTCTGTTTGTATTAATATGAATGCCTGATTACAATGTGTTCGAGCTATGACTGCAACAAAGTCTCGGCTCTCTCTTCTCTTGCTTCTTCCTAACTCACACCTCTCTCTCCCTCTATAACTCACTCATCTAGATACAAAAAAATATCTTTTACAAAGAGGGGCTCCTCGAGCTCTTCCCTCCATCTCACCTACCCTCATTAATTACATTGAATGGTTATTCAATGGATGTCTAGTCTGAGTTGGATCTATATCTCAGCCTATTGTCAGCCATTAAAGGCGACTCTATCTACATCCTACACAAAAGCATGTCTTGGCTCTACTGGCCTTACAATCATTTAATTCATTTGATTTCAATTTGAAATTTGAAATCGAGAGGGCTGGTGCCTCTCTTCTCCTTGAATGCGTGCATTGATGTGCTGGCTAGCTAGCGCATGTGCTGAGTGAAGCGATGCTCTTGCATCACATTATGTGTTTCTTTTAGTAGTGTAAAGAATTGATGATCAACACCAATGGGTGCAGTAAGTGATGAATCTCATAGCCACCCATGGATTGGAATAAATGGCACATAAGGAGATCAAGACATAGATTTGATTAGGAATGATCCAATAACTTGTGTGCACCACTACACACATATAATAAATGCTCTACACCAACTAGTTTCCCATGACCAAAAATACTTTGGTGAATTGGAAGACCATTATTTTGTGACATAATTTCAAAATAGAGAAGATCCAACATGACTATGCATTTTTATGGGTGAAGAATGTATCAATCTATGGAACAAACTCAAATACTAAAATAGAGGAATTTATGTATGGACACATGTTGTTTGATACATGAACACTTGTAAATATTCTAGATTAGTGTAGTGCCAACATCACACAATAAATTGTCGATAAAAAAAAATGAAATGTAGGTTCAATTTCTCTATCCCAGCAATGAGAGAAACAAAAATATTAGAACTTATGGAGTTTGACAATAAAAAAACACACACAAATGTGAAGCTAATATTTGGCATTGTAGCAATATACAATGATCCATCTACATTCAATAAATTTCTTGATATCTTGGCCCTTAGAGAAACAAACTACATCCATTCACTCCAAGGTAGTTTGAACTGATCAACAATCATACAAAAAAATGCACAATTAGTGCTTGAATTATATGCTGCAAAAACACAATTTAATTCTTATATTAGAAAACTTGATAGGAAAATGACAACAAAATTCAAGCATATACATGAGGATAGGAAAAAGATAAGATATTACTACAACAATTGATAGACTTAGGAAATATTTTCTAAACTTGCAACAAGTGTTTGCAAAACAAGTTGTTTACTCTTCTTGTCTTTGCCATTGAATTCTAGCTCAAAAAATGTGTTTTTGTTAACACTTCTCCTAATGAAAAAGTGAATTCATACTAAAGAAGCCTAGAAATATATAGTGTGAACCTAATGATTCAAAAGATGTTGATGCAGACCCCCCTTCTCCCCTCGGGGCTGCTCGACCTCCCGATCTAGGATCGTTCAAATCAAGGAGTCAGATCGACTCTTCGGGCCTTTATTAGACCCCAATCAATCTACATAGGTCCCATTTCCTTCTTCATGTAGGTTCTATCAATCCCGTGGGCTCTTTCCTGGCCTCTTCTTTTATTGGACTAATCGGTAGGTGCGAACACTAACAGATCTCCCTAGATCCACCTAGATCTAGAAAAAAACACGACAGGACATGACTCTTTCCCTAAGTTATGACCATCGAATTAGCTAGTAAGGAGGAAGAAGTGACATACCTTTGTATCGCTTCCTTAGGCCTTTGTTGCTCCCACTTTGCTCCAGTGCTCTCGTGAGGTCAAGACCAAGACAACACAAACCAACCAAAGTGAAGATAGAAAAATGTATTCAATCGTCAACTTATGCATATGATCAAGGAATTACACAATAAAGTAAGAATGACTTTATGGGAAAAGGACATGCCGCTGTATCATATTAATCGAAAGTAGAAGATACAACCTGATCACCTTGATGTCGCAAGCTTCCTTTCGGTGACTCTTGGTTCCCACACACACACTTGCTCGGTCCTTGCATGAAGAAGATCCAATTCCTCTTGATAGACCTACTAGAGTCTCCAAGCTTCTGTTCAATCTGGGTTCTTCACACAATTCCTTCACCAATTCTTCAATTAATCTTGCTTAACATTTTCCATGAGAATCCTTTCAATATATAGGAGAGGGTGAGATGGTTACATGGATGAGAATGAT
>JZKD02S0108591.1:27179-38887 GCA_000966675.3 Picea glauca | reverse complement strand
GTGCCACCTAGCCTCTTCATCCACGATCTTGATAACAAACATCCAAATTTAGGTGGTATGTCTGCCACTACTATATCCATAACCATAGTCTTCATGGATGCTTGGGTTAAAGTTATAGCCAAGTCCTTGATCATTCTGAGACATTTGACTTTTTGAGAGTCAAAAGAGAAAAGATCATGGTAAGACTTGGTGATATCTAACCCAAGTTCATCCATGACCGCCTTTGGCATTAAATTGTGAGAAGCACCGGAGTCCAACAAACAGTTATGTAATGTTTTCTCATGAATATTTAGAGAGATGTAAAAGGGAGGACGATTTTCATCTCTATCTTCTATCATTTGGCCCAGAGTAATGGTTGGATTTTCATCATATATGTTGAGAATATCAGCAGAAGGGGATATAGATTTGGGATCCAGAGTTTTGAGGATATCTTTTTTGAACATTTCATTTTTCATTAACTCAACAAGAGGAATGGGGATTTTAATTTTCTGTATTTCAGCCTCAAAATTGAAAGAATATGGGACTTTATCAGAGACTTTATTAGAGACTTTATCAAATACTTTTACCTCATTTAAAGGAGCTTTCTGAATGCTTTGCTATTCAATAGGGGTCTGGCTTTCTGGAATTTGTTGCTTGACAGGGGCAACAGTCTTCTTGGGAGGAGCTGATGCTTTTACTTTTGAGGGATCTGTTTGCTGATTCTCCGATGTCTGATCTTTTTTCTTAACAAGGGATGTGATCTTTTCAAGAGAGGATGGTGCATTTTGTTGGGCAGTATCAAACTTAGATTGGAGATTATATCTATTCTTATCTTTTGTCGTAAAAATGCCATCATCAACATAATTTTCCTCTGTTTGTTCAGTCATCAATGCCTCTTCATAGTCGTGTTGTGTCAGATAAGATTTACCTGTTTCTTCTCCAACACAATGAATATTATCTTCTCCATATTCATGATAATCACCTTCATCTTCATCCATCATGACATTCTGAAGAGGGGCCTTTATTCTCTGATCTTCAGTAGGATTCTTTTCTCTTTGCAAAATCTGCGTTGGCTGATTATTTCTTCTGAAGTTGTTAGGATTTTGATTTGGGTTCCTACCTGCATAATAATACGTGCCCCTTCCCTTTATAGGCTGCTTATTTTCAATATTGAGCTTAGATATCTCATAGGTTAGAGACTCTAACATCTTAGCCATTTTATCTAACTTTGGGTCAGCACTTGATGAAGAAGAAGCTTCATTCCTTGGCCTTCTCCTATGAGAATTTCCCTTTAGCTTTTGAGAGGCTAAAATATTTGATTCCACCTCAAGGGAAACATCTTGCATCAGAGATAGTGTAGGTGACCTCCTTTCTCTCAACAATAAACAGAAATCTGAGTCAAAAGCATCAGAATATGTGATTTTGGCAGAAGCATCTGAAGGTTTTATCTTTACTGGTATTTTACTGTACATCCGGTTAAACCTTTTAGTGAAATCATAGATTGACTCACCATTTTGTTTCCTTAGATTTCCAAATTCTGTGATATAGTATACAAAATCTCTTCTATCACCCGAGTGTTTCAAGAAGGTATCATCCAGTTGCTCAATTCCAGCTATGGAACCAACAGGGAGTTCTTTGAACCATTTCCTAGCATGGCCATCTAAGCTTTGGACAAAAACTCGTGTCCAAACATCTTCCTCCTCAATATTAAGGTTTTTAGCATAACTGTAGAAAGCCTCAATATGTTCTTCAGTAGACACATCGCCTTCACCTGTGAATTTGGGCATATACTTCTGATAGTCTCCTGTCGGCATAGCTAATACTGGGTTTGGAAATATAAGTGGTGCATACCTAGAAGCTAGGATTTGTTGCATCTTAGTTAAAAGAGGTGGTACAGCCATAATGATCAGGGGTGAGAAAGATGATAGTTTCTTTTTTGAGTCTTCAACACTGGGGGAATGTGAAGGAGGTGAATCTTCTAAGGGGAAAGAGGTTTGATATGAGGCTTTGTAAAAATTTGCAAGATGTCCAACTAAGTTTTCTTCACCTTTAGCAGACAACTGTTGAAGAATATGTTCAACAACAAGGAGGCTAGTATAAATGTTTAAATGATCTTCTTTCTACTGTGAATGAAAAGACTCAAGAGAAGAAGAACTATGATTTCTTTCCAAAGTTTTGGATGTTTTTTCAATCAATTTTGAATCTGTTAATTTATCATCATTGCTATTTTCCTGTTGATAAAAAGGAGTTTGTTCTTCTATAGTATTTACAATTGTTTTTTCATTAGTACTCTTGGAAAACAATTCGAATTTTTCTGTAGTAGATTTTCCAGAACTAAAGAGAGGATTACCTTCTGTATTTGATTTTGAGGCTTGACCCTGAATTGTCTTTCCTCTTCTGAGAATTAGTTCTGGATTGGGCACTAGTGTGATAGGTGATTCTTGTGGATTCTCCCTAGTACTGATCCTCTTAGGAGCCAGTATGAACTTGTGGAGTCACCAGATAGATAATTACAACCAATAAAATGTCTAATCTTTGTCTATCATCAAAGATCAGCTCTGTGTCGTATCCCAGGAAAGCAGAACTTAAATTTCGTTTCCCCAGCAACGACGCCAATTTATTATCACTCCAAGAAACTCCTTAGGGTTGTAGACTAAGGATGCTTGGTAACTTAAGAAAATAATGTGTAGATATGCTTGGAACAATGGGATCACTCAATGATTAATGTAATAGACAACTAATCATACATTAAAATGAAACAGTGCTTTTAGAAAACAATAATCAGACCAGATATTTTTAAAGGAGAGGGTGAAGTACACTAATCTTGATTGCCAAATACAACTAGGTGTAGGGCTTAATGCAAGGTAGTAATAAATCCTTCACTTCAAGTCTATGAGCTTAATAAAGAGATAACAATCTTTAAAAGATAAGATAAACTGAAATAAAGTACAGAAAAAGGATGCATGAATATTTCTGATATTGAAAGCAAAAGGAGACTGTAATTCTGTTATCCAATAAGAGTCTATACAGTAGCCAAAAATGTATTCCTAGTTTGAACCCTCATCTCTTAGAAAAGATAGGCATTTATAGCCTTTTACAATCGTTTTTTTAAGATCCTGAAAACTTGGATCTGTATCTAAAAATAGAAAATAAAACTAACTAAGGCAATCGATAACAAAGACTAGTTACTAGAACTCGAACTGTCTTCTATATCAATCTTTGACATCTATACTTCATCGACTTCAGGACTCTGTTGTTTCATGAAAGGTAAAGGCACCTGTCTTCTGTAGCTGGATTTCTTCAATTAACCATAATCGAAACTTTAGGTGACCGATTTAGCATTTGGTCTTCAAAATCTCCACGAATCTCTGATGCTGAGTGTTTCCTGACTAAGTGGTTAATCCTTTGATGCTATTAAACTTCTTTAAATACTTGAAAATTTCCTTGCTCCAGCTTAAGCTTTCAAAAATTTCTTTTTGTGCTTTCACCAGCTAATTCGCCTTATGATCTGCTGGTTAGCTGGTGAAAGCTCTGCCTTTCACCAGCTAACTGGTTGTAAATTTACCCTTTGCGCTGGTGAAAGTTCTGTCTTGGCCAAAAAGGAAACTTCCACCTCCAAAACTGTTGTTTTATCAAAAAATTAGTGTGTCTTTAATTTATCTCCTTGTATATTCACAATAACCTGGGCTAGTACTTGTAAATATGGATGCAACTTATGCTTCTGCTTCAATTTCTTAATTTTCCTCTTAAGGCATTTTTCTAACCACCATAAACTGTTATAATCTTTGGTGATTTTCTTCTTTCTCTTTTTGTCTTTGACACTCTCACGAGCCAACTTCTCAAATGCTGCATTTGTCTCTGCGAAATTGTCAGATAGAGTTTTGTATCTTGCCTTGATTACTCTTTCTAAAACCTCCTATTGAGCAATCACTTCCTTTAGTTGCTTAATTTTTTGTGATCTCTTTGAACTTTTGCTCTTTTATGTTTCACCTTCATCAGTGGGATTAAAAGTCTCACAGTCCTGTGCAAATTCCATGGAGTGTTCAGGGATTTTAATGGCTGGACTTTCATCTTCTTGCTCTGGCTCTGTTTCTGAGTTTGTGTATGGTAGATTTAGAATATTTGTCTTCTTTACTGTAGGCTTCTCTGAAGTGGTTTCAAAATCTAATTTTTTCTTTGATATGTGAGACTTTATGCCGAAAATCCTATCTTCTGGTGGTCCTGGAAGAGTTATCCTCTTCCTCGAGCTGCTGTGAGGAGTTAATTGCTTTTTCCCAGATCTCTTCTGCTCATTCATGGGCTGAGTTTGGGTTTCAAAGCCTTCCCAAAAAAGAAAATGTTGCCAAGTCCTTCCTCTTTGTCTTAGTTCTTCTAGAATTATCAATTTGATCAAGTCGAAATGACAAAGAGTGTTTTTCATACTTAGAGGTTCAACTCTAATCTTTTTACATACTTTGGTTAGGCTTTTGTGAAAGAAGAAAGGTAGATTCAGGAGAGTTTTCCGCGTGAAATGATTTAAGAGCTTCAAATGATATAGCATCAGCTTGTCATACCTGCCTTCTGAGGTTTTATAGAGTTGAATTCCTTTGAAGAGGTCTTGCCATTCGTCCTCCAAATGAGAAATTGACATGCTTTTCTTCCATGTGACATTTCTGAATTCTACCTTAAGATATGCTTTGAAATTGAGATTCTTGGTTGCTGTTGTCTTAAACTAGCTCTAGCCTGATCTAGGTAAGCTGGTTGCTGTGGCAATGGCGGCTTCATAAACTATCATTTCTAAAGAAGCCACACTGGATTTGTTTCCATCATACAATTTAGCAAACACTTCAGTTGTTGTTTGGTGGCAACCATTCTATATCTTTTCAACATAACCCATGCAGCCTACGTTTGAGAGTAGTTTTTGCACCTCTGGATGTGCTTGTAAAAAAGACAGGCTGTCTAATTCTTTCCTCAATAATGAACTGCTTCGTTTCCTTGCCATATGTAACTCGAACCCCAGACAATTTTGCAAACAATGTCACTGTATTTTGCTGATTGAGCCAAGGTTTGGCGCTGGTGAAAACTCTCGGTGTTGCCTTTCAAATATGAAACCATAACATATTGCCTGTAGACAATGCGTGTTGAGAATATCAGTGTCGATTTGATGTCATCAACTGAGTAGTACTGCTCCTTTACCTGTGATGATGAATGTGAATTCGTCATCTCCAACGCCATCATTTCGTGAAGCATGCATTCATGAACACGATCCGCTATGATATTCGATTTAGACGTGCATAACAGAATCCTCATCATTATTTGCTTTCACCAACGCCTCATAATGATTATGTGATGTGTGTCGAGCGTGTCATCTTTTGATTTCTGAAATCGTGGAGGAAAAACACATGTTCCGTGCTTTCACCAACTAACTGTCCGCGGGAAAGTACTCCTTAACTGTTGAAAATTGTCACTTTCACCAGCTAATCATCAACCTTGCATCATGCGTTAGCTGTTGAAAATATTTTCATGAAATTTTATAGAAAAGACCTTTATGGATCAACTTATTTCTAAGGTATGAATTTAAAACCTAAGTTTTGACACTAGAAGAAATTAAAAACAAATGGAGAAAACTATAGATAACCATGCTATCATTCGAAAAATGAAACCATAGAGACTGATTCATTTTGGGAGATAACAAATTGGATCAATTTTCCTCTGTTATATTCATTCGAATGTAAATGGATACAACTATGACAAACGATCACTAAATCACAGCAATCTCCTATCTAATTTGTAGCAGCCTCATTTAGGCATACCATGCATCTACATATACAAGAGGTTGTCTAGGGTTCCCTCCAACTACCTCTCCTATCGAAGTGACAACTAAAAACTACTCAAGTTTCGTTACATTAAATACTGAGAGTGAAACTCCCATGTCTCCTGTGATCAGTCAGTTTTCGAGCGTTTCTCTCTTCTTCAATCATCCATTCAATTTTTTTTTGCAGAAAACGTCGGTTTTTAGATTCCTTTTAAAAAAAAGGTGTGCTATGGCGCTGAGTTGTCCCTCCATGTGGGTTTTGCTGACGATGCTCCTGCATCAGATGCCAATTTCCCATTAATCATTGACCATTATGTGTAGTTTCCTGAATCTATTGAGCACATATGCTTGGTATATTTTCAATAAGTTACACAAACAAGGGAAAGAAAGGGAAAATGGTGACAAACAATATAACATCCAATATGTAAGAGATAATGAAATTGAATACCTTGGTAATTACTACAAAGAACACTTGAAGTTGTATGTCCCTATTACCTTGATGAACATGTTTTTATGCATGCTTACTAAAGTTGGAAGGATGCCTACACAAACATTCCAAGCCACCATACAACAAAATGAACAAAAGTTCATTTATAAAACCACTGGAAAATGGGGTGATCTTGATGAAGCAACAATTGATTTTGAAACTAGAAATAGGAATTTATCTAAGCTATATGAAGCTAAATACCATCAATATATTTTTCATGATGGTTTCCTAGATACAAACAAACATTATGAAGACTCAAGAGTGCAATATTGCTTGTCTAGTATTTCTAAAAAATGCATAAATATTTTGATACAATGACCTTACCAACTTGTAAAACTATCACATATATTAGAGAATGCATAATACTATAGTGTGAGATGATATTTGAACAAAGAACAAGAAAGGATTACAAAATACATAATTAGCAAAAAAAAAGGAACCAAACACACTGTTTTATTTGCTTCTAACAAAAGGCGTAGGCATTGGTAAAACATTTACTCCAAAATCAAATTTCTAGGCTTTGATACACTTCTATGGAAAAAGGTTGAAATATGACTAGTTGTAGCTAAAAGGAATCATAAAATTGTAAATAAGAAATGCAACATTGATTGTAGGGGGTGTTACATTGCATTCTACTTTTCACATGCCTTTCAACAAGTCACAACATCTTACACTAAATAACAAAAAACTAGATACACTTGCTAAACATTTCTAACAACTTCATGTGTTTTTCATTGATGAAGCCTCTCTTGTAGGCACAACATTCTTGTACCAAATTGGCAAGTGGCCATGTCAGAAAAAAACATACCCTAGCTTCATATTTTGGTGGTGTCTATATCATGTTTTCAAGAGATCTGTATCATACACCTCTTGTAAAATATTCATTTATCTTTGAAGACTCGATATAAACAAAGAGAGGAAAGTACACCAATTCTTGTAAGAACAAATAAAATGCTACAAACTGCATATCGCAATGTGCCAAAAGGATAAACAATTTATTGACATCTTATGTAGAATTAGAATGAACCAACAAACTTATTAAGACATAGGGTATATAAACATTTGTTTCCACAGGCCACCACCATTTGACCCTTTTATCCCCCTTCTTTTTGCATGGAGAGAAGTGAGGTGCATTCTATAGCCTAGTATCGAAGATAATGTAACATTCATCCCAACATATGTCATTTGCATATAGTATTTTATACAAATGTGTGTGTGTGTGTGTGTAACACTATAGTAAACAAACCATATCAACCATTGGAGAAAGATGAACCTAAAGCAAATTTTGCTAGAAGGCATATACTGACAGAAGACATATATTGACGTAGATACATCTTAATTCAATATAGTTTAAGAACCAATATATTTTCATCTCATTTTCTTGGATCCCTCTTGGTGGTTAATAGACCCTAATTTAAGATGGATCTATGCTAGTTTTATAGAAACAAATTCATGTAGAGGCATAACCAACCATTCCTATCATAAGTAATGGAAAAGTGGTTAATGCTTGATGAAATTGACAAATATGACACTAGTGTGGTGATGCATGCCCCTTATGAGAACCTCATATGATTGACATAAAATATACTACTTAGAAAAGTGTTTGGGTTGAGCTCTACGTTGGGAATTACCACATAGAGGATGGCCTAGTCGAAGGGACTAATGGGATAATACAACTATATACACAAAAATAAAGGTGTAGATATTGTCTAAATACATTTCTTGGATCCAATAATTGGAAAATTGAAAAGAAGCAAATTCCAAGACCTATATAAAAAAGACACACTGAAAATTTGGAAACTGTACTATGCATCTCAAGATCATTGTCAGCCATCAAACATAAAATTGAAACGATAGTGTGCAAGCAAATCCCAATTTAGCTAGAGTGTGCCAAGATAATCCATAGAGCTCAAGGTTTGACTTTGCACAAACTTGCATTTGATCTGGATAAAATAACTCGAGGCTTATTGTGCACAACACTATCATGTGTTAGAAGCATGGATTCATTATATATTGTTAACAAAATAATAGAAAATGATTTCCATGTTAGCAAAATCATTACAACTAAAACAGGTCGCCTCAATACCTATGCCATATGGGAAATATAAAAAGTGTCAAAAATGCTCTCATGTATATATATCTTATCAATTATAAGTTTGAACAGAAATGTTTTGTGGTTTGTATAGACATATTGATGATATTATCCTTAATGAGGACATAACAAGTAGTAATATCATTGTTTCCAAGAAACACATTCTTACTCTCCATCACAAACCAAACAACTTGAAAATTTCAATTTTAATATAGCATATTCTATCCATGGAATCCTTTCTCACATAGAAAGGAACATAATGATTGTCATAACAACAAAAAATGTGCACATAAGATCAAAATAGTTTTAACAAATATCTATCTGTATATAACATTTTTCATCATGAACATATATGTTGCTCATTTTGTATGTGTTGCATCATAAAGTACACAATTTCAACAACCAAATCTAAATCAGTTCATGCATGAATGACCATTTTGCAACTATTGGCAACTTCAATTTTGACCTCCATGCAAATTCAGGCATAACCAAACAACTAATTGATTACATGCAATCACAACAACTACAAGAAATATAGAGCAAATGTAGGCCCAATTCAAAGATTATTATTGATCGTAGTTGGTCAACTCTATATGTCGAACATTTCCATATCCCTTTGTCATATGCATATTGGAGTGACCATGAGTGCATGATTGCATTTTTTATGAATTGTGCACAAAAACATATGAAATCATATCATCCCTTGGCTACCATTCTCTTCATTGCCCCTTCCTTATATTTGCAAAATTAAAACAAGTAGAGAAAAAGAGTCCTTGATATATAGAGTGCAATTTCTTGCAAATTTAAGGACAACAATTTCCACAAATACAAGTTATTTGAGGGTAGAAATCCTAGATCAAATGCACCATTTGATCTTGTATTGCATTATTCTCATTCCCCTTTTGATCTTATGTTCATGTAATGCATTTATTTACCGGTTTTCATTTTTCGTGATGATCATTGTAGACCAACACTCACATGGTAGTTATGGATCCATCCAATTCCAATGCCAATAACTTGCATTTTATAGAAGAGCAAAGTCCAAAATGATAACATTTGTTTAAGTTTGATGTAGCGTTTTCCATTCATAAAATTAGGTTCTTGTAGGCTTCTCACTTATTCCATGCACTACCCTTGTTTCCTACCTCAACCTTAAACAAATCATATTGCCATAATCTTCCATAATTACTCGATATGCATGAGAATAACCATAGAATATTTTTAAGGTGATGTTTTAACATTATGTGGACCTAGCCATAATATAGGTGAAAATTCACTGGAAACACAAATTGTTTGTGATGACTCTCTAATGGATAAAGATGTCCAAATGATTATAACTACAAATATCATCAATGCCCCAATTGCCCACTTAGTTCCACATTTATCTTGTTTCATGCGTGTATGCATAACATATTTGAAGTCAATGACAAGATAACATATGAGATACATGATGTGCCTTATTGTCTCTTGTTATATCTAAGATCTTCAATTGAAAATATTTTGCAAGTTTGTAGGATCAATAAACTTATGTTGGACACCACTATTTCTTGGCTATTGGTGTCATCCATCACATATGTTGGTGGTTCTTTCACAACAATTGTTGTTGCATGCCATGATGACAACGGGAAATATGAAAACACTATGAAGGATGGCTACACAAAATCACATTGCAATTTTAAAGAATTCTCCTTATGAGCATATTTCTCAAATCCTGCACTACTTTGTGAAAATATTTTTACTTTCTTTTGAACATATTCTTATCCTACCAACAAAACATTGAACCACGATCCTACTTTTGATGCAGGCGAAAATGAAAGAAAGCTACAAAGAACTTTGCCTCCAAATTCAGAAATGGTTGCAGAGGTTGTCAAAGTATTTTCTTATCTTGAAAAATATTCATGGATGTTTTAAATGATGATGCCACCAAATCATAGATGGAAAATTTTGTGTAATCAAAAGTAAGTATATATATATTCTTTGTTCCATTTAATTCAACTATGTTTCATTCGTTAATGATTGTTCTTAGGTTATTTCTTTTAATTGCACCCTATATCAAGGAACAATGCTCTCATCCATCCTTGTGCCCTTCTTACTTTTAATGTATGTACAAGGTGTCTTAAGAGCCAAAAATGCTTTTATGCCTCCATTTCAACTCGTCTATAATAAATGTGAGAAACAAGTTATTAATACCTTCCCTCATTGCACAAGTTGTAACAATAACACAATGAGCACCTGTGAATAGGCTTTCCAATGCATCTTGGACAAAGAACCCGAGACAAAGGAATGCATATCATTAAATCATGAATTCTTGTTAGGGTTTGCTAATACACCCTACAAATAGTACACACATAAAGTTTCATGGACAATCTCCCAATTGTGCAAGTTGTCTTAGAAAATATTTTTCACAATAACTCTAGATATTGTCATTACAAAAATTAGACAAATTTGAATCTAATGATGCCACTTGTAGACTAATTAGTCTTTCCAAATTTTGCAACTCTACAAACAACATACATCCACTTGATTTTTTTTAAACATGTATATGGATTGACTACTAGTATAGTTATTTGTGAACCCTTGACAACAATAAAAAAAATGTCTTTTGTTTTTGGACCTCATCTTTTATGTTATTTATGCTTATTTGTTCTTTTGAGTTCTTGCAATTTTTCCCACGATTTATATTAAGACCTAGACAATTGTGCTTATGGAAACAATAGAAATTTGAATTGAATCTATTTGAAATTTGTCATCTTATTTTCCAAAATTTATGTTCATTATGTTGATAGTTCAATTCATGTTGCTTGCTTTCATTGTTGTGCAATGCTCTTTAGCCTATGTAGTTGTTGGGTTTTGAAGACCTATAATTTGTATTGTCTTCATTTTCCACTATTATAGTTATTGTGGTACAATGAATTACATGGTTGCATAAACTCTTAAAAATATATAGTTTCCACCCCTTCAAGATTTACAAATAGTACTTGGGTTTGTCTCTATTTTGACTGAGTATCTATTAAGTGTCATCCATAATATTGTTATATATTTTGTTCCATTTCAATGCTTCTACTTGTAGGTCTTGAAGGCCATGTGTCTAGAAGCAACCAAGAAAGAAAGGCATGCACCACATTTTTCCTTTTTATCTTCTAGCTAGAAACATATTCTTGTGAATCTTATTGTCATGATCAATGTTGGATTCAACTGAGGAAAATGAATTTGGGTCTGTTAAATCTACTCTCATTTTTTCGGGGCCGAATATGTAGTGGAAAATGATATTAATGTGATTTGTAGCTCATCCATCTTAACTCTTAATTATTATTTTAAGATATTAACATTATTAGCTTGTAATTAAAATCTCCTTT
>JZKD02S0108591.1:0-17631 GCA_000966675.3 Picea glauca | reverse complement strand
AGTAGATAGGATTCATTTGTATGAACTATTTATGCATTATGTTCTATCTCGTCATGATGTCACATGTTTCCTTGTGGGTACAAAAATGATGTTATGGATGTATTGTACAACTATTGTCTGTGTATAATTAGCATTGTTGATTTCATTTATCATTAGAATACAGGAACTATTTCTAGTTATAATGGTATTACCTTTCACTATACTCGTTCTTTTAAATTTTCTCCTAGGATAGATTAGAAGTAGTTAGGATTATATTAGTTTCCTTTCAGTTAGATTAGCCTTAGGATTATTTAAAAATTTTGAGGGACAGTTCGTTGTTTTTCCCCTCTTCTTCTTTTAATTCTAAGCGGCAGCGAGGCCCATATACTCATAGGAAATGCTACACCAAACGAGAGTAGGTATGATTGGGACCTACCATCGGGCATTCTCCCTTACCTTCTTGACAGGCCATTTGGACCCGTCAATAGGGCTTTTAGAAATTAACTTATAAGAATATCACTAGAGTTGCATTACCAATTTCAGTGAGGAACCCCTTCTATTTCACTGTGCAAGCATTTATAGATAGACTAGACTCTGTTGGTGGTAGTTAGAAGGTCAAGTGATCCCATCCTTTCAGTTTCCCTTTCTACAATGCTCTCTCTCTCATTTTTCTCTTAATGGAAGCATTCAACTTCTAGGTTCCCTCATATTTTGTATTGTCTTTTGTTAATTTTTTCGCTTACATTGGCAATCCAAAGTTCCTTGTTGTGAGTGGGTGGTTCGTTAAGTCAAAAATAACCATCACGCTAGCAATCATATCCTTGTGCTTCTTCCACTTTCATATCTTTTAACTACTCTTCTACCACCTCATCCTTTGTAGCAATATTATTAACTCTACTATTGTAGCCTCTTCAACAACTTTTGTAGCTTATTATGTACTATTCTCTTTTATCAATTATTTTTCTTAGATATGAGTCATGTGCCATTCGTGTTTGTTTTAAATCCACTTTGGATCATGGTGTTGGTATTTTTTGATGTGAGATGAATAACAGTGGTGTCTCACAATAATTTTGGAGTCAATGTGTACCTTTAAATATTTTATCGTCATCTCTATATCTTTCTTCAACTCAAGGATTAAGGATTCATATGCAGTTGTATTGTTCATGCACTTGAATTCTAATCTATAAGCAATGAGCATATGGTTTTTCCAAGGATCAATTAAAATACAACCAGCTCCTACCCCTTCTTTTGATTTGGATCTATTGAAGAATAATTGCCAGAAGATAGTGTCTACTTCTATGTTATCTTTGTCTCCATTCCACAAGTTAGACGTGTTATTTATTTCATTTCCATTTGCACCAACTAATGTAAGATATGAATCACTCAATTGTTCAATAGGTGTATGAGGTGACTCTATAAATAAAATCCATAACCCAAGTTCAAAATGTATTATAGGTTTGTTTATTTCTTCTAAATATACAACTATATGTTTCATTTGTTTCTCTCAATTACCTAGATTTGGCTAGCCTTTACCTTCCATAATAACTAGAGATGGGACCAATCCATAAAGAAATATCCTTTCAAATTCTATGAGTAGTCTATACTTGAAATAATTTCATAAGCTTCAAGTATATTGACCACCACAATGTCAATAACTTAGTGTATCCTCAGGTTTGCACTAGTTGGATGAAAACATATTTCAGTTCCTACATTTCTTTTGATTTGGATCTATCAAGATAAATGATTTGTAGGGAGGATCTAATAGTTTTATCGTTTGATATATTAAATATGAAATACAACGTTATGTTTGTCAAGGCACCTGAATCGACAAGACAATTATGAATGTTGCAATTGAATATTTGAAGAGTGATGAGGGAAGGTTAGGGCATGGATCTAGATTTGATACTTGTGGATTCATCAATATGGGTTTTCTTGTTAATGTTTGGTTCCTTTAGTGTTTTCACTATCAATTCACGTTGTTGGCTCGTCTCAAGAGAATCATGTAGACTAATGCCAAATTTGATATTTTTTCATGATATCCACTATATTTTAGTTAATTTTGGAAGTGGGATTGGATGTCAAAGATGAGTTTTGGATGAAGCACTAGTCTTACTCATCAAGGGATTTTTAGGGATGGTAGGTGTGGTATCTTGCTAGATTATGTTTCTCAAACAATAGTCTCTTCTCCCTTGGATAATGTTAGCTTCACTTGACTTAGCTTCCTCTTCTTCGTCATCATTCTCAATCTCTTTAGTGTTTTCCGTTGGAAACATATCCCATAGGACCATAGTTGTAGAGGGTTGAGAGTATTTCATTTTCTTGTCATCATCTTGTGGTTTACTAGAATCTTGGGTGAAGGCTTTGAAGGTGTTATAGAACTTAGGAAAATCCTTTTCATCATATTTGTTTGGAGAACCCTACAATAATGTTCCATGGCTATTTTTTCAAAATCTAATTGTAATTTAATGGATGTGCATTTGTTGTTGGGAGTGATATTGTTATTGAGCATTTGATAAGGTCTAAAAATTCTATCTGCGGGACTACCCTCTCCAACTTTTCTTTGAAAGTTTACAAAATCATTAGAGATATTTTTTAATAATCATTGAACTCCTTCTAACTCTATTGCTTAGTCTTCACTTTGGAATCGATGTTAGTTGTAGTTTTAGATGAGGTAGTAGTTCTCTTTTTTCCATGTCGTTGGGGGTAGAACCTTTAAAGTTTTTGAAATAGGGGTCAAAGTTTCATGTAAAGATGATATTTAAAGATAATATTTATTGTTCTATTTTCATAAACTCCATGTAGGCATATTCACGGGTGTGTTTATTGGATTGTTTAACGAACATGGCTACTATGGGATCAATGGATGAGAGGTATAACTCTAAGGTTGTAATTTCAAGGTATCTTTGATCTACAATAATACAATGATACAAGGTGTTAAACCTTGTCTTGAAACCTCGGTCTTTTTCCCTGGGTTCTACTTTTTGTTTAGTAAGTTGTAAATGCAATGATCTCTATGTTTCATCATCTCTAAATTTACATATAAAAGTTTTTTCATATTCATTCCAATTGTATATTTAGTTAACGGGGAAATAAAAGATCCATGTGGATGCTTGGCCTATAAAAATAAATATGAAGATCTGGCACACAACATCTTTTTTTCTAATTTTTAGGAGCCTAATAGCTTATATGACGGCTTTGAAATGATCTTTAGTTATATTAACTTCATCTGGATTGAATTTAGGGAGGTATCTCTCAACATTCTTAGGCATATCATGGTAAGGCCCTGCCTGGAAAATCTAAAGCATTCAAAGCCAACCATACAAATCGTTAGTTTTCCATATATTAATTTATGTGGTTGTTGTCAATTTAAGGGTTGGACAAGAGTTACCACAACTTGGGTGGATTGTGCATGAAATCGTAAATGGCTTTCTCAATTATTTATCGTTGTTTAGATGATATATTGTTGATCTCATTATCTATATTTTTGGCTAAATCTAGGTAGGTTTTGCAATGTAAGGCTCAAAAAACTCTTATCTAGGAGTTTTTGATGCTTATAAGGTGGTAAATCAGAAATGACATGTGGGATTCCTATTTTTTTGCTAAAAGTTTGAGTGACTCTTCATAAATCCTCCAAAAGGTCAAGTTTGTTGGATTCAAACTTAGGTTGGTTGGTACCTTAGGTGTTCGAGATTTCCATATATCTCAGTCGAGACTCTTGGTCGCCCCAATTTTCATGGAATTTTTTATCCCTAATATGTTGTCCACAAATGAGTGTGGCCCTCCTTTTAGTGAAAAAATGTTGATGTGCACTTTTGACCCTCGTTAATATACATGGGTCCACTAGGCTAAAACCCTCAAGATGTGACTACCTCTCTTTATATGGTAGACCCTCTGGTTTATGGTACTATTTATCATATATTTTTTAGAACCTAGATTAATATTTCTATGTCCTTTTCATGTATGATGTATACGACGTAAAATAAAAGTCCTGGTACTAGGAGAAAAAATTAAAGCAAAGTGAAACAAAACATAATATCAAATCAATTGAAAGCATGAATATTCAAAATATTCCATTATTTCAATGTTTAGTAGACAAAGATGTATAAGATAGCTTGATAATGTAAATATAAAACAAAACATAACATCAAATCAATTGAAAGCACAAATATTCAAAACATTCCATTAATTCAATGTTTAGTAGATAGAGATTTATAAAATAGGTTGATATAGTGTAAATCTATTATTGTCCTATTCACCAAGTTAGTAATGAATCTAAGCTTTGAATGAATGATAAGAAAAAATTCACAAGCATAACGCATAGTAAACTCAAGATGTTATTCATAAAATTAATATAGTTTGCACGCCACAGATAACAACACGAGATTTATTAAATCTTACCAACAATGCCTCGGCCTCTCTTATAGGATAGCTTGTCTCCAAAAAATGAGAACCTTCTTTTGTTAATTACAACTTTCTTTTATACGAAATTGAGATATGGGTAGGTGAAGTGGTTTAGCTTCTTGACTCTTCACCTCCCTTCACTAGCCAACAAAATTTAATCATTCACATATATAATTTCTTCTATGTAATCTTTTTAGGCTTTGTATGCTTTCTCTCTTTCGAATGACATAGGAAAGTGATACTACTCAATTGGGACGTCTATGAAACCTATACCATTTTGGAGTGTTGTCTATCCCCTCTCCAACTTAGACAGGAAAACATAAAGTAGACACATTCCCTCGTCAATATTTCTATGTGGTCTTTGGCCACAATCTTGTTGTTGTATGGGGTAGCTTCTAGGGTGCTTCTCTTCTAACTCTAGGTTCTACTTAGTTGTGACATTATATCCAACTATTGTACAAAGATATCATCTATTCTAAATGTGGATAGTTATAACTCTTGTGTTATTCTTTCTACATCTTCCAACCATTGACTATCATCCCTTAGTAGCTCCTAGATGTCCTCATTCAAGCTATTAGTTATGTCCCTCAAATAACTTAGTATTGTGTAGATCCAAATTATCCTTTTTTCATTTAGACAAGGTAGTTCTAAAGGTGTTTCTTTGAATTCATGTTTCCATTGTGTTAGAGAGTCCAAGCACCTTTTTCATCCCTCCTCGTGAAGCAACCAGTCTTCCAACCTATTAGAAAGAGTTGATGCTTCCTTGTATGTCTCATGCAAGTCTACCATGACTACTTTGTAAAAAAAATAATGAATGTTGGCACAAGGGAAGACCCAGGGTTCAACACTTCAACAACGCACCAACAAAACCCTAACTACCGGCCCTTTCAGCAACACCTGTGAAGAAAATGAAGTCTCACCCGAGGTAGAGGCAGGGGGGGTTGCAGGACTCAAGTGTATACAACCAAGCTTGGACACAAATCTATGATTACAACACTTAACAGAGCACTTATCCAACAATATGCATTAGTTCACGAGTCTCATTCACATCGTGGATTAAACCCTTATTACAGAACATCGCAGTCACAATAAAGATCAAGCTCTTACAATCACTTAGCACCTAGCATTAGCTTAGATATAGCAGATATTCACCTTTAAGAAATAAGAAACAACATCAGATCCATTGATCATGCATTATAACAACAACACTAAGCAGATAAACACATAAATAACATCGCACAAAGCACATCAAGACACAGGATATACGTGGTTCACCCTAGTGTGGGGCTACGTCCACCAACTTCTTCCTCTTCTTCTTTATTAGTTTTCTTCAATCTCTTACATTCATCTACTTCTATGCATAAAGCCACAGAGACAACTCCGTCGAGGCCAGGAGATCGCCATGCAGCGCGCCAAATCCTCCTTCCCAAACTGAGTTCAAGGCACAGAGCCAACTCCTTAGTATCACAGAGCCTTACTTTACACAGTCTGTCTGCACAAAGCAACTTACAACCTCTTGCACTAATCCAACTAGTCATGCACTAAGCCAAGCAGTAACTCTTACAACATATGGTGCACATAGCCCACTATCCAGTTTGCATTGCTATGCACACAGCCAAAACTTCTAGGCTTCTTACATCGCTTAGCTACTTATTTATGCATTTACAAAGAGGCCTAATCATGGGTAAACCCATGGGCCGACATCCCTTAACCCATTACATAAACCCTAAAATCCCTTTCTTGGATCCACAAGCCAGCAAAATGAGTGAGATCTCGCGATCTTCGCTCCGCCTGGGCACTCCATCTTTGACCAGCCTGTCAAAGTCCCAAAAGTGGTCAAACATGGCCAATGTTTCCTCAAAACTTGGTCAAGGGCCAACAGGCCCCCAACACTCACATGCGACTCGTCCTGAATCACTCAGATATGGGAAACACTACTTTGAAGACCTCGAGCTTAGCTCGAGCTACCTCGGCTTGTTGCTTTGCCTGAGCCTCCTACTCGGCAAACTCCTGAATTACTTGCTCTGTAACAGGCCCTTGCAGGCGTTGTTCCATTTCCACAACCACTTAGTCTAACTGCAAGCCTTTTCCTTCAATCTCTTCAAAAATTGTGCAGGCTTCATCCTGCACCGGCTGTAGCCTCTGTGTAACTTCCATGACTCTGCTGTAGATGGCAGTAATCTGTTGCTGGACTGCACATTGTTCCTGTGATATTTTCATCCTCTCAACTGTAGTAAGAAGCTTCATCTCTGCCTGGACGGTGGAGGCTTACTGCTGCACCTTCTGGAGTTGTGCTTCCAGTTTCCTTAGCTCTGGATCTTCTACAAGGCTCGTAGGTCTACGCACTATGATCACTCAATTGCTTACATTCTGAGGAAAATTCCCTGATTATTTCTACTACATTCTTGGTAGCTTCTTCCTCTTATTGTGCACTTCTTGCGGAGTGCTAGGTACTACTTGGAGCTCTAACTCCATTATCCGTGCTAGAAGCTGTTGAATGGCTTCGGTGAGCTTCCACACTTGCATCTCGATTGACTCTGGTTCCTCCTATGCCTAGCATGGCACAGAGCAAAGTGTTGTAGTCACTGCCTCTTTGACTGGAGTCTGCTCTGCGAGAAGCTGGTCTTTTTCTTTCTGTACCATTGCATTGTCCTCTCTGAACATCACCCGAATTTCATCTTTCTCCTTCTACACAACTCGAAGTTGCTCTAAGACCTCCTCCTTTTCTTGTTTCAACGCTTTTGTAACCTGTTCCTTTTCTTCTTGGTCTCGTTGAATTCGAGCCTCCATTTCATCTACTAATCTTCGTAACTGTACGGGCTCGTCCCCCAATTCTGAAATTTCCAATGAAGAAGGCACAGTAGGTACTGTGAAACTCGAATGGATGGCTTGGTGTATGTCTTTTAGCTCCTTTTATATTCTTTCATATAGCGTCTCCTGCTTCGCTCCATGTCTCTGCAAGATATCCTCTGAAGCATCTTCCAGGGTTGTGATGATGAGGTCGACATCGTCCACTGTGAGCACATTCTTCAACTAAGGCTTATTGGCGCGAGTCTTCTTTCTTGTTGAGGGTTTTTGCAGAGAAACCTTTCTTTTCTTCGATGTTTCGGCCTCAATAGGGGGATCCTTTGGTGATGTAACTTCACCTTTGTCTTTCTTTTCTCCTTCTTCCCCTCCTTATTCTTGGTTCACTTCATCTCCTCCTCCTCTTGTGGGTGAGTCAAGCCTACTTTCCTCTAAGGCATTGTCCTCCTCATCAGTTTATATGTTCTGCACTTCCTCCTTTTTCTTCTTTTTCTTCATGCTAGTCTGTCCATCATGTTTGACCTGGGTGACCAAGGGACTTCCGATGATGTCGGGGTCGGAGAGTTCTGCATCTTCCACCAGTATAAGGAACTCTGCAGGCCATTCTTTGGTGATCTCCTCCATGTCTTCGTCAATCAGCTTATAGTAGGATTGTAGCTCCTCCTTACTCTCATCCCTACGCGCAGTGATGTATATAAAGTGTCGATCTGTGTGGAACTTCACCATCGGTCTGTACTGGTGCAATGTGTTCGATGTCATTCATGGGGATGCCTCAATAGCACGCTTTAGTTGCTGGTAGTAGGCATGGAAGACAGTGTTCGACTTCCACTGCTTCGACATATCATTTATATACCACAAGGTGGTGAACCTCGTGGCCAATGGCTTTGATGGCTCAACTTCTGGAAATGTCGCTCCTTTTGGCATTTGCCAAGCGACAAATCTGATTAATACCAGTAACCAATTGAAATGGAATTCATAGCCATGATCCTGGGCTTTGCGGCAGTCCTTCTTGAGTTTGTTAATGAGGTAGCTCACCCATTTCATTTGCATTCCTTCTACGCACTTCCATGCAAGGTCTAGAAAGAATAGTGCGATACAATGGATTCTATGTTAGCTTGAATATTCAGGAGTAGCAAAAAGTGGTTCCAGCACAATGTCCAATGGGCTAAATAAGAAAGTGTTGTAACAAATTCCTCCAACGGGAAGGAATGTGTCCATTAATGTGGATCCATCTATTATGGCGTGGTCCCAATGCTCCAACGACGGTCTTTCTGTCAATTACTACGTTTCTAGCTATTCTGGAGCGTTATTCTAACGGTCAAGGCGCCTCCAATGGTCATATTGCTTCATCGTGGTGAAGTCCCATTCTGCATAGTTCTATTATTCCGACGAGGTTCAAGTTCTGTAGATCTGCCTTCTGCAAAGTCTTCCTTCTATTTTTTGTAGCTTCCTACAGCTCATCTTTCTTCCTATTGAGCTTCCTGGCCTTATTTCCAATTATATGAACTTCCCTAACAAATTATGGAATCCTCTTTTCGTTTTTGTTCTTATCTTCTCCTAGTAAAGTGACTTCGCACTGTTGATGTGATTTTATAGATTTTGAGGTTAATGTCCCTTCTCTTACTATTTATGAGGTGGCTATACTTCTTTCTTTCATGGGTAGGTTCTTCAAGCCTTCCTGTGTTCTTTCACCTTTGACAACTAATTCTCTGGCCCTCTGTTTCTTCGACTTATCCTCTTGTTCTTCTCTTAGTCGCTCTATTTTGCTGGCTATGAAGTCCCTTAGTTCTTGTTTTTTCTTTTCTATAGCGTCCTCCTCTTCTTTCCTTCTGATTTGATCCTTCTCAATCTAGGTTTTTCCTAATAAAAGTGGAAAACGGGCATTGTTCTCAATAAATTTAATTACTTCAAGTTCTTCTTCATTCGATGTTCCATGAGCAATCATAGGTATATTAGTAACTCTCCCACATAGCATTATCATCTTTCCTTTAAACAAGCCTATCCTTCCCAATGAAGGTATCATATCAGGCTTTCCCAAAATTTCTCAAGTGCTTTCTAGCATAATATTCACGTGTGTTTCTTCATCCAATACACAGTCTATGTTGAAGTCTTCTATTCTTGTAACTATGCGTTGTTTCTCTTTCAGGATCTCTGGTAAATTGATGTCTCTATGATCATCCATTATTTATTTTAACTACATTAACATAGGCTCTGACTCTTTTTCTATATTATTCTTTAACATATCCTTGGTCTCTTGTCCTTCTTTATAGTTTTCTTGTCTCATGTTCATCTTTTCAAATTTAGAAATCATCCTTGGAAAATCCTCAACCTCATGACCAATGGCTTTACAACAAAGACAAATAGGACTTGTACCAGGGCATTCCTTAGCAATATGTCCTGGTCTTCTGCAATTATAACACAGTGTCAATCCTCTCTTTCTTTTAAACGATCCCCAGCCTCTCCTGTACTGCACACTGGGATCACAGTGTTGTACCGGCAATCTAAAAAAATTATTTCTAGGTTCATGCATCCACTTATTAGTCCAGAAATTCTCTCTATGCATAGGAATAACATATCTTTCTCTATTTCTATCAAATTTATTCAGATCAACTCTTTCTTCTAATTGTGCCCTAGTTTTCAAATTAGGACAAAATATATCAAACATACCTAGATTCATACTTTCAAAGCAAAAATTTCCACTTATCTTACCTTTACCAAAGCACAAATCTTTAAGATCTTACCTCTTTTCTTCAGATCAGGTTTCTTTCTTAGCACAGAGCTTCGCAAGTCAAGTATAATAATGCGCACTACAGCAACAAATCTACGCACAAAGCTTTTTCTTTTCTTTAGTTCCCAGCAATTACAGTTTCAGGTCCCAACAACTGAACCATTTGTTGGCATAGGGGCAGACCTAAGGTTCAACGCTTCAACAGCGCACAAACAAAACCCTAACTATCGGCCCTTTCAGCAACCTGCGAAGCAAATGAAGTCTCACCCGAGGTACAGGCAGGGGGGGTTGCAGGACTCAAGTGTCTACAACCAAGTTGGGACACACATCTGTGATTACAACACTTAACAGAGCACTTAGCCAACAATATGCATTAGTTCATGAGTCTAATTCACATCATAGATTAAACCCTTATTACAGAACAACATAATAACAATAAAGATCAAGCTCTTACAATCACTTAGCACCTAACATTAGATTAGATCTAGCATCCATTCACCTTTAAGCATTAAGAAACAACATCAAATCCATTCATCATACATTATAACAACAACACTAAGCAGATAAACACATAAATAACATCGCACAAAGCACATCAAGACATGGGATATATGCGGTTCACCCCAGTGTGGGGATACGTCCACCAACTTCTTCTTCTTCTTCTTCTTCTTATTCTTTATTAGTCTTCTTCAATCTCTTACATTCATCTACTCATGTTTGCAAAGCCATAGATCCAACTCCGCCGAGGACAAGAGATTTGCGCGCAGCGCGCAAGATCCTCCTTCCCAAACTCAAGTCAAGGCACAGAGCCAACTCCTCGGTAGCACAGAGCCTTACTTTACATAGTTTGTCTGCACAAAGCAACTTGCAACCTCTTGTACTAAGTCAACTAGTCATGCACTAAGCCAATCAATAACTCTTACAACATATGGTGCACATAGCCCACTATCCAGTTTGCATTGATATGAACACAGCCAAAACTTCTAGGCTTCTTACATCGCTTAGCTACTTATTTATACATTTACAAAGAGGCCTAATGATGGGTAAACCCATGGGCCAACATCCCTTAACCCATTACATAAACCTAAAATCCCTTTGTTGGGTCCACAAGCCCACAAAATGAGTGAGATCCCGCGATATTCACTCTGCCTTGGCGCTCCATCTTTGACCAGCCTGTCGAAGTCCCAAAAGTGGTCAAACATGACCAATGTTTCCTCAAAACTTGGTCAAGAGCCAACAATGAACCAATCATATATCATCTTGGATTTCCAATGTGTATTTAATGAAATCGCTAGCATCGTATTTTTGTAGCTTTGTAATATTCTACTTGGTGTTTCTAGTGCTCAATATCTTTCATGTCATTCTATATCTCTAGCCATTTTGACACAAGTAGACTTGGTTTCTTAGGCTTTGGCTACCTTTTTCATGGCCATTACCATTGGTTCCATATCACCTACATCTATGCATTGTTGCCTTGATCATTTTGATTATAATATGATATATGGTTGTTTTCCTTTTCTTATGAGGCCGGTGAACTACATTTTTCTTCATTTTATCAAATGTACAATTCCAAGCATACCACCCTATCTCATATCAGTTATGCCCCTCCTATAAAGTGTTAAAATATGGAATCTTGTTGGCTCAATATAGGGAATCCTTCCATCTCTCTAGGGTTAGTTGAACACTCAATCGTTGCCTATATTTGGCCTATAGATATCATCTCTTGTGTGGGCACTCCTAGGGTCTCTATGTCTGTGTGCCCTTGAGATTAAGGAGTGATGTCTTTATCAAGCATTGAACCTTCTGTCTCTATGGTGGTCACAAGGATATTTTTGTTTTTGGTTCCAACTTCCTTAGTTATTTTCATCTTCTAAAGACTTCCTCATAATTTAGTGCCCTACTTTTGATCTCTTCTTCTAAATAATCTTCATTAGGGTAAGGCCATTAAATGCTCAAAATGAACCTATGATTTGTGATAACCTAAGTTGGGTCATGCATATTAAAGCACTCATAATCAAACTTTTATAAGTCTATATATTTTCCCTCTTTCTTTGTGAAGACAAAATTTGGAAAGTTATAATAATAATAATAATAATCTGTTTTTAAGGTCACGGCCAAGCCAAACACCAAATTGGTGTATGAGACCCCCTCCTCCCAACGATTTGACTGGTAAAGTCTATGAAGGTATACATACCCTACCCCCCTCTGGATTTGAACTTGTGACCTCTTAGGAGGAAACACGTGTTCTTAACCATTATGCCCACTCAGGTTGTATCCCTATAACAATCATTTTGTTTGGATAAAGTTTTTTTATGGATTTCATATAGGGCTTCCTTGAATCCACCATGGATGGTTTGGTAAGCTATCTCCCTGATTATTAATATGTTTGGCACACGTTTGAGTAGGGTGTGTGGTGTTTTGGTGGCACTATATATTTTGATATGTGTGGTCAATTCATCCATATACCAATCACTTATTCCTTCCAAAACCTTAGTTGCATCATCAAAAATCCTAGGGCACTCTTTACCAAGGATCAACTGGTACAATGGGTCTAAGAAGTGGTCATAGACATACCCATAGATTGGAGCATAGTTGTCTTCCCACAAATCTTTGTTGTACACCTAGATTGGAGTCATGACTGGTACCAATTCCAATTCATCCTTGGGAGGGGATTGGATATACATACAATGTTTAATAAGTATGAGGGCATGGAAAATTTAGGCCCAATGTTGTCCAAGGTAGACTTTAATTTTTTAATGCATCTTTCAATATGTGTAATATACCATTTGGTGTCTCTGCACTTGATTACTTGTCTTTCTCCCTTCATTCCTTCGTGATCTTATGGCAATTCTTCTCTTCAACAAATTGTTGGACCCAACTATTTGTCATATATTCTTTGACTCTTGGGAACATGTAATATATATTGAGGTTGTTAGTGTCCTAAGATGTTATACATCGATCAATGTCTGACATTATCTTCCTCATATCCATGTTGGTGTTATCAATTACATCTAATTACATCAAAATAAGGGAGAACCGTTGACCATGTTGAAATGTTATGGATTTGAGATCCCCTAACATTGTGATTTGTAATAACATCCTTAATATCATTTTTTCGATTGGCATGTGTTGGCCTTCATGTTTCCTCCTTGTACATTATGAAAATATCGCCATATTCATAAGAAATGGGAGACTATTTTTGCTAACAGTATCAACATAATTAGTCATGGTCCCTTATTTTGTTATGATATTGTTGGTGGAAGGTGTTGCTTTCATCTTGTCGTCTATAGTGGGGGTATCAATTTCGATCTTGTTTTCTTTGGATCCATTTGATATATCTTATTATCATTCATTTCAAATCAACGCTCGATTATTTATACATGTTTGTCCATTAAAACAACATATACTAGTAAGATGTTGGTAAGTGAGATGTGAAGGATAAGGATTTTGAAGGATCAACTGGTTTATCATTCCATTAAAGAAAAGGGACTTAAGGCATCTTTGAAGGGGGTTGGTAGCTTGGCTCATGCTAATTGTTTGAAAAAAAAAAAAAAAAAACTTATTTGAGTGTGTTATGATGGAGAAGGCTTGATGGGTTCAAGGACCTCCACACTAGCTACCAAATGTTTATGAAAATAACCAACAAAAATAAAATAATATTCAAAATAGTGCATCAAACTTCTTTCATTTTGAATGCTATTGTGGGGCGACTTATTTTCTTTGTAATCGGACAAGAGTAGTTTATCAAGAGATTTCAAAACATCATTAGGTGGAGATTATTTCAAACAGGCCTAAAGCAGTGAATCAAAATGTGGGTCCCAACCTAGAATTGGGCTCTTCGAATGAAATTATAATGTTGAGGACCTTCAAGAAGGGGGGAGGGAAAGCTTATTTAGAAGGGCCGACAACTCATTCCTTATGTAGGTTCATGCGAGGCCCTCTACTTTATTAAACTTTGGGTAGAAACAAGCATTGGACCACTAGGGAATTTAACGATAATTAATAAAGGTGCACGGGATTAGATTTGAAAACAAGAAATCATCTTCCTAGTTCGACTTCAAAGGGGATTCAAACTTCAAGGAAATGCAAAATAAAATCATGAGTGGATCAATGAGAGTTAAGAAATCACCCATAGGTTTATTTCCAAGGTTTCCCTTGTTTATATGTATCAATCATCAAGATAAGATGTAACATCGTGGTATTTTGAAAGTTTGAAATATATAATGCTTGTAAGTTCCCCACAAATAAACATTTTAGGGTTGGGATGGTATCTCAATGTTTGAACTCAAGTGAGGAAAGCTTCATCGATGTTGAAACATAATATCTTTCCATGGGTTTATTTGAAAATCTATCATCTTTCAAATAACTCAAAAGGACTTGATGGTGTGGAAAAGAAACCATTGCATGGCTTTCAATCTTTAAGGATAAGAACATTTCTCTGGGAGGAAGATCTATCTTTAGAAGGAACCTTTTATCAAAAATCTCTAAATCTTATCCAACATTTTGAAGAATATAATCAAAAATGACTAAAGAGGATCTATACAAAGGGTATGAAATTGTGGAGGACTCAACACCAATAGTTCACTTGGTTTACTTCCCGATGATTTTCTTGCAAGGTTATGATTCACTCCTTGTTGAATCATCCATAGGTTTATATATATATAGGTTTTTCAAGATACATGATTGGTATGTTGATCTGTGCTTTTTGTTTTCAAGTGGATTATTGAGAGTTTTTTTTATGTCTCATTTTCTTAGAGTAATTTTGTGGACAGTTCATTCACTCAGATAATCTTTAGACTTTACAAGGATTATCTTTGAACCTAATAGAGAACAATTGATTCTAATGCACTTTCACTTGGTAGATTGAATTGTCAATCATTTTCAGGATTCGTGATGTGTTAGACTTATGGCCAGTTCACTTCTCATTAGGGTTTGCTTACATAGATTTTACGATTCGCATCAGTGAACACATATGGGTTATTTGGCTTATTTGTTACATAATGAGATTTTGAGACTTGGTATTTAGCAACCAATTTTGGAGGTTTTCCGAGAGGATCTTCATAAAGACTCATGAGGTTTTATACCATGAGTATTAGATTGAAGACTTGGAGATTTTGATTTTGGCACTAGTTATTGTTGCTCCATTGGTTCAATTTTACAAACTTAAGATTGAAGCGAGGATTGTTATCCTTTTCCTTCCTTTAGTAATCAATAAGCATTGACCACCTTGGTATTCTCACACTATAGGATAGAGGGTTTATCCTAAGTGTGTGTTTTATGTGTGTTAGGACTATTAAATACCCTAATTACTTGATTATGGGTCATCATCAGGGTTAGGTTTTATGCTAAGATGGTTACAACCATTATACTATATATATGTTCCATTCATGTCAATAATATTGATTGAATAGTTTTTCCTTTTCCACATTTCTCATGTGTGTTATTTTTTTGTGTGAGTTCAATTGTTAGCTTTACATATGATCTCACTTCTTTCAAAATCACTAAGTGAAATGGCATCACAGACTTCTCCTAATGTTCATGAAGCAAATAGTATTACCCCATGCCCCTTCTGTCTTCCACATTTCTCATGTGTGTTATTTTTGTATGTGAGTTCAATTGTTAGTTTTACATATGATCTCACTTCTTCCAAAATCACTCAAGTGAAATGGCATCAAAGACTTCTCCTAATGTTCATGAAGCAAATAGTATTACCCCGTGCCCCTTCTATCTTGCACCTTTTTAAAAACCTCACCTCACATATTTAAATTAACCACTAATATCTCTAAGCATAGTGATCCAAACCAAATTATTCCCAACAAAGGATACATAATTGTGAATAAAATTTTGATATTTAGAAACTCAATGTAATGGGAGATAGTATAAGAAGGGTTTTGAAACTTGTGGAATTTATAGTCCTAGATACTTCAATCTCTTGAAAAGAGATACTTCCACTTTTGTATTTTATTAAAGGCAAGAAAATAAAAACCTCTAAACAATCCATCAGGATTAAGCCCAAAACTTACCTTTGATTTCCTAAATTACATAAAGAAACATGGTTAGGTGACACCACCATTTATGAACAAAAGGAGACTTTAATTATGGTGCAGACCCCCTATCCCTCTTAAGGGTTGCGCGACCTCCTGGTCAGTATCTTCTGGTTCCGGAGCCGAAATGGCTCTTCTGGTTTCAAACTGGAACCCTTCGAACAAACACATAGGTCCCCCACAAATGCTCAGTTGACTTTTCCAAGCATCAAGCGTGACCTCCCACAGCACACGACCAAGAGCCATGACCTTGCGCTAAGCCAAAAAGGATGCTTATCGTGGACCAGAACTTCACAAGTCAAGCATCCCATCCCTTTGTCCTTCGAACCCCCGGTTGCCGAAATGCCGAAATATCGTGGATCGAGACTTCACAAGTCAAGCATCCCATCCCTTCGTCCTTCGAACCCTTGGTTTCCAAAATGTTGAAATATCGTGGACCGGGACTTCACAATTCAAGCATCCTGTCCCTTCGTCCTTCGAGCCCCGGTTGCCTAAATGCCAAAAAGTCCCAGCACCTATTCCTTCAGGTTTTCGCGTTTTGCAAAATTAGAATGCAAGGGATATCTCTGTTCCTTGGAATCCCTGGTTATCGGAATGCCAAAATGCCTCAGCACCTATTCTTTCAGGTTTTCCCATTTCGTGAAATCTGGGTGCAAGGGATATCTCTGCTCATTGGAATCCCCGATTGCTGAAATGTTGAAATCCCGATGACCCGAGATCTATGCCTCCGATCTCTCTCGGATCGACGACTATGCTTATTTATGCATTTCACATTTCGCGAATTTGCATCTTGCGAAGCTGTCCACTCCTCTTCCCAGTCGCCGAAATCGTGAAATCTCCCCCACTTTAGATCAACAGCTCTAGGCCTTCGGATATCTGACAGCTCCGATCTTTTCGGGGTTCCGCCGGTCGAGAGTCCCACACTGTTGACCCTTGTACACCCGGTTTCGAAATGCTGAAATGTCTTGGCATTCGTTCCTTCGGGGTTTCGCGATTCAAGGAATAGCGATGCAAGAGTCCCGCTGCTTTGACTTTCGACTCCCTGGCTACTGAAATACCAAAATGTCGTAATGCTTTGGACATCAAAAATCCCTCACCGCTAACCTCCTCGCAGCTCCACCTTATCCAACGGTTGGTGGGGTTTCGGCTTTTCTCCTTAAGGACTCTCCACCGTCCATTCAGATCTTCGGGATCTCCCCTCCCGAATCTACACAGCGTTAAATCCTGCGCTTATCCCTCAAATCGGATGGTCTGCGGGATCTTCCGCCATGATCCAATGCTCGATGGCGTTCTTCCTCCTGAGCTTTTACTCACTTCAGACTTAGAAGATTTTCTACGTCTTCGAAGACTCGGTCTTCATTCCTTCTAGGGAATGAGTTCCTGGATCTTGATAACACTTTCTGAAGCGTTATCCCTCCTGAGCTTTGTCTGGTTCAGACTTCGATTTCTTGCGCACTCCTTGCATTTGAGGGATTTCGATAACTCAGATCCATGGTATTTCTCGCAGAGAAATTCCTTCTGATCTCCTTACGTTCCTCTCTGGCTCGATGGACACCTTCCAGAGCTTCCAATGAAGAGAAACAATTGAAACTGGAAAAACTCACAGTTCCATCCCCTTGTTCATGTAAACAGAAAAGACAGGAAAATGCACACAGTCCACACACCATACATTTG
>JZKD02S0108558.1:0-17973 GCA_000966675.3 Picea glauca | reverse complement strand
ATCTATAACCAAATTTAAGTAAGCAACAACATATAATTAATCAATATTTCTTTCTACTGTAATCCTTATCAATGTTTCAAGTGCTTTCATTTTATCCCAATTGTTACTACCTCCATACAAAGTAGCCTCAAAATAAATGTTGCTTGAATAAAAAAAACAAAGTGCACCTATAGCCTTGCATGTATTCAGGTTGCTTTAACAGGCCCTATCAAAAAATCCCCATGATTTTGTTTTGTTAATCTCAAGTGTGCTTATATTCCTCTAAGTTTTTGTCTGGCAAGGTACCTTGAGTCCTTCATAAGAGAACTTGATTTTGTAGAAAACTTGGAGGTGGATATTAACTTGTCCTATAACATAATGGCATTTCTAATTAACCACAGGGCCCAAGAAACATAGTAGAAAAACCTTTATGATCCTTTACCCATGATTCCTCAAACCAAGTATGTAGTGCTTATGGCTAAGAAGAACCTTGCCATTTCTCCTTTCCACTTGTCAAGGTATGGGCTGCATCTCAAACTTCTTTGGTAAAATGACAATTTATTAACAATTGACTAATCGATTTCCGTCCATTTTTACATCAAACATATATTATGCCAAATCCCTACCATTCTCTTCTTTGAGACCATGAGATCTCGTGATTTGATCCTTTGTTCCAAATCTAGTGCTTTAACACACACAAATGGCCTTGTTAAAATTTGTTTCTTCTACACACTTTATGGATAAGGACTTAACAAGAAGAATGCCATTGACATTGTTTCTTGTATATGAATCCAATGAAGGAGGTTGGTCATCAATCCAACTCACATTTATTGATTTTTTTCAAGTTGTACATCACTGTTAGCACAGGCGCAGACCCAGGGTTCAACGCTACGACAATGCACCAACAAAACCCTAACTACTGACCCTTTAGGAAACACCCGCGAAGGAGATGAAGTATCACCCAAGGTAGAGGCAGGGGTGGTTGCAGGACTCAGATGTCTGCAACCTTAGCTGGGACACCGATTTGTGATTATAGCACCTTAACAGAGCACTTCAAAATTATATTTTGTTAATATTCAACCTTAGTTTACAGCGCAGCTAAACCCTAACAACAGATCAGCGTAGTATTTACACAGATCTAATAGATTCAAGAAATAAGCATACCAACATAGATCAGGTATAGTACTCATTCATATTATTCAGCACTAAGCTATCACATTAGATTCTTCTAGCATATATCAATGCACTAAGCATTTAATCACATAGAAAAGAGAACAACCATAAAGCACACAGCAACCACAACGCAAGATGTACGTGGTTCACCCCCACCTTGGGGCTACGTCCACCAACTCTTATTCTTTATTTCCTTCTGTCAATCTTATACACGCACATAGCTATGATATCTTACTCCATATAGGACAGGATATTTGCGCGCACCCTGCTAGATCCTCCTTCCCTGAGTTACAACACAAAGCCTCTTCACAGTCTCTTACAATCACTTGCACTTAGCCTTGAAAATCTCACACAGTATGGACAAAGAATTTACAATCATTACTTGCACTTAGCACAGTACCAAAAACCTCTTCTCTTCCCCTTTCTTACATCGCCTAGACTTCTATTTATACATTACAAAAAGGGCCTAAACATGGGTAAACCCATGGGCTGACATCCCCATACCCGTTACATAAGCCCAAAACCCAAAAATCCCTAAAAAGGGGTTGAGATCCAACGATCTTTGCTTTGACTTGCACTCCACCTTCGACAGCCTGTCGAAGTCCAAAAAATAGGTCAATCATGACCAATGATCCTCAAAACTTGGTCAAGGGCCAACAGGCCCCCAAAACTCACCTGTGACTCATCCCGAGTCACTCTGATTTGGGTAGTTCTACTTCAAAGGCCTCGAGCTTGGCTTGAGCTGCTTCGACCTGTTGTTGTGACATGACCTCCTGCTCGACAAACTCTTGGATAGTTGTTTCATTGACAGGTCCCTCTAAGCGTTGTTTAGCTGCAGTGACGACTTGCTCCAGTTCTTCTCCTCGGCCTTCAATTTCTGTGAATAGTTGGAAAACCTCATCCTGTATAGGTTGGAGCCTCTAAGTCACTTCCATGAATTTTCTTTGAATGGTGTGGACCTATTGTTGAGCAGTGCATTGTTCTTGGGATCGCTTCATCCTCTCAATTACTGGCAGGGGCTTCAACTTCACCTGTATTGTTTATGCTTGTTGCTTTGCCTCCTGGAGTTGTGACTCCAATGCATTTGATTCAGGATCCTCAGTGAGTCTCTCATAAGTCTGGGCACTATGATCACTTATAAGTTGTTTACATTCCATGGTGAGGGCCTTGATTCTTTCAACTGCGCTTTGAGCAGTTTCTTCTCTTTGATATCGCACATCCTATGGAGTGTTGGCCTTATTCAGAGCTCTAAGTATGATATTCTTTGTTGAATCTGTTGGATAGCTTCCGCAAGTTGTGCTAATTGATGCTCCACTCGGTCTTCTACTTTTGGATCTAAGCCCGTCATAGAGTGAATTGCTCTGTCGACTGCTTCTTTGACTCCAAGTTGCTCTACGAGCAACTGCTCTTTTTCTTGCTTGACCTGCACCCTCTATTCTTCAAACTTGGTTTGAAGGTCGTCCTTCTCCTTTTGTGCAACCTGGCATTGTTCTATCATTTTTGTTTGGGATTGTTTCAGGGCTGTTGTGGCCTGGTATTTCTCGTCTTGCACTCAACAAAGGTGAGCTTCGGTCACATTAGCTAGTCTGCAAAGTTAGGCAGGCTCATCTCGCAACTTTGGTTCTTCTGATGGTGGGGGCGCAGTGGATAATACGCGGCTGGATTGGAGGGCCTGTTGTACCCCTTTGAGTTCAACCTCGATTATGTCGTACATCTCCTCCTTCTTGGTTTCATGTTTATGCAAGATGTCCTGCGAGGTATCTGCTACAGCTGCGATGATGAAGTCGAAGTCATCTACAGTGAGAACAGTCTACATCTTAGTCAAGGTGGATCTGGATTTATTTTGGGAAGTGGGTTTCATGGGAGAAACCTTCCTTTTATTCAAGGGATCAGCCTCATTATCAAGATCCCTAGGCGGTGTTACTTTTCCTTTCTTCTATTGATCTTCTTTTCTGTTGGTTTCTTCTTGATCTACTTCGTCATCACCCCCTCAGCCAGGTGATACTAAAGTAGTTCCCTCCGATGCACTGCTCAAGTTTTGGACCTCTTCGGTCTTCTTCCTTCTGTTGGGTCCAGGAGTATCCTTTGCTTCATGAGTGGTCTCAGGGATGCCAATTAGTTCAGGGTCAGACATTTTTGCGGGGTCAGCGGGGATAAGGAGGTCTGCAAACCAGTCCTTGGTTATCTCTTCAAGGTCCTCCTCTGTGAGATTTTAGTATGATTGAAGCTCTTCTTTATGCTCATCTGTGCGTGCGGTGATATAAATGAAGTGTCGATCTGCACAGAACTTTATGAGAGGTCTAAACCGATGTAGGGTGTTCGGTGTCATGTGAGGGATAGCTCTGATGTCCCTCTTCAACTAGAGATAGTACATGTGGAATATTGCGTTCAACTGCCACTGTTTTCCCATATTGTTTGAGTACCAGAGCGTGGTGAACTTCACAACGAGCGGCTCGAACGGCCCAATGTCTGGGAAGGTCGCACCTTCCACCATTTCCCAAGTGATAAATGCGATGAGGATCAGGAACCAACTAAAGTGGAACCCATAGCCCTGATCCTGAGTTTCGCGACAGTCTAATTCTAGTTGGTTGACCAAGTAGTTTTCCTAGTTCATCTGGAGTCCTTCTACACATTTCCCAGCGAGGTCAACAACAAACCCTATGACTTGTGTAGGTCGGTTCTTCCTTACTAGATTTCCTGCGATCAGCTGGCAGGCCAGACGCACTGCACCATTCTGGATGGAGGCTACCTTGTAGCCTCGTGTCCCCTTTCCTACATTGTTGTAAGTATCATTAATTCTTTGTGCTAGGGTGAGGTCTGAATCCTTCCCTGGGTAGAAGTCTTGTGGATCGGGTCCTTGCATGCTCAATCTGGTGATCCTATGGATCAACGTCGGGTCGTCCGTGATGCGTCTATCTATCCATAGGTATTCATCGTGGTAACATGAGAGCAGGAGCTTAACACACACGTTAACCTCCTGGTGCCTTCCAAAATGTGGAATATTCATCACATTCAAGAGGGTGGACTACGCGAGGTTCATAGTCCATGGTTGGGGGATGATTTTCAAGTTCTTCCCCTTCATCCTGGTCAAGTACTTGTAAGGAGAAAGCATGCTGTAATTCTTGTGGTCTCCTAGGTTGAAGTCATTGAAATTCAACGTTGCGATCTTATCTTGCTACGTCCTAAATGCACGTATCCCCTTCAGGAGGTACACAGTAACCAAGGTGTAATCAAAGTCCCTCGGGACACTGTCACGACTCACCACACCATCCAAAGGTGGTATGTAGTCGAGTAGGATGGTCGAGATTATCTTCGCATTTTCCAAGTCATCTCGATGCTTGGTTCTCTTCTCTGTTTTCAGTCGGGATGGTCTAGATCTGCGAGCAGTCGATGGAGAGCTTGCACTCCTCTTGTCGAGGAAGCTTGAATTCTTGCAGACATCACTTTCTCAACCATAAGGTCGATCAGAACTTCTTCGATGGATTTCTCTGCAGTGCTGATCTCGTCAGACATGCACGCTCAGATCGGGTAACTCAGGTGGATGGATGAGTGCTCAAAGCAATAGAATTAGTGTCGATCTTACTAAACACAGTGCAGTAGCAATGAGTTCACTAGGATACAATTTTCAAAAGTGTTTTCGGTGCAACAGTCGACGCAATAAGTAGACATCAGTGTAATGGATATTTCCAACGAACTATAGGCCTTCGTCAATGCAGTTTTGTCCATTGCGGCGTGGTCCCAACGGTCTAGTGGAAATATTTATGGCCATAAATGCCATTCTAACCATTCGAGGTTTCAGTCTAACAGCTATAATGCCTTCAATGGCTATATTGCTTCACCATGGCAAAGTGCCATATTGCGTTGTTTTGATATCACGACGAAGTTCCAGTTTTGAAAACCTTCCTTCTGCGAAGTCCCTTCTGGCACATTCTGCAACTTTTCTATCTTTGCTCTCTTTTTACTGAGCTTTCTAGCCTTCTTCCCGATGATCTTCGTCTCATTATTCCTCTTTCCATTATGATTCTTATCTTCTTTTGGTTTAGTAACTTCACGTTGTTGATATTTTTTCATAGGATTAGTGAGTAATATTGCTTCTCTATCTGGGGTAGGTGCTCTACTCATCTGTGAATATTCTTGTGTTCTTTCAACTTCGACATCCAAGTTTATGGTTCTAAATAGCTTTGATCTATTCTCCTGTCCTTCAATCAAGTGCATTATCCTCCTAGTCATGAAATATTTTAATTCTTGTTTCTTTTGCTCCAAGACTTCCTCTTCTTTTCTTCCGACCTGATCCTTTTCAATCCATGATTTTCCTATTAGGATAGCAAATGGGGTGTTGTTCTCAATAAATTTAACAACCTCAAAATCTTCCTCTATCGAAGTTCCATGAGCACTCATAGGTATCTGGGTGAGCCTTCCACATAGGGTTATCAACTTTCCTCTAAATAATCCTATTCCTCCCAATGAAGGAATCATAGCAGGATTTCCTAAAATTTCCCAAGTTCTTTCTGTCATGATATTCACCTTTGTTTCCTCATCCAGAACACAGTCAATGTCAAAGTCTCCTATTCTTGTTTCTATGCATTCTTTTTCTTTGAAGATCTCTGATAAGTTGATATTTTGGTGATCATTTAGGGTTTCTTTCATTTGTAGCAATACATCCTTTGATTTTTTCTGGGGTTCTTCCATGGTCTCAGTGTCTTGACCTTTCTTAGGGTCTTCTCGTCCCATATTCATTATTTAAATTTTAGCAATCATTCTAGGGCAATCCAAAACTTCATGATCCATAGTTTTGCAACAAAGACAACTAGGTCTTCTACCAGGGCATTCCTTAGCAAGATGTCTCGATCTTCTGCAACTGTAATAGAGGGTTAATCCTCATTTTCTTTTAAATGATCCCCGACCTTCCCTGTACTGTGCACTAGGATCATAGTAGCTAACATGCAAAAATTTCTTTCTAGGATCCTGCATCCATTTGTTAGTCCAAACATTCTTTCTATGCATAGGAATAACATATCTTTCACTATTCTTATCAGATCTACTCATATCAAATATTATTTCTTCTAATTGTGCCCTACTTTTCAAGCTAGGGTAAAATTTATCAAACATACCTAGATCCATACTTTTGAAACAAAATTGTCCACTTATCTTACCTTTAACAAAGCACAAAGCTTTAAGATCTTACCTCTTTAACAAAAAATTCTTACTTTATTTTTATCAGAGCACAAATCTTTCAGGTCTTACCTCTTTTCTTCATATCTAACTTTTCTTCTTAGCACAGAGCAACAGATCTACGCACGGAGCTTTCTTTTCTTCAGTTCCCAGCAATCACAGTTTCAGGTCCTGGCAACAGAACCATTTGTTGGCACAGGGGCAGACCCAAGGTTCAACGCTACAATAGTGCACCAGCAAAACCCTAACTACCGACCCTTTCGGCAACACCTACGAAGAAGATGAAGTCTCACCCGAGGTAGAGGCAGGGGTGGTTGCATGACTCAGATGTTTGCAACCTTAGCTGGGAATCTGATCTATGATTACAACACCTTAACAGATCACTTAACAGTTATAGTTCATTAATATTCAGCCTTAGTTTATAGCACAGCTAAACGCTAACAACAGATTAGCGCAGTATTCACACAGATCCAATAGATTCAAGCATTAAGCATACCAACATAGATTAGATCTAGTATTCATTCATATTATTCAGCACTAATCTATCACATTAGATTATTCTAGCATATATCAGTGCACTAAGAATTTAATCACATAGACAAGAGAACAACCATAAAGCACACAACAACCAAAATGCAGGATATACATGGTTCACCCCCACCCTGGGGCTACGTCCACCAACTCTTCTTCTTTATTTCCTTTTGTCAATATTCTACATGCACAGAGCTATGATATCTTACTCCGTAGAGGACGGGAGATCTGAGCACACTCTGCTAGATCCTCCTTCCCCGAGTTACAACACAAAGCCTCTTCACAGTCTCTTACAATCACTTGCACTTAGCCTTGTGTTGACGGGCGAAATTGACCGCTCGTCAACTGGAGGAGTGAATCTGATCCAAGGTTGTCTATTTAACCCAAGCCGTTTGGATTAATCCACTCCAATGGGTTTAGCAGCTTCGTTAGCCGATCTAAGTCCTAAGAAAGTGAAAAAAAAAACAAAACTAAAGAAACTAACTAAATGACAAATAACTGCTGAAAACTATATACAAATTTAAAATATATTCACAGTTTACTAACTAATATTTATAGAATAGTAGTTCTACTTATTAAATGTACAGTGTATTGATATGATTAAATTTCTAATATATGTACAGTATTCACAAAATGCAATTTTTGATCGAAATCTGTGAAAATCATATATGAATTGATTTATGACAGCGAAGCTATCGTTCAATGTTTTTTGATTTTTTTTATAACTTTTATAAATAAGAAATGAAATGGCAGCTATCTAGTTGAGAAATAAAAATAAAAATCCATAAAATGTATTTAGACTACAGGAAATTCTTATATTAATTAAACTAATGAAATGCAACTAGCAAACTAACCTGTAATCGCATCTCCTATGTGTCCTACGCATAACATCTATGTTTGTTGTTTGATGAGGCCAACCCACACCAGATTTTCCAAATGCTTCTCGTAAACGCAAAGCAGTAACAGTCGAATGCTAATAACAAAACAAGTAAGATATGTAGCAACAACAATTTATAATGTGACAAATGATCATATTAAGATAAATCTGGCTATGAGAATTTGCATATAACTGCTCATTGAATAAAGAAGATTAACCTTCTAATCATCAAATTATAACAGATTAATTGTTGTATATAAAATGAGAGACATAAAACATTGACATTATATAAATCCCATCACATCAACCATGTAATAAATCATGATATCTAAAGTAGTCACAATTTGATTACAAGTCAAAATGAGCAAAACTTGAACAAATATATGATATATCGAAGCTAAAGCTGTGCAAATATCCACTTTCATTCAATTTTTTCAATCACAAATCCATAGTTTCTGCTCCCAGGCAACGATGGTTTTTGGTTTACAAAATAATACATTTATAAAGGCCACAGGATCAAAACATTTCCTGTGGAAATTATCAAATTTGTTCCAAAAATTGTGGGGAATACAATCTCCCAAATTCCTATTGTCATCAAAACTAACAGCCTATTCTAAAACCATGTAAACAAATAGCATATTCAGAGATGCCACTAGCGATTCAATCTCCTTTAGAAATCGTATGTACCTATAAACACACAAGAATACACGATTTCAGATTGCTTTTTAGTTGTAAAATCAAAGAATTTGAATTTTAGTAACTAGCTATAGAATCTCACGATTTTGTAGCTAGTTATTATTATAACTAGAATCGTGTTTTATCAAATCAATCAAAACAGAATAGATGCAATTTGAGAAAACAAATCTTGTATTCTAATTCAAAACAAAAACAAAATCATCTTAAAATTATTTTTAAAATACCATACCTCAGATTCAGGGATTCATTTTAATCAAGCAATTTTCGAGTTCACAATGGCAGTGGCCGCTTCCACATTCTTAAACACAATAGAGCATGTGGTTTTTCGTCTTTTATCATTAGCTTGAGCTACATTTTGCAATCTGTCCTTTTCTTTTGTTAGCACTTTCACCTAGTCCTCCAAGGACTTGATCCGAGACTAAAGCAAAGGCACATCTCTGTAATATTGACCGAGCCATGACTGAAATTCATTGCATTGTGGCCGGATAGAATGTGTATTAGCAGGTGGGGAATTTTTCACTTGGCTTGTAGGTTCTCTATCGAGTTTGATTCCAGAGAAATCAGGGTTGTCTTTAAGACACGGTGGGAGGTTCGTCACATAGTCATAGGGTTTAACTGAGCACAGTCCATATGAATATGGATATTCTTTAGTTAGAAACCATTCAATTTCTGAATCGGAATCCTCGCTTAACTCAATTGGGTTTTGGTCTGCATTTTCTTTAGGTTTATTTCGGGCACACCATGAAACCCAACGCGCGACCCTTTTACCCTTGTAATTGATATCACTATTACCCTTATACTTTTTCTTTGCAGATTTTTTAACAGGCTTACCACCATCTTTTGGATACGAATCAAGTAGAGTGTCAGTTTGGGTAGTGCCTGGGTAGGTCAAGGGTTCCACAGAGGGAAAGAGCGAAGGAGGGGGAATGACGGGCTCGACGAGGGTTTATGTAACAACAGACTTGTCAACTTGTTCTATTTCAAAACCATTCCTGAACAGAAAAGCCTCCCAACAATCGCCATTCAACTTCAACTGATGAACCATAATAATTTTAATCAAACAGTGGTGGAACAGGCTGGAGTCATCTTTCTCCCTTTTAAAATGCTTTGCCATTTTGTATAAACTTCGAAGGAGAAAATAGGGCATGTTTAGAGGAAAATCGATAAAACTCATGAGCAACCGCAAGTGATATAAGAAAACCAAACCATATCTACCCTCACAGATAACGATCTGCTTGACAATAGCTAACAGGTCGTGCCATCTAGATTTTAGAGTTGTAATGGGCATACCTTTGTCATAGCTGGTAATATTCCTTGAGGTAAACAACAGTGACCAAGGGACCTCCTCAACCTTAGAGTTTTTAAACCATTTTTGTCCCACAGCTGGCAGACCAGTGGTTGAGCTGATGAAATCTTCATTTAACTCAAGATGGACGTCTCCAATTTTAGCTCTGCAACCATTGAACGTTAGCGCGAATTGTTGAGCGTCTGCCAAATTAAAACCCTCAGACTTCTCAACAAATACCCACCAACCATTCCTCTCTAAGTTTTCTCGGGCATTATCAAATAATAACAAAGTCGTAACACCGTTGGGTTCTATTCTCACTACGGGAGGCATGGCTAACAACACAAAATAGAGAGGGTATTCGGCGATAGGGTTTGACAGAGTAGTAACAGATCCATTTGCCCCGAGCTTCCCAATACAATGCAAAGGCAACTCGAAATGCTATGAAGGAGCATTAATGCTATGCGTGCGAGGATAATGGTGTGGATCGAGGCCATGCAAGAACATCATATCAGGTTGTACTTGGAATGACACGTTGGTGTAATGATACATTAAAATCATAACAGTTAAAAAACCATTATGTGCATATCCAAAAATTCGATCAAAAGTCAAATGAACAATTGCATATCCACAATTCGACCAAAAAACAATATGTCGAATAAACCATTGCATCAAAGACTTTATAAATGAAAACCATATTAACAATAGTCAAACACTAAATGGGTGGTGTTTTGATACATATGTAGCCACTGGTGTGTTTGAGGCCAAGGAGTTATAACCATATAAACAACTAGGTTCATGATAATCCAAATGATCATTAACCCTTTGATGTAACTGGCATGAATTCCAACTGTGGGTTTTCACGCTTGCAGTTGTGAAAATGAAAACGAAAAGAAGGTACACAAAAAGTGAAGGATAATGGTGTCGTTTAATGAGAAAAGTTGCGACGAGTAATGAGGGTTTAAAAACCCTGTGTATGCAGCTGGTAGATATAGAGATTAATATGGTTGCCAACAATGGCGACACACTGGTAGAAGCAGTTATCTCTGCCAAATGAACAAATCCAGATTAGGATAATCAACAAAACTTCAACTCGAAAACAACCAAGAATCTATTTGAACATCATTATCAATCATAAAAAATTCCAGTTTCAGCTTGCTTGTTATTTTAAAAGACGAAAATTGATGACAATCTCAACAAAAGAGAGTCACGATGTTAAGGTTAAAATCTTCAATATTGTTGACAGAGCCACTACTGCCAGCAGGCGTCCATAGCCTCGACAGGGATGCCATTTAACCCACTCCGATATCTGTATCCTGCCAAGAATTTTTAGATTAGAACGAAGGATATTTAAGGTCAAAAGATTTCATATCTGAGAATTTTCATATACCCGACATTGATTCGCTGCCAGGGGGCCTGTTCAGTACCCCGACGAAGTTATCTTGGCGTCATGCATGCATTTACCCACTGACAATAGACCTGTTCAACATTCTGGCGGGTTTACAAGCACTTCCCACATCTCTTTGAAGATTTATTTAGTTTTAAAGATATTTAATCGAGTGGGGTGACGCTGAAAATCCTGATATTTTGGACATATTTTAATAAATTACAGACCTTGAGAGAATTTTTAACTGTCCTTCATTAAGATTTAGAGACAGTTTGTTATAAACCGACCTTCAAAGGCAGGGAGACATCTTCTAATTTGTTCTCTTAAGGAACAGGGACAGCGTAAGAAAATGATTTTTTATGGTTGATCATGAAAAGCTTCAGTTACAGTTTGAAATCAAAAAACGCTTTTAAAACAACAAGCTTTCTTTAACATGGCGGTAAACTTTAGAAAAGTATCACAATTGATGTTTTAACAATCTTCAGTAGTCATTTCAAAGGAGAAATATTTATGTTCTCTTTGTCTGAAATAGTTCATGATGTAGGTATGTGTGTTTCAAAAAAAAATAAAAAAAAATGGTAAGCATAAGGGAAGAATCAAAGCCAAAACAACAAAGAAAAACAAAAAGCAAACAAAAGAAAAATATTTACACAGTGTACACAGGATTGTCATCAAGTGAAATACCTTATTAGAGCTTGGCCATTCACCGGATAGGTGTCTGGCTGTCCCTTTAGACTTTGTAATCGGAAGGAGCTGGGACCCATTTTCTCAGCAATAAAAAACGGTCCTAGCCATAAGTTTTGAAACTTCGTATGCTCTCCCTTTCCCTCATGCGGTTTGTCCCATTTCAGAACAAGGTCACCTACCTCAAAATTTATGTCAGAGGCAGAATTGGAATCAAACCAGCTTTTAACAATGAGTTGATGTTGATCCAATTTCCGTTTCACTTGAGCCCTTACTTCTTCTAATTTTAACAACGCGTTAATTCGATTCTCCAAAGGGGGGCAGTTCTCTTCTTGTATTTTCTGCGATAGCTGCAGAGAGGGAAGAAGGATATGTGGTGGAAGAATTGCCTCTCTGTCGTAAACGAGAAAGAAGGGTGAGTTACCCACAACAGTTTTCGGAGTCACTCTATCAGCCCAGATTGCGTTTAACAGTGCATTATGCCAATTTTTATGGTTTTCAGATATCGTTCTCTTGATAATTTTAATGAGATTTTTATTAGTTGATTCTGCCAATCCGTTACCTTGAGGGTAATAGATGGCAGAATATTTTAATTTAATTCCTTTTTTTAGAGAGAAATTACTCATCTCAAGAGACGAAAAATAGGAAGCATTATCAAATACTAGACAATCAGGGATACCAAAACAAGTAATAATATTTGAATTCAAAAAGGCAATTACCTGACTGGTATTTACAGCTTTTAATGGGGCATCTTTATACCACCTGGTGAAGTAATCCATGGTTGTTATGATAAACTTATGCTACTATGAGGATGGCGGATTGATCGGACCTATAATATCAAGACCCCACTGCTGAAAAGGGGAGTCTACTGAAACAAGCTACAAAGGGAAGGCTGGTTTCTGTATCCGTCCGGACGCTTTTTGACAAATTACACACTTGTGACACAAAGCATGAGCATCTTTAAAAAGTGTAGGCCAGTAGTAACCTGCTCTTAATACTTTATGGGCAGTGGTATCTCCACCAAAATGACCACCAACTTCTCCTGCGTGCAATTCTAATAAGACCTTTTCTGCTTCATCTTTCTCAAGACAGCGCATTAGTACTCCATCAAAATTGTGACGAAATAGAATACCATTAATCAACTGAAAGGAAGCAGATTTCAATCTTAACGCTCTTCTTTTAGTGGGATCCAGGTGACGGGGAGCTGACCCATGTTCAAGACAGAATTTTATATCATCATACCAGGGACTAACAAGGTTTTGTGCACAACAGATTAAATTTTGGTGTCGCTGTCCTAGATTTGACATATCATTTTCCTCTTGATGTCCTGTCGCTGAGTCAGCGACTAACTTTCATAGCCCTTGACCTCTCACTATTTTTGCTGGGGTGATTTCTATGTCATACTCTTGCAAGGAGGTGACCCAGTTCACCCTCTTTTCGCCTAGTTCTTTCTGTACTAATAGATTTCTGACAACCGGGTAAGGGACGATAATTTTCATCCTAGATTTCAAAAGATAAGATCGGAAGTGCTTTACTACTTTAAAAAAAATATAGGCTTGTTGATCTATTGCTGGGTAATTAAGTTCTGTGCCTTTGAAGGCTGAGCTCATAAAGGCAATTGGGACTTCATTTTTCAGCGTTCTTTTGAGTTAGGACAACAACGTAGGAGCGGTCAGAAGTGAATGTGTAGAGAGTGAAGTCTTGCGAAAAGTCTGGGCTCATCAGAGAAGGAGCGTCTATTATGGCATTTTTTATTCAATTAAAAGCTTGGTTTTCTAAGGGTCCCCAATGATATTGTATATCCTTTTTTATTAAGTTTTGTAAAGGTCTCACCATTTCTGAAAAACTGGGGACGAATCTCCTGACAAAGTTGATCTAACTTAAGAAAGATTGCATAGACTTTTTTGATGAGGGAGGGGGAAGTTTCGAAATGAATTGAGTTCTTTCAGGGTTGATAATCATCCCTTCGCTTGATACAACAAATCCTAAGAGCTTACCTTTTTCTACTGCGAAGATAGATTTTTTAGGATTCAAAGAAATGCCGTACTTCCGACATTGCTGTAGAATGGATTTTAAATGAGCTAGATGATCAGCTTTGTTTTTCGAGAAGACAGTAATGTCATCCAAGTAAACTACAACAGATTGATTGATTAAGCCTCAGAAAGTGATGTCCATCGCTCTCTGGAAAGTGGCACTGACATTTATGAGTCCAAAGGGCATTTTCCTATAAGCGTAGGTGCCCCAAAGAGTGCAGAAGGTGGTTTTAATTTGGTATGGAGGGGACATCAGGACTTGGTTATACCCTGAAAAACTGTCCAATAAGGATAGTCTTTCGAAACTAGATACCTGTTGAAGGACCCGTTCCATGGGTGGGACAGGGTAGTTGTCTTTATCAGACGCTTGATTAAGATTTCGGAAATCGACACATAGTCGGATTTCACCACTCTTCTTCTAGACAGGGACAAGATTAGAGACCCATTGTGTGTGCCTAACTGGGAAGATTATCTTAGCATTCAGGAGTTTATTTAATTCCTTCTTGACAGTTGGTTCAAGTTTTGGGTGCATTTTCCTTAACTTTTGTTGAAAAGGTGAGGTTTGGGGTTTCATAGGAATAACGTGTTGTATGATGTTGGGATCAAAGGTTTTTAGGTCATCGTACGTCCAAGAAAAAACATCTTTGAATTCCTTAAACAATTTAATAAATGTCGCTTTCTCTTGTTCAAAACACCCCACCCCTAAATTAATGCACTGTGGATTGTCTTTGGTTCCCAAGTTTACTTTTTCATACGTTAAAGAGGAACTATTCGTTTTACAGTTCACTGATTTTTTGAACTTGTCCTGAAGATCATAAAATTTTTCTAATCTAACTACAGATTTAGGGATAGAATATACCATGTCCGATGAAGAATCAGGAGATCTCGGATCTGGTATTACCGTGAAGTCACAAAGATTTTCCTCATGAGTACATTCGTCGATCACTGCACCCTGGAAAGTTTCCTCCATATGCAGGAAAATTATAATCTGTTGATCATCGTCGAAGACTCTCCAATTCATGATGTTTTTGGGGACGGATGGCCTGAACAATAGTTCGACGGAGAATGCATTCGGGGACAAGCCTTCTGCAGGAAAGAGTTTCGAAGCTACATTAGCTAACAAGTCGGCTTCCAAATTATTCAATATAGGAATAGATTTTATGTTAAATGCAGAAAACTTATTCATCAAATTCCATACCTCAGATTGGTAGCTTTTAAGGTGCGGAGATAAACAGTGGATAGAATTTTTTACCTGTCTAACCACAATTTCTGAATTGCCAAAGACAATCAAATTTTGAACGTTCATATATAATGCTTTCCTGAGGCCTTGCAATAAAGCCTCATATTCTGCTATGTTGTTTGTACATTCAAACTCTAACCTGCATGCAATCAAGGTTTTGTTACCTGTTGGATCAATAATTACGTAGCCTGCACCAGCTCCTTCCTTGGATTTTGACCCGTCAAAGTAAAGAGACCATATTTGATCTTTGTCGGGTGCATGTGACCATTGGGTGGAAGTTGCTGGCTGCATATATGTCACAATTTCATACTGTTGTTCCGGGTTAGTGATAACGGAAGTTTAGGCCATGAAATTGCCAAAAAAGGTATCCATCCCTTGTATTTCGGGTGAATCAGTAGAAGGTGTAAACGGTTCATTGGGATCATTTAAATTTGTCACCGTGAACTTTAGGTAACGTTCACGATTTACCTTAATTCTGTTGGGCTTTACATTCTCGGGCAGCCATAAGGGAGACCAATCTGTCGCGAAATAGCCGTGTAGCTGTTCTGACCAGTCTCTGCTTAAAAATAAACCATAAAATTCTGGAATATCTACAACAATAATATCAATCACTTGATGAACTTTAGGGTTAGACGACAATCTTATAATCACATTCCTTAATTTGCTTATAATTTTAACACTAGTTCGATCAAGTTGGATGATCTTTAAGGCGGATGGTTGAACTTCAGCATTAATCTTCTGACACACAGACCATGGCATTACGTTGGATGACGCTCCTGAATCTACCATTCAATTGTGCACGTTCCTATTGAAGATTTCAAAAGTTAACAAAAATGGAGGGACATTTCTGCGAATACTAATGGTGGAAGCTTGTTGCTTTTTACTTGCAGCCTCTAAAACTAATTTATCTACATTTGTTACATTATTTACAGGAAGTTCTATTTTCTCATGAGGATCAAAAGTATTCTTAGCCGAGGCCTTCTGAGGAAATTTTGGGTTGTTCTGAAAACCTTTGTTACTGCTTGGATTGCTATTTTTGTTGTTCTCTGCAATATTCTGTAGCATTTTTTGTAGCAGAAACGAGAATTTTAATAATTCATAAACATAAATGTTAGCCCTTAACTTTTTTAGATCTTCAACCAAATCATAATCTAAGCTTGGGTTTACATGACTCTGTTTAGTCTCGGCTGGTTTAGACTGTTTTGGGGGTGAAGTTGTGGTGTTTTCAGAAGAAGGCTTGTTTGCTGTCTTACTCCTAGTATTGTAAGGATGTACTGTCTCGAAATTAGCTTGAAAAATTCTATTTGATAAGTGTCCAAAGATGTTCGGAGAGGATTCATGTTCTTCTACTGTCTCTTGTTCAGCTACTTCCTCAAGGATCTCAGGAGGTATCAAGTTATCATGTGCTTCTAGAATCGCTTGAATAGCAAATTGCAGGCTTTCTAGATTCAGGCCTTCGGTATTTGAATTAGGTCGGTTGGTGGGAAAAGGCTTCCTAAACGGGGGTTTGTAAGGCCCTTTGCTCGAAGAAGCTTCTTCAGCCATCCTTTTCAAATCTATAACTTGATTGGACAGTTTTTGAATGAATTTTTGTAAGTTTTCTAGATTTGAGCTTTCTGGTTGTGCTTTGTTTTGGGCAGGTCTAGGGAGGATTTCGATTTTCTTCTTGGAAGATGAACTAGTCTCTATTTCATTGCTAGTAGTGTCTTTTAAGCTGAGGATGTCTTTCTCAATCTGGCTGGCTTCTTTGAAGGCCTCTAACAACGTAGCTTTCTTAGATCTCTTAACCCAAATGGCTATGCTTTGATGTAAGGCTTTCGTATAATATGCTATGATAAGATTCTCGACAGGTATTGAATCCATAGGGATTTTGTTCTTTAGTGTTAAGAATCTTTGATTAAAGTCTTTGATTTTCTCTTTGGGGTTCATTCTTAAACTAGAAAGCTCCATGACTAGAACTTCTGGGGACTTGTCGTCACCAAATTTCTCAAGAAAGCAGGATTCAAACTTCTCCCATGACACGATGGTATGGGGCTATTGGGAAAATTACCAGGTAGAGGCATTGCCCTCAAAGGTATAGGGAAACAATATACAGACTACGTCTTTGTGCTCGACGTTACGGAGTCTAATGGCTAACATAAACTTTTTGATGTGATCTTCGACGATCTATTTAGAGTCCGGGTCAAATTTAGGGAGCCACTTCTCTGGGTGTTTGGGTAAGGGATGTTGCGGCCCGGGTACGACCACTGCATCTTGGTCGAGCTAGGGTCTGGCGGGATTGTTCTGGTTGGCCATTGGTGTGGGCAGTGTCGAAGGCTGGGATGAGGAACTTCCTTCGTTAGAGGATTCTTCTCCAGAAGAAGAAGGGGATGAAGGAGGTGGTGAGGGTGGTATACCAGATCCTCCTGCTGTAGGAGTGAGGATTGGATCTATAGGGTTTAAAGTGAGGTTAGTGCCTCCAAGTTGTTCTTTGATATCAGAGAAATCTAATGGTTGGTCCAAAGGTCGTTTTGGTTGTCTTAAATGGGCGAAGGCTCTGTGTGCTCTTAGGAGAGATTGGCGGACAATCTCTTATACGTCACCACCTGTAGGATTTGGAGTTACTGGTTCAACTGTGATCCGTAGATCGACGTTTGATGTGGTTGCTATTTGAGGGACAATGTTGTCGTTTGAATGAATTCTTGTCACTATAGGTGAGAGGGTAGGTGGTAGAGGAGTCTTACGACCACCTCGTGCCATTAATAATTTTCAGGCCCTCTTTCTAGCACCATTTGTTAACGGGCGAAATTGACCGCTCGTCAACTGGAGGAGTGAATTCGGTCTGGGGTTGTCTATTTAACCCAAGACATTTGGATTAATCCACTCCGATGGGTTTAGCGGCTCCGTTAGCCGATCTAAGTCCTAAGAAAGTGAAAA
>JZKD02S0108535.1:6096-24534 GCA_000966675.3 Picea glauca | reverse complement strand
AACCCAACCCTTAAAGATATTGTAAAAGAGGAATTGCAAAAACTCCTTCAAGCCAATCTCATATACCCCATTTCAGATAGTCAATGGGTGTCTCTACTTGTCATAGTTCCCAAGAAAAATGATAAGTGGAGAATATGTGTAGACTTCAAGGAGTTTAACAAAGCCACCCATAGGGATTATTTTCCCTTACCATTTATTGATCAGGTGTTGGATACCTTGTCCAAAAAGAAGTATTTTTCGTTCCTGAATGGATTTAATGGGTATAACCAAATACAAATAGCACCCGAAGATCAGGACAAGACCACTTTCACCTACCCATGGGGAACTTATGCTTATAGGGTCCTTCCTTTTGGACTTTTCAATGCCCCAACCACTTTTCAAATGGATGTCCTAGCCATTTTATCTGACCTGACCAGTGATTGCATGGAAGTCTACATGGATGACTTTACAATCCATGGAAAAGACTTCCAGGAAGCTTTGACYAGTCTAGAAAAAGTCTTGATTAGGTGTAAGGAAACTAATATTTCCCTAAGTAATGAAAAGTCAAAAATGTTTCTCACTGAAGGTATTGTTTTGGGACATCACATCTCTGGTTATGGAATGAGAGTTGATCCGACAAAGATTCATATTATTACACAAATAAGAATACCTTCCTCACAAAAGGAAGTTTGTATCTTTTTAGGGCATGTTGGCTACTATAGAAGATTCATTCCGAATTTTACAAGCCTAGCTACCCCTTTATTTAAGTTATTATCTAAAGAAGACGAATTCAAGTGGGATGATGAATGCCAAATATCTTTTGAGATTCTAAAACAGAAATTTTCAACTACCCCTATATTAGGAGGACCAAATTGGTCCCTTCCTTTTTATATCTGTACCGATGCCTCAAACATGTCTCCTGGGGCATTTCTTGGAAAAAGGGAAAATCAAATTCCTTATGTTATTTAATTTGTCAGTAAAAATCTGTTTCCAGCTGAAGTTAATTATACGGTCACAGAAAAAGAATTGCTAGCTGTGGTCCATGCTATCAATAAATTTAGACACTATATTACAGAATATCAAGCTTTTTTACACACTGATCATTCAACCATCAAATTCTTAATGAACAAACCTGTAACAAATCCTAGAGTTACAAGATGGCTACTATTATTACAAGAGTTCAATATCAACATTATTGATAGACCTGGTAAGGATAATCTTGTGGCTGATTTCTTATCTAGAATGATTCATTTGGGAGATAACACTCCAGTAGAAGATAACTTTCCTGATGAAAATTTGTTTTCAATTTCTACATCCACTCCTTGGTATGCAGATGTAGCTAACTATCTTGTGACAGGGAAGATGCCTCAGAAATTGTCTCCTAGAGAAAAATAGAAAGTAATTCAGCTAAGTGCAAACTATATGTGGCACGATGATTGTATCTACAAAACATGACCAGATTTGGTAATCATGAGATGTGTAAGGGAAGATGAAATTCATGATATCTTCCAAGCTTGCCATGATGGTCCTTGTGGAGGACACTTTGTAGACAAGAGGATTGCTTATAAAGTTCTGCAATCTAGTTATTATTGGCGTCATATTTTCAAAGATGCTAAAACCTATGTATCCAATTGTGATGAATGCCAATGAATGGGTAATCCTACTACACGAGACCAAATGCAACTTCAAACCTAAATAGTCATTGAGCCTTTTGAGAAATGGGCATTAGATTTTGTAGGGCCCATTAACCCTACATCTAAAAAGAAAAAGTACATACTTGTATGTACTGACTATGTGACAAAGTGGGTTGAAGAAAAATCTTTACCAACTACAAGTGAACAATCAGTGGTAGATTTCCTTTTTAATGACATCGTTACTAGATTTAGTGTACCTCAAGAAATTGTGACTGATCAGGGAACACAATTTACCTCTAATCTCGTCAAAGATGTTACAGAAAAATACCAAATTAAACACAGGAAATCTATACCCTACCATCCACAGGAAAATGGACAAGTAGAATCTACCAACAAAGTTATTGAGTCCATTCTTACCAAAATAGTACAGCTACACCACAAGGACTGGGCTGAAAAACTACTCAAAGCCTTATGGGCTTATAGAATCACCTGGAGGAATACAACAGGACATACACCCTACGAGTTGGTGTATGGGAAGCATGTACTTATCCCCATAGAATTTCAGATCAAAACGTTCAGGACTGCAGTAACAGTTGGCATGAACTTGGATGAAGCCCATCAACAAAGACTCTTGTAGCTTAATGAGTTGGATGAGATCAAGCAGGAAGCACTTCAAAGAACCACCCTCATTCAAGAGCAGAGAACAAAATGACATGACAAGTATCTCAAAAAGAAAAATTTTCAACAAGGAGATGGGGCCTTGTTGTATGACAATAGATTCGAGAACTTCAAAGGTAAGTTAACTACTTGTTGGATGGGACCTTACGAAATTGAGACTATCTATGACAATGGTTCAATCAGGATAAAAACAATTGACGAACAACAAACACCACTACTTGTGAATGGTCACTGGTTGAGAATTTATAACAAACCCCTATCAAGAGAGGAATTTTTGACTGGTATACTACAGAATTCAGATATGCAGATGATCAGTAAGGAAGGAAGCCTTCCTACTGATCCACATTGATTGATTGGTTTATTTTTAAAATTTTGTACATAGGTGCGGATTGTGTTTTGTCAATAAGATGAAGGTAACAAGGGATTCTTACCTCCTTTTGTTTTACTATCACATTTTATCTTTGCAAGTAGATTTCTATAATTTATTTGATCCTTCAAGAACTTGATAAGAAGCAATTTGTAGGCATCAACAATACTTTGTTATGGTCCAGTACCAATAGTCCTGTACTGGTCCAGTACCAGAAGTCTGTGCTTATGCGGTACTATCAGGACGCATCACCTAATTAACAAGGAATTCTATGCATATTTTAAAAATATTATGGAGTATGAAGCCATGCAACAACCGCTTAAGATGGAACCAAGAAGACGAATGCAACATCAAATGGAAGCTCTCATAAAACAATAATTTCTTTTGGTTTTGTTGTTGACTAAATAGAAGAATTTTTAATTTCTTTTGGTTCTGTTGCTAGCTAAAAGGAAGTATTTTTAATTTCTTTTGGTTATATTGCTAGCTAAAAGGAAGTATTTTAATTGACAAAGAAGACATAATCTTTATCGATGATTCTTACAAGAACCATGCTTAATCTTCTTTAAAAGTCTAGAGGTTGCCCTTATCCAATATTTCAACATGATTAGAGGGATAAAAACTATATTAGCCTACAAGTAACTATCTCACCCTAACTAGACTTCAATAGTGTTCATTGGATTATCATTTCTAAAGAGTAACATATGAGTATATGAACACTCTCTGTTAAGGGAACACTAGGAATTTTTTTATGGAAGAGGATGTATCAGTGCCTCAAGGTAACTTTAGGTCATTCTCTTATGGACAAACTCAGACAAAATTATACATCTGGATCCAATGTGCAATACAAAAGTTTATTTTTCCTTCAGAAAAATATTTAAAGACATCCAAATAAGAGACTACACCTTNTTTAGGTCATTCTCTTATGGACAAACTCAGACAAAATTATACATCTGGATCCAATGTGCAATACAAAAGTTTATTTTTCCTTCAGAAAAATCTTTAAAGACATCCAAATAAGAGACTACACCTTCCAACCCAACACCATCCCATCCTGTAAAAAGGTTTTCAGATGAGCCTCCCCTATCACCATGCAAAATCACTCTTTAATAAAATCAAAATAGGTGACTATGGACAAGAAGCCTTTGATGGAAAAAGGGTTTAAGAGACTAACCCATCGAGATACTGAACAGGTTTGCTAGCAGCGGGTACTGGTCTATGGTATGACTAGGCAAACCCATCAGGGTACTAAACACACCTGTTGGCAATGGGGCATTCTGCCCGGGGAAGGGATATCTCTCACTAATTATCACAGCCACCCCACTAGAGTACTGAACATGCTTATTGGCAGTGGTTTCTGGTTGAGAAATGTCTCATCTATACTTGTCTGATTGAAAAACCTACTTTTGTCATTTTGAACAATACAAGTGAGCTCATTATGAGATAAAAGTCCAAATTACTAAACAAAGATAATTGTTACAAGCAAATGTCCATTTGAAAATTACCCTAATTCAACCTTACTGGTATGACATCTAAATCCTACATTACCTAAGAAGGAAACTTCTTAAGAGTGGAGCCCTAACTAGGGAGTCTAATCTACTTATACTGTGAAATTTATCCATAAAATCTAATGATAGTAAATCTCTGAAGCAAGTTAGGTTGGTTCCGTTCTTCTGGAAAAATTATAAAAACCTCCATGTTTTCACTGCTGAATGCTACCCTTGTTAGTAAGTCATCAAAAGAAAGACAATTTCATTTTTTTTTAGGCATGTGATCATATGCTTGGTGATAAATGCACTTTTGAAATTTGATTTGGTTTCCTTTCTCTTATCATTTTTTTTCATTATGATACAGAGTGTCGAATCTTCTTACATAAGGATATGCAACAGCCTTAGCACAGGGGAGGGTCAAAGAGCTCCTTCAAAACTCTTTTTCTGACTCATATCTCATCTTCAGAAACTAGCATGACCACCCTACAACCCTACAGAACCAGACAGAAAAGAAGATAAGCACAGAATAAAGAAGTTTCATGAAGTACATGAAATTCTAGTACCAAGCTTCCAGAAAACTCCAACCTAAAAAGATGAACTCTAGCAATCTATAGGCTTCAAATACAAAGGCAGACGCATATGCTATGGGTATCGATCATACAATGGTAACAGAAAAGGTAACATGGTATTATTTATTTTCCTTTTCTTATAAAACTACAATAGGTATGAAAATGTATACTAGACCATATGACCTTAGTGTTAAAACTATGTAGCTATCCCTCATACCCATATGCCTAACCTTAATCAATCCTCTCATCACATAAGCTCTCAAAAATGATTAAGGGAAAAAATCACATCAAAAGTATATGAAGCATGTCTAGTAATGATGGGCCATGAACGTACTTCATCCTTAAGCAGATCACGAACTTATCCTATGTCATGAGCCATGATTCAAACATCAAATTCACCACTCAAAGGTCCAATCACCTATCCTTCTTTGACAGCCAATGCTCTGTCCCCATCATTACACTAAACAGGGAGAAATGCAATGACTTATCTGGGTGGCGAAGCCATCCAAATGAGCCTCATCTCGTCATAATTTCCCTTTGTGGCATCTTCACTTGAACTCACCATTCGAATTAGCACTGCCTTCACCATATCTTTTTCCATTATCAACCCTTCTCTAGTTCTGAGCTTACCTCTCCCCACGATCTCTGGTACCAAACCCTTACCCTCATCAGTTGACTAAATCCTTGCACTACANTTTAGGTCATTCTCTTATGGACAAACTCAGACAAAATTATACATCTGGATCCAATGTGCAATACAAAAGTTTATTTTTCCTTCAGAAAAATCTTTAAAGACATCCAAATAAGAGACTACACCTTCCAACCCAACACCATCCCATCCTGTAAAAAGGTTTTCAGATGAGCCTCCCCTATCACCATGCAAAATCACTCTTTAATAAAATCAAAATAGGTGACTATGGACAAGAAGCCTTTGATGGAAAAAGGGTTTAAGAGACTAACCCATCGAGATACTGAACAGGTTTGCTAGCAGCGGGTACTGGTCTATGGTATGACTAGGCAAACCCATCAGGGTACTAAACACACCTGTTGGCAATGGGGCATTCTGCCCGGGGAAGGGATATCTCTCACTAATTATCACAGCCACCCCACTAGAGTACTGAACATGCTTATTGGCAGTGGTTTCTGGTTGAGAAATGTCTCATCTATACTTGTCTGATTGAAAAACCTACTTTTGTCATTTTGAACAATACAAGTGAGCTCATTATGAGATAAAAGTCCAAATTACTAAACAAAGATAATTGTTACAAGCAAATGTCCATTTGAAAATTACCCTAATTCAACCTTACTGGTATGACATCTAAATCCTACATTACCTAAGAAGGAAACTTCTTAAGAGTGGAGCCCTAAATAGGGAGTCTAATCTACTTATACTGTGAAATTTATCCATAAAATCTAATGATAGTAAATCTCTGAAGCAAGTTAGGTTGGTTCCGTTCTTCTGGAAATATTATAAAAACCTCCATGTTTTCACTGCTGAATGCTACCCTTGTTAGTAAGTCATCAAAAGAAAGACAATTTCATTTTTTTTAGGCATGTGATCATATGCTTGGTGATAAATGCACTTTTGAAATTTTATTTGGTTTCCTTTCTCTTATCATTTTTTTCCATTATGATACAGAGTGTCGAATCTTCTTACATAAGGATATGCAACAGCCTTAGCACAGGGGAGGGTCAAAGAGCTCCTTCAAAACTCTTTTTCTGACTCACATCTCATCTTCAGAAACTAGCATGACCACCCTACAACCCTACAGAACCAGACACAAAAGAAGATAAGCACAGAATAAAGAAGTTTCATGAAGTACAGGAAATTCTAGTACCAAGCTTCCAGAAAACTCCAACCTAAAAAGATGAACTCTGGCAATCTATAGGCTTCAAATACAAAGGCAGTCGCATATGCTATGGGTATCGATCATACAATGGTAACAGAAAAGGTAACATGGTATTATTTATTTTCCTTTTCTTATAAAACTACAATAGGTATGAAAATGTATACTAGACCATATGACCTTAGTGTTAAAACTATGTAGCTATCCCTCATACCCATATGCCTAACCTTAATCAATCCTCTCATCACATAAGCTCTCAAAAATGATTAAGGGAAAAAATCACATCAAAAGTATATGAAGCATGTCTAGTAATGATGGGCCATGAACGTACTTCATCCTTAAGCAGATCACGAACTTATCCTATGTCATGAGCCATGATTCAAACATCAAATTCACCACTCAAAGGTCCAATCACCTATCCTTCTTTGACAGCCAATGCTCTGTCCCCATCATTACACTAAACAGGGAGAAATGCAATGACTTATCTGGGTGGCGAAGCCATCCAAATGAGCCTCATCTCGTCATAATTTCCCTTTGTGGCATCTTCACTTGAACTCACCATTCGAATTAGCACTGCCTTCACCATATCTTTTTCCATTATCAACCCTTCTCTAGTTCTGAGCTTACCTCTCCCCACGATCTCTGGTACCAAACCCTTACCCTCATCAGTTGACTAAATCCTTGCACTACARCCCGATTCTTTTCTCACAATTTATAACGATGGTTGTAAGTAGACATGAACCGGTCTTCCAGATTTATAGAGAGACYRAGGAGTTCCAACTATGTAKAGAKAAGTATGTTAGATCGAKATGGATGCCATTTTTGGAGAAATTCACAGGCTGGCATGAGAAGGTATCTCACRCATTTATTCAGGGATATGATGGAGAGATTGTGCATATAGGCAATCTGCAACTAACTATCAATGAAGCAACTTTAAGGGAGGTCACGGGATTACCTAACAGAGGAGCCAAGTATTTCAAAGGAGTAGGAATCAACAAGGAAATGTGCCAGCGATTTTTCAAAGAAGACCATCATCACCCTGATTGGAAAAAGGGGATCCCTAAGAACTATATCAAGGAAGATTATCATCCAATGCTTGCTAGTCTTTAGTGATTCCTCACTTGTGAAGGAATGTATATTGTAACCTTCATATATCACCTTAGGCTTCTATTACACTTTGAAGGAGGCCCTGAAATTAATTTCCCATATTTTTTATGGATGAGTTTGAACAAAATGGTAAGAGGTCTCAAATCCCTATCCAAAACTGAGAAGACAAGCATTTTCCATCAAGGTATTATTAAGATGTTAGTTTTACATGAAATCAGGAAGCAAAGGATTAGTTGGAAGATCCTCATCACTCAACACCTTCCCATAGAAAACAAACCTATGGAGGAATCCCAACATGCTCCAAAGAAAAATAAAGAACCTCAAAATAAAAAGGGAAAGAAATATAAGGCAACTCCATCATCTAGAACAGTGAGCCAAAACGAAAAAGCCAGTAAAAAAGCAAGGCCCTCTTCCAAAGTCAATTAGACTTTTAAAAGTCTAGAGTCAAAAGGTAAAACCAAATTAGTAGAGGATACTTCAACAAAATCACTTGAGGAGAAGGGTCATAAGACAAAAACTGTAAGGAAGGGAAGAATAACTCAGAAAATAAATGTGAACAGTCCATAGAGCAACCCCCTGTAACCATTCCACAAATAGAAAAGAAAAAAAGGAAGCTTGTGAGCATCCCTGATCCAGTAACTCCTTGTAAAAGAACCACAAGGAGAATGGCAAAGAAAGGAAATGAAGTTGTCAGTCCTCATACAAATGAAGATCCAATCGATATTACCTCCCCTTCTGAAGACCTATAAGTCCAGGATGACATCCCTAGTTTGACCGAGGAGCAAGTCACTATTACTTTATGTGGGATGAGGGAGGAAGTGGAAGAAAGATAATACATCCAGCCAATAACAAAGGAGTCACCAAAGACCTTAACAAAAGAACAGATGAAGAAAAAGATTGAGGAACTGCAAAAACAAAACTAGGAACTCAAACAAGAAGTAAAGGAATACCAACTATTGGACATGCATATCAAAAGGGAAAATGAGCAATTGAAAGCAACCAGCCAACAACTTCAAGATGACCATGAAGAGACTTCTAATAAGATCAAGAAGGTACTAAGACTCTTATAATACATTAGGGTCATAAAAAGGGAGATGAAAGAAGAAGCCTCAGCCATCAACATCATTGATCCACAGAAGTAAAGAATGGAGTCTCAAAGTTTTGAAAATTTTTGGGTTTGTTTTTAGTTGCGTGAGGACATGCAATGGTTTTGGCATGGGGGGATGTTGAGCCTATAAATTGACATCCATACTACCCTATTATACTTCTCATCTATACCTTTTTGGCTTGCCTTAGCTTGGATAAATGACAAGGAACACTACCATTAGCCATTGATGAGGTCGTAAGGTAAAGTATAGTGAATTCATGTATTTTTGTGGTTTNATGAGAGCACAACCTAGGCTACTGAATGCCTTGGTTGAATATTGGCACCCTAACGTAGAAGCTTTTATGTTAGAGGGGCAGTCACTGGTGCCCACTACAGAAGATATATTTTTTTTGACTGGCCTCTCCAGGAGAGGGGAACCAGTCAATTTCCATACATTTCCTTTTGGGCCTCACAATATATCAGAATTGATAAGACTCTATTGTGAGGCAAGTACAAACCGATCGAGCTCGCAAGTGCCAATAAGAAGGATCACCAATTTATCACTACAGGTGATTGTGTTTCTTATTGGGTGGATAATTGGTTATGTGGCTCTACATCAGGCGTCCCATGCACAGATGAACTATGCAGTCTAGTGCTTAAATGCACATATATTTGACTAGAGCACCACACTATTGGATTGTATGAAGACGCATTTGACACATTTTCAGTTGCAGACGCAGAGGAACTTCGGGTTCAGGATGATTCTATGCTCTTTCCTCTTTGAAAGAGTTCCTAGTTTCATTCCTCGAGTGGTGGTATGAGGGCATCAGGCTTCTCTTCCTGCGGTTTGCAGATGGCTAGTGTTGCTGCCACAACAGGGTGGTGGAAGGACCAATAAGTCTTTTGATGATGACTTTTTTTCTTGGTTGTCGTGACAGATCCCAGTCATCAAGGATTATCCTTATGCTGGGATTGATTTCTCGAGAGATATCGAGATCCCTATAACTCCAGGCGAGGAGCGAGGCGATATGGGTAAGTTTGCATCATTTTTTTGTGTGAAACAAATATAATTTTTATGTTGTTTTTTATATATATCATTTTTTTTATACTAGAGTATTTGACAGATATGTGTCTATTGTGTGCAGATGTGGGACTAGTGCAACCTGCGGATTATGCGAGGAACATGCATCATCCTCAGCCAGGGGATGCACCTGTCACCGCAAGGGGACCAATAGCAGTAGGATAGCTTCCATCCCGTGAGGCTGAGAGGGTTTTGAGACAATTTGAGTGAAATTTTAACTCACTCACTCACACCATCCCCATGGCAGAGATTGAGGATCTGCCACCATCTATGCAACCTCATGTAGTGGGGGCACCACAGACTGGGTCTGACTGTTTCGACGTTTGGAAAACATTGTGGATTATTACAATAGGGCCCACAAGCGTTGACCTTAGTTAGTCTAGACTTTTCACGTGCCGAGAGCTCTACTTGTATATATTTTTTGATGGCATAAGCCCCATGACTCGTTACTGGTCATATTTTTTAGGCGCTTGCATCCACTTTTGTACTCTGATGATTATGATATTATATATGGATTTTTTATGTCTTTTTATGTGTTATCGATCATGTTTGCCTTTAAAAATGTATTTACATGTTTATGTGTATGTCTTTTTATATGTGTGTGAGATGCCAGTCTAAAATTTGATTAGCTAGAGTATCTGTAACTTGGTTTAATCTCCTAGGNGTGACAAAAAAGGGCCAAAAGGTCTATAAATAGAAGCTGGCATCTCATTATCACCATTGTTGATTTGGAAATTGACTCTCGAGCAAAAAACCCCGTTTGATAAAAGTGGTGATTCCAGGAGCTACAATGGAAAAAATAACCATCCGTCTGGACCAAGTAAGTATAAACTACCTCCTCTTTCCTTTTAATTCTTCATTTATGCATTTAATTTGGTTTTTTTGGGGTGCGTCGACCTTTAAAAGGTCGGTCCTAAGTCCATACGGGTTGTCTTATGATAGCCCACATGTACACTCACTTTGTCTGATGTCAGAGCACGTGTACATGTGACTATCATCACAATAGCCCGCATGGACCCTCCGATGAGTGCAAAAAAAAAATAGGTTTAAAAAGCAGGGCCTAACCCTCTAAAATTTTTCCCATGTGTAGTATGTATGTGCAATGGTAAGAATGAGAGCATGAAGATATTAGCACACTAGTTGGGGAAGACCCTAACTTCGTTGCGGCATTAATGCAATGTGGCTTGATCAAGTTTTTTCTGTGTCCTTTCATGAGAGAACAACCTAGGCTACTAAATGCCTTGGTTGAATATTAGCACCCTGACGTAGAAGCTTTTATGTTAGAGGGGCAGTCGTTGATGCCCACTACAGAAGATATATTTTTTTTTACTGGCCTCTCGAGGAGGGGGGAACTAGTCAATTTCCATACATTTCCTTTTAGGCCTCACAATATATCAGAATTGATAAGACTCTATTGTGAGGAAGGTACAAACCGATCGAGCTCGCAAGTGCCAATAAGCAGGATCACCAATTTATCACTGCATGTGATTGTGTTTCTTATTGGGTGGATAACTGGTTTTGTGGCTCTACATTAGGCATCCCATGCATAGATGAACTATGTAGTATAGTGTTTAAATGCACAGATATTTGACTAGAGCACCACACTATTGGATTGTATGAAGAGATAGCTGATAGATTGTCAGTTGCGGACGCAGAGGAACTTCAGGTTCAGGATGATTCTATGCTCTTTCCTCTTTGAAAGAGTTCCTAGTTTCATTCCTCGAGTGGTGGTACGAGGGCATCAGGATTCTCTTCCTGCGGTTTGCAGATTGGTAGTGTTGCTGCCACAACAGGGTGGTGGAAGGACCAATGAGTCTTTTGATGATGACTTTTTTTCTTGGTTGTCGCGACAGATCCCAGTCATCAAGGATTATCCTTATGCTGGGATTGATTTCTCGAGAGATCTCGAGATCCCTGTAACTCCAGGCGAGGAGCGAGGCGATATGGGTAAGTTTGCATCGTTTTTTTTTGTGAAACATATATAATTTTTATGTTGTTTTTTATATATATCATTTTTTTTATACCAGAGTATTTGAAAAATATGTGTCTATTGTGTGCAGATGTGGGACTAGTGTGACCTGTGGATTATGCGAGGAACATGCGTCATCCTCGGCCAGGGGATGCACCTATTTCCGCAAAGGGGACCAATAGCAGTAGGAGAGCTTCCATCACGTGAGGCTGAGAGGGTTTTGAGACGATTTGAGTGAAATTTTACATCGCTCACTCACACCATCCCCATGGCAGAGATTGAGGATCTGCCACCATCTATGCAACCTCATGTAGTGGGGGCACCACGGACTGGGTCTGACTATTTCGACATTTGGAAAACGTTGTGGATTATTACAATAGGGCCCACAAGCGTCGACCTTAGTTAGTCTAGAATTTTCACGTGCCGAGAGATCTACTTGTATATATTTTTTGAGGGCATAAGCCCCATGACTCGTTACTGGTCATATTTTTGAGGCACTTGCATCCACTTATGTACTCTGATGATTATGATATTATATATGGATTTTTTATGTCTTTTTATGTCTTATCGATCATATTTGCCTTTAAAAATGTATTTACATGTTTATGTGTATGTATTTTTATATGTGTGCGAGATGCCAGTCTAAAATTTGATTAGCTAGAGTATCTGTAACTTGGTTTAATCTCCTAGGAACATGAAAATATGTAATATAATCAAAGCTTTGTTCTAAGACATGTACCCTAAGGAATCGTCAGTGTAAAGTCGGATCATGAACATGGTAGACTCTATTTAACTGAGACACAACTAGTTGAGCATCTAAATAGACCTAGAGATGAGAGATACCAAATGACCGAGAATCACAAAACAACTCAATAATTGCACTGTATTTGACGACATTGTTTGTGGTGTCTCGTAAACATATACCTCCTGAAGATAATAACTATCCCCAAGGTGTAAAAATTACCCAAGCTGCGGAGGCAAGTCTTTGAGTGTGTTGGCTAGCACCGTATGCATACCCAATGAACACCTCTGATTCACTTGACATCTACCATAGTGACAAAAGATAACATCAAAAATGACACGTCCATAATACTAATAGAAACCAAAAATCAATAGTACAAAGACTATACATATGTTACAAAAAGTTACCCAAGGTGACCTACCGATGAGTAATACTTTTTGAGGTAGATCCCATTTCTAGGCTCCACCAAAGCATTTCCCTCAAAGTCAACTAAATGATAAGCGCCCTTTTTTAGAACCTCTTTTATGATGAAAGGTTCGAACCACATGGGTTTTAATTTTCCTGCCCCCAGGGGGTCCTTATATTGGTCATAGACCAGGACAAGGTCGCCTTTAGAGAAAATCCGAGGACGAATGGACCGGTCATAGTGACACTTGAATTTTTGTTTGTGAGCCTCATTGGCCAGGAACGCATCACAACGCTGCTCATTGAGACGCTCAAGGTATAATAACTGTTCTTCAAGTGGAGAAGTGTCTGGCAGTAACTGTACTGCCAATTTTAGGGAAGGGATCTGACATTCTATAGGCAAGACTGCTTCTAGCCTGTAAATGAGTTTAAAAGGTGAGAAACCAGTTGCAGTCCTAACAGATGTTTGGTAAGCCCATAATGCTAAGTATAACATCAAATGCCAATTTGACTTGGCCGAGTTGATCATTCACTGTAGGATGGTTTTAAGAGATTTATTTACAGCCAAGTAGGAGATTTATTTGATGTAGGATTTATTTGATGGTTTTAAGAGATTTATGGGGTAGTAGGGTGACGAATGTTCTTGCCACAACCCAAGATTTGATGTTAATTCAGTCATCATTTGGTTCTGAAAGTGACTGCCATGGTTAGTGACAATCTCTCTCAGGACACTGAACCATGCGATTTTCTGGTTGAACAAAAAGAGACCTGTAGTCTCTCCATCATCTTTAAACATTGGCATAGCTTCGAACCACTTTGTAAAGTAGTCTACGGCTACAATGATATAACAATTCCCCCTAGATGAAGGAGGGTTGCATGTAGTGTAATCAATCCTCCACTTGGTGAAGGGACCAACTGTGATGATAGGAAACATGGGAGCGGGATGTGCCCTCATCTTTCTAGAGAAGATCTGACATGGGTGGCGCTTATTGATCGATTCGACACAATCTTTGATTAGTGTCAGCCAAAAGTAACCGGCTCATAAAATATTTTGGGTTGTTTCCAACCAAGACAAATGACCACCACATACTCTAGTATGGAAATCGTTAAGCATGATTTCCACTTCTTCACGAGTGAGGCATCGACAAAGAATGCAATCTACACTGCGATGATAGAGAGTGTCCTCGAGGATGAGGTAATTTCTGTCTTGATTATGTATACAACAACGTTCATCATAAGAAGTAGAGGTGGGGCACCTCAAATTTTGGAGATAGACAAGAATGTCTCCATACTAGGGGCCTGAAGATGCTATCAAAAACATATCTCCTCGAATAGGTGATTCTTCGGGCACAACATCATCTGACTCGACCAGAAGTTCCAAAATAAATTTTGCGAAGACCAGTGACTTTTTGGATTTCGCCGAAATGAAATCTAAGTCAAATTCCTGGAGGATGACTATCCATCTATTGATTTTTCCACCTATTACCTGTCATGTCAACATCTATTGAAATGGATTCACAATGACAATGACAATGGTCTTGCGAAATAGAACATAATGAAGGAACCGTTGGACATCATGGACTGATGCCAACACAAGTTTTTCGATATGAGAATAATTGAGTTTCGGTACGATGAGGCCTCAACTCAGGTAATAGATCACATATTCTGAGAGAAAATCATCTTCCTGAACTAAGACCGTGTTGATGGTTGACTCTTCTGTAGCCAAGTATAATAATAAATATTTGTTATAGTTGGGTGGCTAAAGCAGAGGGGCAGTTGTGAGGTCATGTTTCAATGCTTCGAAGGAGTGTTGAGCAACATCGTCCCAATGAAAAGGAACGTATTTTTTTAGTAAGCGCATAAATACCTTCATGATCTCGGCATAGTTGGCGATGAAATGCCTCAAAAAGTTTTCCTTGCCCTGTAGACTCTGAAGTTGAAGGATTGTGTATTGGGGAGGCAACTGAACTATTGCCTTAACCTTGAGAGGATTGACCACGATCCCTGTTGTTGACACTATGAAACCTAACAAACGTCCTGATGTTATGCAAAAGATGCATTTGTTTGGGTTCAATCAAATCCGGAAGTAGTGACATCGCTCAAAGATAAGTCGGAGGTGTCTGGGATGATTCGTTCTCTTGCGAGATTGCGATGCTAAATCATCTAAGTAGGCTTCGACTATATTCTTGAGATCATGGAAAGAAAAAGACATGGCCTACTGGAAGGTAGCTCTAGCATTTTTGAGACCAAAAGGCATCTTATGATAGGCAAATGTACCCCATGGACAAATGAATGCAGTTTTGTGTTGGTCTTCGGGCTTGATTTGTATCTTATTATATCCCAAAAAACCATCCATGAAAGAAAAGGCCTCGCAACCTACACATTCATCAATTATCTAGTCAATGAATGGTGTGGGAAAATTATCTTTTGGACAGGTCTTGTTCAAATCACGGAAGTCTGTACATACACGAATCGTGCCCTGTTTCTTGTTGACTGGCACAAGATTTGATACCCATTGGGTCATATGGATAGGATAGATAAAACCGGCTTTGAATAGTTTCTCGACTTCAACCTTAATGGTTGCTGCTTTCCTGGGATTAACTAGATGAAGATTATGCCAAACTAGCTTGGCATCTGGATAAGTTGTGATTTCATGTTCGACTATTTTTGGATCAATGCCTGGAATTTTCTCATATGACCAAGCAAAAACGTCACAGAATTCTTTAAATAAGTCTATGTAGATTTGAATCTCTTCGGGGGAACAGTCAACTCTGACAAAAACATTCTCCACGATGCTAGGGGTTCTGGAGATATTAATCGGTATAGTTTCAGTGATAGTTTCCATATTACCCTCAGCATAAACCTCATGTGTAGCCAAGGGATTGATAGGACATGACCTATCTCCAGTCATAGTCAAGGTGAATTCCCCTGCTTCGATTCTACTTAACTCCGAGAGGAAGTATGATCTGTGATGGAGATCATCCCAGGGTTTGTCTAGACTAGTCATTGCTTCAATGATTTCTTCATTTGAGGGCAAGACTAAGTCTAACGAATCGGTACTAGTGAGGGAACCTTGAGCCCAAACAGGATCTGGGATCATATCTAACTCTTGTGCAGGAGTCAGATCGGTGTCGGCTTAAGCTTGTTGGACTAAAGAGTTCGTTTCCTATGTCGTAGACAAGGGCATGGACATACCATGGTGCCCTGTCCCTTCCATCATGGTTGATGGGGAAGGAAGAATCCATAGATCGTTGAAGTAAGTCATGCGAAACGATGAAACTTAGAAAATCTCAACCTTATGGTGGTCTGATATGAACTTGACATCGCCATGAGGAGGCAGGTAATTGAAAGTACCCATCAAAGATGGGCACAAACCAACCCCTACATTAACAACGCTTGGTTGGGGATTGTCAATCATCGAGACCGTGGATGCCCCCAATGAAGGGTCAGGTCTCGAGAAGGACAATTGAACAATGGTCACGATCCGACCTCGTGTGGAAACAACAAGACCCATAGAACTGTAGCAACCACTGCGTGCATGGCATAAGTCCAACTCCTACCTAACAAGAGATTGTAGTCGAGGGATGCGTCGACTACTTCTACCTCGACGTACACGGTCTTCCCTTCTAATTGGATGGGGAAAGAGGGAATGATTCCATGTTGTCAGAACGAACGACCGTCGAAAGCAGTAAGAAGAGTAGGTGACGGAGAAAAAATGGGTTGGCCAATGGCCTTCCAAAACGCCAATGACATGACGCATGTTGAGGCGCCCTCATCTACCACTGTGCGAAAAATGTTCCATGTAAATGTTTTTGTGGGGTAAGCCACTACTATTTGAAATGCTACGTGGTAACGAATACAAGGTTTTAATTTGGTTGTATCTAGCATGATTGTACCCAAATTACAAGTCTCGACAGATCCTAAAGCAGCTAACAAAGCTTTCCTCTTGGAAGGGAAGCTCTGGAGGACCTCCAAAGTGAACATCGCACAAGGGTTTTGAGATAAATCCTCCACCATAGAATAGTTCTGGGTGACCCTTGCGTTTGGGTTGTGAGAGGATTTCTTGAACGCACCATTTGGGATGTGCGCCATTGTTTCTCCCAAAGTCTTTTCCATCTGGAGAGGAAGAGATGGGATTTCAGCTTCTTTACCTTTCTTAGAGGTGCCTGGCTTACTGTAGTTATATGCTCTAATCGATATAAAATAATCAACTTTCATCATATACACATTCACAAATGTAGCATTATTCGAAGACGGAGAGGGTCCTTGACTTCCCCCTTCCGCACTTGTAGAGGTTTGGGTTAGGTGTTGCCCATGTTGGAAAGGATTCGTTAACACAACAGGTTGTTGCTATGTCACAAAATTTTGGGCCTCTACAAGCCAAGGGCACTGGTGGGTCGGGTGGTCCTCCTTGCATAGGTTACAAGAATACTTCACCTTTCATTTTTTAGAGTTTCCCCCGCCAACATTATTAGTGGGTTTCTTATCCCCCTTACCCTTCTTTCGTTGTTTTTTCTTTCCATCAGGTTGTTGGGTGGCCTTTGGATTTTTCGATTGCACATTATGTACATCCGACATTTAGGTAGGGGGAGAAGCTGAAACAGTAGTTTGGTTGGCCACTGTATGTTGTATAGACAATTGGTACATTTGTTTTGTCAGCTATTCAACGGGCTTGGTTTTTTCTAAACTGACAATACCATTGGCATGTGGTCCAACTCTCTATCTGGTCTTATCAAGTATGGATCGTGGTGCATCAGGAAAAACCTCGTACAGTAAACTAGAATGAGAATAAATTAGCTCAAGTTGTTGAGCTCTCATGATGGCATCTTCTTTGGAAAACACTCCTGACGTTGCGACATGTTTGGATAGTTGTAGGACCAAAGACATAAGGAACCACTCAAGCAGAAATGCTGGTGGGACTGGTTCCTTAATTAAACTCTTTCGGCGTCTCCACTCTCGGATGTGGTAAGAGATATGGTCCACTTTTGTCTGTTCAAACTTGGCCAGCAATTCTGTGTCGGTGTTGTATCTCACAGGTAATTGGAAATGGTTTAGGAATGCCATTGCCAATTCGCTGAAGGAAGAATATCTCGAGCGGTCGAGCTCGATGTACCATTTCGCAACACTCCCGATAAGAGTCCGTTGAAACAATCACAATTGTGCAGAGTCATATTTGAATGAATTAGATGAGAACCAAAGATGGAAGGTGGTCACATGATCCCCTGGATCTTCGTTAGGCTTGGCCTCAAATTTTGGTATGTCCGAAGGCATTTTTGTCGGCATAGGAGGCCAACGTGGATCGTGACAAATGGGGTCGTTCAACAGTTTTGTCAAGTCTGGAAAATGTAAGGTTGCCAAGAAAGGTAGTTTTGGTTGTTGTTGATGATAACCATGGAAAAAGGGGCCTGCAGTTTGACTAGCATGAGGTTGCCAGGAAAAGTTGGGTTGTTGGCTAGGGTTTTGGTAAAAACCATGGCCATGACCAA
>JZKD02S0108513.1:0-12800 GCA_000966675.3 Picea glauca | reverse complement strand
GGTAAAATTTCTGCCTTCTGTGCTGTTGAAAGCGGACAGAGTTTCAAATTTGAATTTCTCGGTCATAAAAAATCCATTTTTCACATGTAAATAGTCGATCGACATCTAGAGAATCACAGCTTTCCAATGGTGTTGTCAGATCTTGATTTGGAGCTCGGGAAGGGGTCGAAAAGTTGCCTGCAAGTTTAAGTTTCATTTTTCCATTCACAATTAAAAACTCTAAACGAACCTTTGTGACAAGTTAGCAAAATAATGGTGCTATTTTGGGAGTTAACACCTGGTGCAACCCGCGACCACTCTTGAATAAATCTGTAGTCTCACCATTGATTAACACCGCATAAGTGGGAGAAGTAACACAACTCATAATCCATTTTGTCACTTGATTGCCAAAACCCATTTGTATTAAAATCATTTTGAGCAGATCCCAATCTATACAATCACGAGCTTTGCGTAAGTCCAGTTTGAGTACCAGAGCTTTTAATTTATTTTTTGTTATACTGTGTAAAGTTTCATGAGATGTACCAATAACATCCTGTATCCTCCTGCCTTTCAAAAAACCTAATTGTTCTTCAAAGAAATTGCTAGATAGTATAGGCTTAATCCGATTGGCAATGACTTTTGAAATCAATTTATAACACAGGTTACATAAAGATATTGGCCTATAATCCCCGAAAGAAGTAGAAATTGCAAGACAATATAGGCTTAATCCAATTGGCAATGACTTTTGAAATCAATTTATAACATAGGTTACATAAAGATATTGGCCTATAATCCCTAAAATAAGTAGATATGTTTTCTTTTGGGATAAGGGCCTGAAAGGTTGAGTTTAGGCTTCCCGTTATAGATCCATTTTTCCTTGATTCCTCAATCATCTGAACAAGATCTTCACCTACCAGGTCGAAAAAAGTGGAGAAGAATTCCACTATCCAGCCATCAGGGCCAGGACTCTTATCTCTTTTGAAAAGGGATAAAACATCATTTACCTCATCTAAAGTCACTGGAGCATATAGATTATTTGCCTCCTCATCATAAACCACCCTGGAGAAAAGATTTGTGACTTGAACATGTTCATTTGTAAAGGAATTATCACGGGATTCGAAAAAATTCTTGAAGTATTGAACAACCGCATCCTTTAATTCTTTCTGACTTGTGTGCCCAGTGCCATTTTCATCAGCAATTTCCCAAACATGATTTTTTATGCGTATGTGATTTACGAAATGGTGGAAATATTTTATGTTTCGATCCCCGCTTTTTATCCATATCGCTCTGCTTTGTTGCCTCCATTTTTCTTCCTTATCTCGAAGAATCTTTTTTCTTTCCAATTCTAAATTGCCAAGAAGAGATTATTTTCCCGTTTGAGAATATTCATCCACAAAACTTAGCAAAGTGTATTTAATTTGATTTTCCAGGGACTCCATGCGTTGTACTATATCTTTATCTCTCTGCTTTACCCATTCTTTAGACTTTCTTTTTAGTTCCTTTAGTTTCCAGACCAATCTGCGTTGGCATCCTTCTTCAAAAATGAACTTAGGATCCTTCCACACCTGATAAACTATCTTTTTATAATCCTCTTCTACCAGCCAAAGGGGGTTGAGTTTAAAAGGATAAGGTATTTACTTCGACGAAATATCCAACTGAAGAAATATAGGAGCATGATCGGAGATGAAGGGATACTCCACCCATGTGCGGTATATGCCGCACTTAGATAGTAAACCTTCAAAAACTATGCATTTGTCTAGTCTCTTTTCTATAGCATGGATTCCTTTACGTCCATTGCGCCAGGTCAGAACCACCTTATCTGGTCGTAAGTCCACTAAATTATTTGATTGCAATAATATCTTTAAAAAATCTGCCAAGGAACCAACAGAGTTAGTTCCTCCCCACACTTCATCAGTCGAAAGGGTGACATTTAGATCTCATGCCAAGATCAAGTTTTCAAGATACAATAGACCACTATCCGCCACTAACTCCCAAAAGGCTCGTCTATCCAAGCATGGCCCATAGACATTTAGAAAGGACAGATTTTTCTGGCTAGCAATTACTTTACTTGTCAGCAAAATGCCTCCACAAGTGAGAAGAGGTTTAAAAACAAAAATATTAGGATCACAAGATACCAATAAACCATTGGAAGTACCAAGAGAATTAACAACGCAAGAAACCCACGAAGGATGGGACGTATTCACAAATTCTCTAGCTTTCTGTTCATGAACTAAAGTCTCCTGTAAAAAAATAATCTCCGATCGAACACGATCCAAAAGATGATGAAAAGAGGCGGCCTTAAGGGTGCCCCCTACCCCTCTAATATTTAAAGAAAGAAGAATCATCATTTTTCCCTTGCTAGGGCCTTCATTGCTCTAAGTGCCCCACAATCTGTGGCTGAAGAATCATCAACATAGGTCTGATTGGTCACACCTGCCAGTTTTTTCCGAGAGCTACAAGTGTTGATGGGAGAGTGTTCAATGCCTAGACCTCTTGACCAGGCAAACTCCTTCCCTGTCCCTTCCACTCGAGAGTTAGAAGTACTGGGTTCCCCCCCAACAGAGGATTCATCCACAATAGAATTACCAAGGTAGACAGGTAAAGGAATAGTTGACTTTTGATCACAGATGAACAGTCGAAGAGAATCAAGTACAACAGACAGAGAAGACTCACTATCCTCTGATTCCCTAGAGTCGAGAATCACAACAATTGTATCCGAAAAAGACAAAGGTAGGGAGGAGGCAATGTTCAACTGCCCCTGCTCTAAAACAGTAGGAGAGGAGATTGGAATAGGAGTCGATACAGGGACAGGATTCACAAGCAGAGTTACATAGGGAGAGCAGGTTAAGTCGTCCATAGACTTGAAAATTAAAATTGGCTCAAGGCTAACACAATCTTTTTTCAACGAAGCCGAGGGAAGATTATTCAAACAAGGAGCCATTTCCTTGTGGTTGTGCGCTTAAGCCAACCCGACGAATCCAATGCCTCACGTTCCCAAGAAGTTAACGTATCGAAAAGAACAGGACAAAAGGTTTTTAGCTTACTTGATAGAGTAACCTGAATCTCATGTTGTTCTTCCAAAACCGACGGGTAATGCAAGTCTCCAGAGCCAAAAACATCTAATGCAGGGGAGCAATCCGGAACATTCCATACACTTTGAAACTCACCTGCATCCTCAGCAGCCACCAGAACTTTACAGTTCCGACGTAGATGTCTCGTACAACGATATAAACTACATCTGGAAGGGATTCCCATATAATCTAAACATTGGATTATCCTTCGACCGTGCCATTCGACCTCAAGTGCCTCTGGTAAGCCATGGTGTATATCAACCTCCACAAGTATTTTCCCCACTTTTCTTGACTGTGCTTTAAGAGATTGATGGTCTAACACTATAAAAGTACCTAAAGCATCTCCAATGGCCTTGAGAGCTCCCTCATTCCACAAATGAATAGGTAGACCAGGCAATAGAACCCAGAGTTGTCTTTGAGGGAAGTAATATGTATCAGGGTCAAAGGCGACCCTCCACCGCTTTAACATAATACTACTGCTGCCAAAAACCCAACAAGACGCCAGTAAAAGTGAAGTATCCTCTAGAGTTCGGTAGATAAACCCCAACTAGCCCTTTGACAAATACACTATCTCTGGTAAGTAGCCTAAGGAAGGTAACCAAATTTTTTCCATCCACTCCTCTAAGGGTTCTTGAGCTAAGTAATGGTAATAAACACATCCGACCAAGCCGCACAGAGCCATTCGACAGGTTTCTTCCAAACCCACATCTGATCCCAACAATAATTTCTTCGTGGCTTTGTTGGGATTCCAGAGTTTTTTCTTAAAACCCGTAGGAGATGATTGAACGCGAACCTTTCGTTGTTCTCGTGGTATGTATTCCCCACAAAAAGGAAAGGAACCAGTCTCTCCAAAGGTGGCAGTCTTCACCGGGTGATCTAAACTGGAGAGAGTAGGTTGGGGAAAGTTAGGAGAGGGCCTAAAGTCACTGGACGCATTATTATTTGCAGGCGAGAGCAAAATACCAAAAGAAGGTGGCGGGGTAGTGACAATAAGCGTTCCTTTGGGTATCTTAGTGTAGTTAAGACATGTCACTCACCAGTGGTTCTCATCTGTAGAGCCCATTAGTGCCTTGACAAAGATAATCAAGTAACTATAGACGTGCCCACGATAAAAAAGGGACACCTAGACTCCACTCAGTAGGAAGGTAGACGGTCCAGTTACCAAAAATAGGAAACATGGAGGTAATAAGGGCCCAAGCAGGACCTGGTACTAAATTATTTAATAAAATAGTCAGTAGATAGATGTAATAAATACTTCTTGAAAGCTAGTAGATATAATCCGGGTCCTCGCCTAAAATAAGTTATGATCATATGTCTCCGCCAAACCCAGAGACAGAGGGAGAAAGCTTTCCTCCATTGTGACCTGAACTAAGACCTTGTGTCATTCAATAGTCGCTTTAAACTAGACCTAGTCCGAAAAACAGAAACAATCCCAGAAACTCTGGATCATCTCCCATCATAGTGTTCCCGCCCAAAACTATTCAAAATACTGGTCCATCCTCTCTATGTGAGGGGTTACCATGTAGATTTCGACCTCTTTGTATGTTAATAATATAACTGTTTCCTGCTATAATAATTTACAACTATTACTTAGAATCAAATGGTACTTTGTATAATATATCTTCAAACATTTATAAGTAATGTTCGTAATTATTGTTTTCACTTTGATCTTCTTACATACGTGCAATATTCACAAGTTCATACAATTAACTACTAATATTTTTCATTCAATTATATACAAAGGAGATCAATTAAGTTTACTAACTTACGTAAGTTTGCACGATAAACTTTTCAAGTCAACTCAATTTATTTAAAACTATGCAAAGTTGCAAGATGAGTTTATCATTCCTATACAAGTTGCTTAAGGTTACACAAAAGTGTCAACAATATTCCTCCTCAACTTTCCATTTATTTTTTTAATTGAAATCCAATTCATTTCATTTAACTGAAAAAAACTTGAAAAACCAACTAGTGAGTAATAAGATTAATCTATAAATTATAGTTAAAATAAATATGAAATATAATATCTAAACATTTCTTTAACGATAAATCTTAACTAATAAAAATATTCTCGATCCTTAAATAATCCATCTTTAATATTAAAAGCCTTTGAGTATTAAAAGCCTTTCCAAACTTAAATAGAACATTCTTTTAACAAAATTTTACTTCAATAAGAATTAATATTTTTTTTTTATCAAATCTTGAGGTGATGGAGTTTATAATATTTCTCATATGTGTATATACGATAAATATTAACTAATAAAAATATTCTCGATCCTTAAATAATCCATCTTTAATATTAAAAGCCTTTCCAAACTTAAATAGAACATTTTTTTAACAAAATTTTACTTCAATAAGAATGAATATTTTTTTTATCAAATCTTGAGATGATGGAGTTTATAATCTAATCTATGTTGTTCTCATATGTGTATATCCACTAACATATTAATCCATATGTGTATATCCACTAACATATTAATCCATATGTGTATATCCACTAACATATTAATTCATAGCTACTATGATTATTAATAATATAACATGATAGATACTAATAATAAATATTAATAATGCCATTTAAAACATGTGTATATCCACTAACATACTAATTCATAATATGAATATTAATAATATAACATGATAGCTACTACTAATAAATATTAATAATGTCATTTAAAACCTCTATCATTTTATCATATTATTTTATATTATATCTTAGGTTTAATTTTTAAAAACTTAATTAAATTAACTTATATGCTATATAAGTTAAATTAATTATTGGTGAGTTTAACTTTTAGATTTAGTCATTATTATTTATAATTTGAATGTGACATATTATAAATTTTTAATCCATTTATAGCTATCATTATATTTTTTTGATGGAAAAAATTGTGGGAAACTTTTCTAGTACTTCCTCACATTTTGTGGATGGTAATTGTCAATCCTGATTATGGAGCCCAACCCTAAGGAGATCAAAAAAGTTGAACCTATGACCTCTCCTATTGATCACTACGAGAGAAACCTCATATCTGGCTAAGAGCATTTAAACTAACTCTTGAAACTTATATAACTATCATCACATATATTATTATAATGATATATTTAACATTATTACATATTACTTATAATAATATATGAAAATCAACAAAATGCTTAAACATTTAATTAAGTATCAATGCTTCTTGAAATAGAAGTACTTGAGGTTTCCCTCTATAGAGTATGGTTTACTAAATCTTTTATTAAATACGGTTTATTCAAATCATGTGTCTCTACGACAATACTTACTCCACTTCAACAATATTTAAATGAATTGGTAATTTCTTATTCCACTTTTTTTTTTTTACAAAAAAAATTGTTTTATATTCATAATGAAAATATAAACTGTTCAGTACAAAGTGTCATCAATCGAGAGGTCCCTGATACAACTGAGAAGGGTAAAGCAAGTCTTGAAAATACTATCAGCCAGTAAGCAAAAAGCCAAACAAAACCCAACCTAGCTTGGATCTCCAATCCAAGACTACCTGAAGGCCCGGGTGACTCCCCACTTCGCCAAAAAGTCTACCTTATAGACTCCCAAAAACATATTACACAGATTAGAAAAGGTCTAAGAACATATGAGGACCTTCGTGGTCCCCAACACATTGATAATACCCAATTTTCCCAGGAGGCTGTAGAAGCGTCTGCTTAGACAATGTATCTACTGTTGTATTTTCTTCTCGGAACACATGTTGAAAGGAAATAGAATGAAAAAGTTTTATAAGATCAAGAATTTTGTCCTTCCAACACTCCAAATTAAACACCTGTAGGTGGCCCTTGCCTCGCAGTTAGTCGATGACAATCTTAGAGTCGCCTTGAACAAAAAGCTTTGAAATATCCAACCGTACAACAAGTGTGAGAACTGCCCACGCTCCTAGTAACTCTACTCTGGTGTTTGTCCCCGTACCACAATTAAAATACCATTTAAAAATTCTGTATTCGGTGATCCTAATAACCCCTTCCACTCCACTATTCATTCATGTTGACACAACCGCCCCATCAAACCATCCAGAAGTATCCCTTACCACAGGACCCAAAAGCAACCTCCTCGACTTATTTATTTTTGTAGGTGTTTTAAAATCTCCCATTATAGATATAGACAAGTAGGCCACCTTATGGATAGATGGCAATCCTTCCTAAAAAATAGCATGATTCCTTTCTAACCAGATGTTCCAACAAATGTAAGCCGAAAGGGAGGAGTAGCTTGTGTTTAGGAGTTTTCAGTTTTTTAAACACTCAAATATGGAGCTGCCAGACCACTATCTCGAAAGATTTAAGGAATAAAGTGTTATTTCCCAAACAATGCTCGTGAATGGACATCCAACAAATAAGTGGAAGGTAGATTCCGAGTCTTTCTTGCACAAGGAGCAATAGCTCGGGCCTTCAAATCCTCTTCGGTGCAAGTTATCCCACAAGAGTAATTTATTTTCCACTAACAACCAAGAAAAAGGTTTTATTTTTAATGGGAAATCTTAGGTCCAGAGTGTTTTTCTCCATCCACCGATCAAATAGGCATGTTTCTTTTTTTCAATGGCCTCGTAAGCATTTTTTACTATGATCCTGCCCGAGCAATCGCCTCCTAGCCATTTCAATTCATCCGACCTCTGTAATAATTGTATTCCACTGCTAATGAGTGCACTTCAAAAAACCTGCCATTCAACTGCAAGTGCCCCTCCTAAATCCAAATAAACACTTGAGATCCAATTGAGATCGATCAAACGCTGGCAAGGCACTCTACAAGCCTGAAATAAAAAATATATACCTCATTGATTAAGAATCTCTATTAAGTCTTCTGATAATATAGATGCATCTCCCATCCCAAGGATCTGATATTTTCCAATGACTATCGAGGAACTCGAACCCGAATACCAAGTGAGCCAATGCAATAAGATGTGGAAGGATTTATGAAGATATTTCCAAGTTTGGGATCCAAAGGTTCCAGTGACCAGGATTGTCCTGAGCCAACGCTCAACTGAGATAGAGGGGAGATAGTTTGCTTTAATAACTCGGTGCTAAAGACTATACACCATCAAAGCCTGCCAAAGGGTGTTTGTTGCCATGGCGCAACTGAAACTAAATAAGTTCCTCAACCCCCATCCTCCATACCTCTTTGGGCAAGCTATGTGTTGCCAACTACACATATGGAAACCCTTTTTTTTCCCATTACAAAGAAAGTTGTAGATGATCTGACGAATTCTGTGGAGGACCGGAGCAGGGATATTTGTCAAAGTTAGCCAATAAACTGGATGGATTTCTAAGACCGCCTTGGCTAGAACAAGTCGACCACCCAAAGTTAACCATCTATTACACCAATGATTGATTCTATTTTCATATTTCATTAACGGCTAGTTCCAATCCTTTGCTTTAAACCTGTCAACTTTCAAAATATAACCAAGATATTTAAAACCATTAGCAAGATTATTTATACTATAAGTGAATTGCTTTTATGGAATCCAAAAGACTGGTTGTTGCACTCCAAACTAATAGAAGAAAGATTTATGTGAGTTTATCAGCAGTCCAGTTACACTGTAGAAAGTAGCCAAAAGTTTTTTAATCTCCAACCATTCTGTAATGGATGCTTTGGTCATAATGAAAATATCATCAACAAATAATTTCTTACTCAACTTTTAACAATATTTAATTGAATTGGTAATTTCTTACTCCACTTTCAACAATATTTAAATGAAATGGTTTACTCCACTTTCAACAATATTTAAATGAAATGGTTTACATAAAAGAATTGGGGTTTCTCTATAAACTATGGTTTACTAAATCTTTTATTAAATACAGTTTACTAAAATCATGTGTCTTTATGACAATACTTACTCCTCTTCAACAATATTTAAATGAATTGGTGTACATAAAATAATTGAGGTTTATTTCTATAAAATATAATTTACTAAATTATAATTTATGTAGTAGTTTAATTGTTTTATGTTTTTTTTTATAATATTTTTTATTTAATTTTATTTGAAATCTGGCTATAAATTATTGGATTTATAAATTTGAGTAGTTAATTATATACACAGTTCAAGTGTTTTAGGGATTTTTCAACACTTGAATCTATCTCTGTATTCAAAAATGTAATTTAAATAATATAGAATTGTGATTTCGTATAGATTTGTGTCGTCGGATTTCGACGAAAAGAACCAAAACATAGAATAGTTAGACTTTACCATTCTTTATTAATACAGTTACTAAATCATGTGTCTTTTTCAAAATCACACACCACTTCTATACGAACATGTTTCAACAACTAACCACAGGGTGAGTTTGTTCAGGATGGCGAAATCATACCCTCTTCGTACAACGATTTCACTACTAAAGTCTACGTAGGTATACATACCCTACTCCTTCTGGATTTGAACTTGTAGCCTCTTAAAAGGAAACACATGTTCTTAATCATTAAGCCTACTTAACTATAAACATAGACCACCAAAAAAAATTCCAATCTAATTTTTTAATATTTTTTATTTTAAACTTCCCCTTATGAATTTGCAAAATTTAGTTTACCCCTAATTATTACTTTCTCTATTTCTCGCGCACTGTATGATAAATTGAAAACTTATTAGTTTCTCGCACTGTAGGATAAATTGAAGACTTATTAGTTTCTCGCACTTTGAGAGATTAGGAGAAATTGAAAACTTATTACTTTCTCGCACTTTGAGAAATTAGGAGAAATTGAAAACTTAATTTATGTATCAATTTTGAGCATTCAACATAATATTTGAAATCCATATCTTCGTTGTATTGATGATTCCTACGTCCCACCATTAACATTCATTGCAAATAAATAAAAGAGGAGAACATGCTATACAAATAAATAAATTGAAAATTATTACACGTAAACGACACTCAAAATGAATGTACTTGATATTCTGATGTATTGTTAAAATAATTAAATAATTTGGAAAATTTCCCAATGCAACAATATAACATAACTCTAATTTCATTATCCAACATTAATGGTGGTTATTATAATTTGAAGATCTAAAAATCATATATACAACATTTTGAGTATTCAATTAATATTAATTCTAATTCCAATAATCATATACGATTTCACATATAAAATGTTTTTTTTTGTTTGCTAGTTTGTCTGTGATCTGCGGGACTAGCTTGTGGTTTGAGAAACCGCAACTCGGGGGCATATAAGCTGTCAAAATCACTCGGGGATCACACCCGGTCTGAGCCACATCAACCCTCAACATGGTTGGATTTTTTGTCCCCGCAGGTTTCGAATCGGTGACTTTAACATTACGGAGTTGCTTAACAGCACACTCTGTCATCGACTGTCCTACACCTCTGGGACTTAAAAAATTTGGAGGACACGGGGGTGGGATTTTATCCACTTATGTGTCCACGGGTCACGATATTATTTAATATAATATCTCTGGGTGCGACCATAGGTTCGACCACTACCTCAAGGTGCCCCCGTGGCTCTAGATTAGGCCTTCACGGGAATTGAACCTTGCCCAACAATGAAAAACTCCTCGCTTTTCACCATTGGATCCAACCCCTTTGGGCGATTTCACATATAAAACTTAATAATAGCTAGTACAATGAATTTAAGAATATAAAACTTAATAATAGTTAATACAACGAATTTAATTTTTTTATTGTCATTGGATGAATTGCTTGTCAAAATTGAATGTGAAAAGAAGTCTTGTGTCAACATTGTTGAAAACCTTATGTCAATTTTCGAACTCTCCATTGATTTTGTTGAAGCTTACGTCAACTTTGTCAGAGCTTACATCAACTTTGTCAAAGCTTGCCGATTGTTGGAATGACCCATCGGTTAACCACCCTACCAATACCTATATGTACTCTTCTTCCCCAAGGTCCCTCGTTCTGCAATGGGGTTGTATAGATACTGATACCACTAGCAAGTGCTTGATGTTCAAGCTCACAAGCTTAGAGGTCTCGACCTCACAAATCACATTAATATCTTAGCTCTCAATAAAATTGCTCAAGATCTATTGTCATTACGACAACCGTCTAACCATAGGGTGTTAGCAGTCCCCCCNTTTCTTTCTAAGACCCTCGTTTTATAATATGCCCAAGTGCACATGAAATTACCAATTAAAATTTAAAATAAATCATTTCCCTCACCCACTTTTCTTGACTTCCTAAAATTACTCCTAATGTTTCTTAGCTTTTCTCGACTCTTAGATTTTCTCCTAGATGTTTCTCAGCTTTTCTTGACTTTTAAATTTTCTCCTAGATGCTTACAAGATATTCTTGACTCTTAGATCTCCTAGATGTTTCTTAGCTTTTCTTGACTCTTAAATTTTCTCCTAGATGTTTATTATCTTTTCTTGACTTTTAGATTTTCTCCTAGATGTTCGTTATTTTTTCTTTTACTGCGTTCTTTACTTAAATCTAGCATACATTTTTTTAGCTTACTAAATCAATTTAAATTAGGTTTCTCCTTCCTAACGTTTCACAATGACTTAATAGTTGTCACGAAATGAATTTTCCCTATTAATTAATTAGTTTAAAGAAAAACATACACAACTTAATTGTAAATGTGTTGAACCTGTACATAATAGATCTAGCTGGAAATTGACATAGTTGCAGAGAAAATAGAAAAAAAGAGAAGCAGGAGAGAAAGAATGGAAGAATTCTCATTAACCATATTCCACACTCAAAGAGTGAATAATTTACAATAGATATAGGCTACATGAGTGACTAATGCACCATAGTAGTGATCTAGAGAGATCTAGACACTCACTGATAGTCACGAGATTGAACTACCGCCTAGTCCTAGTTAACTGATCCATGCAATCATCGGTTAACCGAGTCACGACTTCCACTGATCTAACTAAGTGTAACTAACTCTAAACTGAAGAGGGACATCCTATTTTGTAGGGGAATATTCTCATCTAAGGAAGAGTTCTCAACATTGGACTGTAAAACTTAGGAAAACAATTATAGGTGAGTGTGTAATATCTCCAACACCCCCCCTTGAACACTACTAGGGTGTACATGATGAATGGGTCCTGGCAACCAAAGCCATGTTAGGTACTCATTGTACAATGCATATAATAATGAGACACTAAAAAAATGAGGAAAGAGGGAAAACCTCTTGGGAAAGCCCCCCCCCTCAAATTACAATGCATAAAAAATAAAATGAGAAGGAACAAAAAGAAGTTGCTAAGCAACCATGTCCTTCACTCCAAGAAGACCTCGCAACTATACAAGTTTATGCTTGTTGAATATTTTGTTGAAGATGTAGATGTCTGCACGGATCTGATGAAGTGGATGCACCATGGAGATGTCCACACATATCCACGTTTTCTTCTTGTAATGAAGAAGATCCAAATAAAGTTTGGATGAAATTTTGAAAATCATGCATCTGTTTCCGGAAAAACGCTGAAATTTTGTTGATTTTAAAATGATCATAACTTCACTTCCCGGACTCCATTTCGGACGATTTTTTTTTTTAAATTGGATATTTTTCTGAGATAAATTCAAATATCCAATTTTTTTTTGTAAATTTTTCTCAGAAAATATCAGAATTGAATCTGATGTGTGCGGATCCCTTTTTGTCTCTTGAGATGCATGCATGGTGCATGCATGTTTCTCCTGAGATGCATGCATGGTGCATTCATGTTTCTTTTGAGATGCATGCATGGTGCATGAAAAAATGTCTGCATGTGACTCCTGAGGTGCATGGAATATATATTCCACATGAAATTCAGAAAAAAAAAA
>JZKD02S0108502.1:0-24534 GCA_000966675.3 Picea glauca | reverse complement strand
GCACCCTCCCTAGAAGAGGCTCCTTCGAAGAACATCTTCCACACAGAAGTAGTTGGGGGAGGTATTTCATGAGAAGAAATGGGTTGCTTTCTAATTTCAAGAGGAGTTTCAAGAGCATCAGTGAGTTGTAACAAACTAGATCCCAAATTAGTGTCGAGTGAAAAGATAGGATGATTGGTGGGTTCTTCTTCGTCACCGATGATGTATGCCAACTGAGCTTCTCTATACAATATTCTATGTTCCCCCCCAAACACAGGAATGGTCGCATATGTGAGGTCCATCTGCAAGATTCCCCCAAGTCTTTTTATCCACGATCTTGACAACAACATGTCAAATTTTGGGGGAACATCAGCTACCAAAATGTCCATGACCACACTTTTGATGGGCAGTTGAAACAAGGTCACAACCAGATCTTTGATGACCCCAAGACACTGTGCTTTCCTAGACTCAAAGGAATAAAATTCATGGTATGCTTTCATGATCTCTAGTCCTAGTTCTTCCATGACAATTTTGGGCATGATATTATGAGACGCCCCTTAATCCATCAGAAAATTATGCAGCACCTTATCATGTATATTTAGGGATGTATAGAAGGGAGGGGATGAATCATCTCTATTTTCTATCATAGGGCCTAGGATGATTGTTGGATTTTCATCTTGCAGGTTGATTGAGTCTGTGGGATGATTTGGGGGTTCAAGCAACAACAGTTTAGAGAGGCTTCTTTTGAAATATTCATGCTTGACCAGCTCTGAAAGGGGTACGGGGATTCTGATTTTCTAAATTTCAAGCTCAAAGTTGAAAGAGGAGGGGGGCTTTAGAGTTTCTCTCACTTTTGGGACAGGGTCTTTGGATATCGGTGAGGGGTTATTAGCTTTCTTTTCTTTCTTGTTGTTTGTTGCATCTTTGGAAGGCTTATCTTCTCTGGGAGGCTGGTCAGGGATGTCAGACTTCCCTTCTTTCTTCTTAGACCTGAGATTGCATTTATTGGGACTGTTGTTAGCCTTCTCACCTTTACTTAGCTCATTTATTTGACTGTTCATGAGGAATTCCTCGTATGCAGATTGAGTCAAATGGGGAGATGGGGAGGTGTATCCAAGACAATGGATTTCAGGATCAAGCTCTTCTTCCTCCCCTTCTTCATCAGCAACAAGGTTATTTTGGAGAGGGGTTTGTATTTTCTGATCATCCCTATTCATGTTTCTGGGCTCTCTCGGGAGTATTTGAGGGGCATGGTTTGGTCTTATGAAGTTGGCTCTGTTATCGGCATTTTGGATATTCTTATAACCTTGCTTCCCTTCAAATTTCATCTTCTCCATTTCTTCATATAGGGACTTCACCATCTTGGTCAATTCATCTACTTGAGGGTGAGATGCAGAAGAACCAGAGGTTGAGGCCCCAACTCTCCCTCCCCCTCTGTCTCCGATGTCTTTATTTCTAAGTCTATCAACTGCTAACACAATGAATTCTATCTCTTGGGTTGCATATTGCATATCATCCAAGGAAGTAGCTCTTCTTTCTCTCAACAGGAGGCAGAAACCGGGGTCAAAAGCACTAGCATAGGTAATTTTATCAGAGGCTTCAGTAGGCTTTATCTCAACAGGGATCTTATTCTACATTTTGCTGAATATTTTGGAGAAGTCAGAGACAGATTCTCCCTCTTTTCTCTTCAGGGACCCAAACTCGGTGATATAATACACAAAGTTTTTTTTATCCCCCCACTGCCTCAAGAAAACATCATCTAAGGCTTCAATCCCATCAATAGATCCAGGGGTCAATCCCCTAAACCATTTCCTAACCTCACCATCAAGGCTCTGGACAAAGACTCTCATCCAGAAATCTTCATTCTCAATGTTCAGATTGTCTACATAACTATAGAAGGCAGCAAGGTGTTCTTCGGCGGTTATGTCTTCCTCTCCCATGAACTTAGGCATATACTTTAGGTAATCTCCTAAAGTAGGACTAGAGGGGAATATCTATGAGATATGACTAGAGGGGAATATCTTGTAGCCACTATGGAATCCATTCTATTTCTAGGGGGATTGGCACCTGCCATAGGGATAATAGGTGGAGGAGAACTAGGAGGGGAAGGGGTTCGAGCAGGGAAGACTGGAACTAATTTTTCGGGAGGAAAGGGAAACATCAGAGGATTCCCTTTCTGCAAAAATAGTAACTCTAATAGGAGGAGGAGTAATAAAACCTGGAGTGGGAAAATCTTATGAGATCTGGGCTCTAGACCAAGGTACAACTTCAAGGGAGAGAGGAGTGACAAGGATTTCTCCCTCCAAATCCAGACCAGGAGGGGAAAACTCAACAGGAACACTCCCAAACTTTAAACTTCGGAAAACTCCAACAGATGGTATAATAGGAGAATAAGAAGCAACTATCGGAGTTCCTAAAGGAGGACAGTGAAAATTATCAGAAAGACCTGGTTCAGCAGCAGAAGTACCTTCTGAAGGGGCCTTTCCCTTTCTAACAATTTTCTCTGGGTCAGCTTCAGGTGTTGCTAAAGGCATATGTGGAGTAGACCTTGTGTGTCTGCCTCTAGAAACCACAGCTGAAACAATGGAGTCGCACCAATGGAGTCACCACAGTGGAGTCTCCAGGTGCACAGTTGCAATCTTTGATGTACTAAGTTCGTATGCACCTTCAGAACTAGTAAGCTTTTTCGTTCAATCCCATGGAAAATCTTCAATTTCTTCCCCGACAACGACGCCAGAAATGTTAGCACCAGAAGTCACCCCTGGATTGCTGCAGAGGTAAGCCCAATACCCATCAGTATTTTATGTCACAGGTTGGTTAAAAGAGGGTCAAATGGGTGCAATATCGGGATAATATTGTCTTAACTCGGAGAAACTGGATTGATATGCACAAATAGGTGAGGTCTTGGTTTAATTTCAATTAGTAGGTTGTAGTAAGGGTGAGTAGGAGGAAGACTTTGGTGAGAAAATGTAGAGGTTTGCAGTGGACATTGGGTATTCCAGCAGCCCAAAGAAGAAAAACTCAAAATCAAGATATTCTAGAGTTCAAATCAAAAGAAACTGAAAGGAATTATAACAACACTAAAATCGAGCATCCATCAAAATGCAGTCACAATAATTCAAGTGAAATAGTCAATCATGAACTCTTTCAGAATCAGAAGGAAACAAGAGGGAGTAAGAAGGCTGACTGTCATTAAACAAGAAGTCTCAAACACAGATACATAGCCAGAAAGTCAGAAGCTTCATTAAGACTTTATAATTCGAGAGATTTTCTCTACCATCGACCATTACAAAATATAAAAACTGAGTATATGTACTCAAAGCAACTTTCTCCCTACAGAAACACACTCTAGTCATGCATTCAAGGCTTGGCATCTGCATCTTCTTCTGTCAGGCTGCACTTGCACTCTGCACTTGCACTCTTCTGTTAGACGCAAGATCAGATCGGTATGGGATTCACAGAAAAATTCATGACAAGGGAACTTTCGGTTGATAGTCTACCCTCCATGGCCAGATTTCATGCTTTCCATTTATGTGGTGAAACGAGGTTTCAACTACCTTCCCCATTTTCATTAACTACTTTCATAGGGATCATGGAGAGACCCGACACACATGAATGTTCCAGGAAAGCTCACGACTCCTTTGAATCAATTCTGGTGCCTCGAGGCCATGCAAATCTTTCTCGATGAACGACTTGGGTGCTTTACTCCTTGGTGTAGCTCTTTTCAATCTGACCCTGGGCTACGACCGTGCGACTAATTCCCAGGTGCTTCGATAATTCATGTTTCACGAGTTTGCATTGTGATCCCTGTTGAAATTTCCCAATCGCGAAAGCGCGATTGTTTGGATCGGGCAACACGTATCCCTTTGCATCAGATGACCCTGATGAACATTGACATTTTGGGACCTTGGGCCATCGACATTTCTCACTTCAACTTCCCCGAAACAACTTTCTCCATGTTGATCCTGCGCCACGTGTATTTTTGGAATGAACGGTCAAGATCATTTTGGGACTTCACATGTCGCAAGTCTTTAGTACTCTACCCTCTTACTTTCCAGACTTGAGAAATTGAGAAAAGTTGATCCAATGGTCCAGATCTCTCCTTCGATCAACATTTGCGATCCTTTCGCGAGTTTTGATGATTTTTCTCTTTGACCGCTCCATCTCGTGAAACCACGAAATATTGATTATGCGCCATGCGTCCCCCAAGATTAATGGCTAGGATGACCTCATTATTTCGGTCCTGACTGGGGCTATACTTTGTGTAATTGTATGGTCCCGATCACTCAATGGTCGTCAATCTGATCTACTCGAAGGATCTCTGTCATTGAAAGATGATCTTGATTGCTCGCTTGATTTGTGTCCACATGAAAATGCTTCAAGTGTTGTGCTTGGTGCTCATGAATGTGGCCTATGTAGTTTACTTGAATGACTGGCCAAGGGCTTGGGGAAAACAAGATATCAGAGACAGAGATGAAGAGGGGAATGATTGACCTAAGAGAGAACAGGAAGGTTGAGGGTCGTTACTTCTTACACAAGCTAACAAGGAAAAACAGGTAGATCAAAGGGATGAAGGCAAACAGAAGAAAAGATACAAGTCAATAGGGAAGCTTACGATCGGGTTTGCAAAAGGAGGAGAGACAGACAAAAATACAAGCTTAGGTATAAACCACAAACCCTTAAGATTTTGAAAAGTTTATGTGATAAAGCTTTTGTTTTTGTATTTTGGTTATTTTCGTAAATTTGGGCATTAAGCTAGTAATAATAAATCTAGGATCTAAGAAAATAAATTGAATAATAAAAGATTTCATAATATTGGAAGATATGTTGGGACAAACTGTTCTAGTGGAATATCCATGGTAGTTTACAGATCATATTGGTATTAGAGCAATTTTCTTTGGTGTATTTGTGGGAAGTTGCAAAATCCAAGAATAGGTTTAAGAAGGAAGTCATAGAACCCTATCCATGGTGGATGAGTCCAGTCATAACGACCCTCATGATTCAGTAGAAGAGATATTTTTGAGGTTGGAAGAGAAATTCATTGATATGTATCGTAACATCACCCTCCTCATGGTGGCTCTAGTCAAAAAGTTCATACCTTTCACAGATTTTGGTGGCTCTAACTTAGAATTTATATTGTATGAGCAACTAGGAGATAGTGAAGACCCAAAAAAGGAGTTGAAAAAATATCCTGAGAAAGAGTAACCAAGTTCCATTGCCACTAGTCCTTCGTAACATGTATTTAAAATGGAAGAAAAAGTGGACATCAATATCTACTAAGGTGAGATTGATATTTTTAAGTTGAATCATTGGTTGCAATAGTTATAAGTGCATTTCATTGTCAGTGATATAGATGAAGGGCATACAATTTCATTTGCCCAATTGCAACTAGAGGGACATGCACTAACCTAGTGGGAAAGTCACATTGAGACACTTGGGTAGGAAGGTGACCACCAAAAACTAAGTGAGATGTGTTCAAAAATCGAGCATAAAGTCTCAATTTTACCCTATTGGGTATGTAGAGGACCAGTGGATCCATTAGCATCACTTTAATTAGAGGCAAGGCAAGACTATGCAAGAGTACACCATTGAGTTCAAGAATATGGTGATCATGTTAGGTATCTCTTCCAAGAACCTAGATGTAGTCCTCAAGTATTTGGGGGTTCTACACAGTCATTTGTGAAAGAATTCATGCTCTTTAAACCAAGTATTGTTGATGAGGCTTGTTTGTAAGCACAGTACATGGAGAACATAGGCCATAGGAAAGGACAATTGAGTGGTTTTAAACAAAAATACCACCAAGATACTTCCAAGGAGGTGAAGAAGAAGTGAAAAGGAAAATAAAAGAAACTTGACAACTATTGCACATTAGAACAAGGATCCAAACAACCACTCCAACCAATGTAATATAGATGGTCACACCGAAGATAGGTGTTGGATGATACATCTAGATATGAATCTAAAGAACCATAAGAAGAATGCTAACAAGAATAAATTGCTAACCAGATATTCAAGCTACTTGGTAGACGATAGCTCGAATGTGGATGGGAAGATTATCTGCACCTAAGTGCAAAAGGGGGTGAATTCGAGTAGCCTTCATCACAAGGAAGAAAAGGAGAATACAAAACACTTCCATATTAAGATCTGGGTCAAAAAGACTAAGGTAGATGCTCTATTCAATTCTGGTTCAAAAGGCCAACCTCATCAAAAATGATTTGGTCAATGTAATGTTCCCAAGCTAATTGGATCGGAAATTAATGGTTTTTTGTTGTTTGTGTGTATTGTTTGTTGTTTGTTTTTGTAGATTATTTACCAGAGTTGTGTTGGAGGTGTTTTCAAGAGTTTCATAGAATGAAGAAGATGGACATAGCACAACAATAGATGGCAATACAAGATACAACAGAATAACGCAAAGGAGTAACAAAAACACTTCAAATCTGACCTTTATTTATTTAATAAGCTGACCTCCATACATGAGATATACAGATCTAGAATAGTAGAGAAGAAATATAGAATATTGGGTTGAATATGCCTCTAAGATACAAGTAAGGAGAGTTGTGAGTCCTCCTATGCCTCCAATGGTGGCATACAAATATGAACAAGATCAATTTCTTTCCCTTCTGTAAACTGGCACCCTGATCTAGATGAGTTGTGCCCTCACCTAGCTATAGAGACTCTAAGAAATTGGGCCTCTTCAGATCCATCCTCTAAACCCTTGAGATTTGTTGTGGAACTATCGATCTGAGATTGTATAACCAATATGATGAGATCCCCTAGCAAAAGTAAGAGATTTGACCCTCCAAATCACTGAACCTTCAAGAGAAGTTGCACCCTCCTTCATAAATTCGTTGAACCAAGAGAAATAATAAATATGCAGAGAAAAACACCCCAAGAACTAATGAGAAACGGTGTTATGGTGATCACAAACACTTCTGGAAAATTTTTGGCTTCAGATCTACCTTCTCCTAAGCAAATTGAACTCTTCTCTCTCAAAAAATGTGCCATGTCTACAGAAAACCTCCAAACCTTTGCTTTGTCTTCACAATACTTCCTAAGATGGATTTGAAACTAAGTAGAATATAAAGGGTGGAATATTTCACCACCTTGGCCAAGCTTGGATTAGGAACAGAGGGATATTTCACCTCCTTGCTGATCTCTAGTGTTTGTTTACTCAAAACCCTCAAAACGTTTAAGTTGCAGAGCTCAAAGATGCTAAGTGAAAAATGACATGAATGAGGAGTGAGGCACCCTCCTCTCCCTGTTCTACCTCCATCTTCTAATTTTCACTTAAATTATTTTATCAACTTCTAAATTTATTACTTTATTTCCTCCTCTAAGTCAAATGTCATTTTTATCTGATTTTATCAAAGTCTCTTTAATAATATAAATGTTTACTCCTTAGTGACCACTTTTTCACCCCTTAGCCCCCTTTTTTCCCATGAGACTATAGGATAGGGGGGTGAATATACTACTAAGTCTTCCATTACTCTTGTCAAGAAGAGGGGGACATTACAGTCTCCCCTACTGGAAATTTCTTGCATACAAGAAATTATGAATATGTTTATTGTAGAACCTATTCACTCTCCCAAGTGGCATCTTCTATAGGAAATTTTTTCGATTTGATTAAGTATTCCTTGATATCCATGTTCCTTAGTTGTTTTTCCCTCACCTCCAAAACCTCTTCGGGAATCAAAATCATGTGTCCTTCTTCATTTACTGGAGGTAGTTCTTCATTAGCAATAACATGCTGCCCCGATGCCCTTTTTAGGCAAGATACATGGAAGACATTATGGATTTTGCTTCGCTATGGTAGCTCTAACTCATATGCAACTCCCCCAAACTTCTTTTTCACCCTGTAAATCCCATAGAAGAAGGGTTTGATCTTATCAGTAACATTTTTCTTAATGAATTCATGTATGTACGGTTGTAGCTTCAAATAGACCAATTCCCCTAACTCAAAAGTACGCTCCACTCAATTCATGTATGCATATAATTTCTGTTGGTTTTGAGCCCTTTGGAAATGATATTTGAGTTTTTTAAGAATGTCTTGGATTTCCTGTATCCACTCCTTAGCCATAGAATCTCTACTATCTCCAAACACAATCTCTACAAAAGTGAGGGGGTCATAACTATATAAAGCTTTGAAAGAAGACATACCCATATTCATGTGGTAAGTGGTGTTGTAGCAATATTCACCCAAATATAGCCACTTGGCCCAAGTTTTGCTCGGATCAGAAAATAGAAAACACCATTGAATTCATGGCGTCGAATTACCCAAAAAAGACTGTCTCCACACTTCAATCTGACTCTGGCACTCCCAGGCCCAAGAGAAACTCTATCTCAGTTTCTGTGCCCTGCAACCTGCAATAAATGCTGACAAAAATGTCTCAAAAAACGTGTCGATATGTACCCTAACCAGCCTCCTCTGCAGCCTAGGTGGATTCACCTTTTAAGAAAAAAGGGCTTCTTTGTAATCAACAGAAGGTCATTGGCCTTATGGTTAGCCGAGCATGTATTAAGGCATTGAATAAAGGGGACGTCCCAGGGTCGAGCCCGTGAGCCTCCCCTTTTGGGTATCCGTTGTAACATATATATATATATAACATGTTGTTCCGCTAACTTTAGCAATTCTTCTAGATAGTCTATTGAGTGCCATATTTGGCAGGGTCCCACCAGATTTGGCGGACCTACCAACTTTTAAATTTTTGAATTTTTTGTTCTCGGACCGTCATTGGGAATTTTCCCACTGCCACATGGCAGCCCATGACTGGGCCATGTGGCACCCAACCATTGGACCATGTCAACGTACAATCTGCCAACTCATCATGCCACATCAGTCTTCCACATCAACCACCACGTCACCATACGGACTGCCACGACATTTTTACTGGTCCACGGAATGACCCAAAAAAGCCAAATATGAGTGACACATGGCAGCGTTTGGTGCTGCCACATCACCATGATGACATTAGCATGACATGTTTCACCTCCTGCACATGCCACATATGATGTACAGATGATGATTTCATTTGTACTGATGCTGAAGTTAGCAGTACGGATGTTGACTCGTCCCCCTACTAACTAGGCTAGGTTGACCAAACTTTGACCGCGAATATATTTCGATCCGTAACTCCGTTTGATGAGTTGTTTGCGTCGTTGGAAAGCTTGCGACATGCTCTTCGCGATTAAGTCACTTTCACTAAGTTTTGAAAACTTTGAATTTTTACCCTTTCTCTATCTGTTGAGGCCATTCTGAGCTTCCTCAGTTGATTCTACGAGTTCTGAGTTGTCCTTAGTCTTCTTTGGATCCTTTTTGGATCACGCCTTCCCACTGAAATATTTTTGGACCACTAAAAGGTTTCATCAATCAACAAATAGTGAGGGAAGAGTTCCTGCACCTTGTCCTTCTCAATCCACTTTCCCTTGCTTGGATGTGTGCCCTTTAAGCCTACTTGAAGATAATCAACATCACCCCTGTGTGAAGTCCTCATCCTTCTATCCAGGATGATACCTTCCTTTAACTCATCCAAGTACTCAGGAGCAAACTTATCAACTGAGGGTATTGAAACTTCCTCATCCTGATCCATGATCATGGGAGGATCAAAAAGTTTCGAATTCTCTACATTTACAACTAAGTAAATCTACATATAAGGTGGAAGATCTAGGTAAAAATCATCGGTACAACTTTTCTCCAAGATAGTGAAGGGTCCATAACGAATGGGCTTGAGTTTCTTGCCTTCACCCTTCAATCTCTCCTTGCTGATGTGAAGCCATACATGGTCTCCAACCTGGAACTGATGATCAACCCTGTGTTTGTCATGCTGAGCTTTATACTATGCTTGACTTTTCTTCAACTATTTCCTGACTACTTGGTGTACCTTATGGATCCTCTGGATGAACCTATGGGCTTCATCTTCATTTATTTCTTCATTTGAATCGGTATCTCTCCCATACATCAAGTCCAAAGGAACCTTAGGTAGGTACCCAAAACATGTCTCAAAAGGTGAACATTGAGTGGAGGAATGTAAAGCTCGGTTGTAAGCATGTTTTACATAGGATATATGTTCATCCCATAACTTGGGATGCTTGTTGCAGTAGCCTCGAAGAAAAAGTACCATTCTTCGATTTACAACTTATGTCTATCTGTCGGTCTGTGGATGGAAAGCAGCACTCCTCTTCAATTTGGTGTTCATCATTCTCCACAAGCTTGTCCAAAAATCCCCAAGGAATCAAGTATATCTATCCGAGATAATGGATGTGGGTAACCCAAAGTGAACCCAAACATAATGAAAGAAGAGATTAGTAGTATGCTCAGCAATGGTTTGCTTTTTACATGGCATTAAGATACACATCTTGTTGAACCTATCCACTACAACATACAAATAGTCATGACCCCCTTTTGACATTGGTAAACCCCCAACAAAATCCATGGATATACTTTCCCATGGATGGGATGGAACAAGTAGTGGTGAGTATAGCCCCAGTTTTCTATTAGTAGGCTTACAAGTAGAACACATCACACACCCCTTTACATATTTAGTTACAATTGCTTTCATTTGAGGCCAGTAACAAAAACCTCTGTAAATGAGCCATAGTTTTTCCTACCCGAAAATGCCCAGACACAAGAGAAGTGTGAGCTTCTCATATTACATGGACTCGTTCACTTGTAGGAATACATAGCTTTCCAACATGGTAGAGTAGTTTTCCCTGCAGACAATAGTTCTCTACATGTGCACCATGGATTAGCTTCTCATATACTTTTTTAAAATCTTCATCAATGGCATATTGTTCCACATAGCTATCATGAGATAAAGAAGTATTCTTCAAAATAATAGAAGCAGCAATAGGAGGTCTAGAAAGCATATCAGCTACCTTGTTACTTGTACCCTTTTTGTACTTGATTACCAAATGAAATTGTTGTAGGAAACCCATCCATCTGTAATGTCGAGATTGTTGCAGTTTGATTTATGCTTGGAGATATTGTAAGGGTTGGTGATCTGTATGTATGATTGTCTCCTTCCCTAACAAGTAGTGCTTCCATTTCTTTACGCTTTGAACTAATGCATACAACTATTTATCATATGTAGGATAGTTAACAACAACTTGGTTAAAAGTTTCATAGTGGTAATAGATAGGCTTATGATATTGCATCAATATTGCACCCATGGTGTATCCGCTGGCATCTATCTCGATCTCAAAGGGCTATTGAATATTCGACAGTGCTAATATTGGTGTGGTACTGATATTTTCCTTCAAAGTGTCGAAAGCTTTTTGTTGCATTCCTCCCCACTGAAAAGTGTTCTTCACACTGGTTAAGGCATGCAAAGGAGTTGCTATAAAGGAGAAGTTTGAAATGAACCTCCTCCAATACTGGACTGCACCTAATAAGCTTTGTATTTCAGTTACACTTTTGGGCTCAGGCCAATTTACAATTACATCAATCTTGGAAGGATCAATTTTTAATTGTCCTCCTCCTACAATATGCCCTAAGTACACAAGTGCAGTCTTACCAAATTCACATTTGGACANTTTTTAAGAATGTCTTGGATTTCCTGTATCCACTCCTTAGCCATAGAATCTCTACTATCTCCAAACACAATCTCTACAAAAGTGAGGGGGTCATAACTATATAAAGCTTTGAAAGAAGACATACCCATATTCATGTGGTAAGTGGTGTTGTAGCAATATTCACCCAAATATAGCCACTTGGCCCAAGTTTTGCTCGGATCAGAAAATAGAAAACACCATTGAATTCATGGCGTCGAATTACCCAAAAAAGACTGTCTCCACACTTCAATCTGACTCTGGCACTCCCAGGCCCAAGAGAAACTCTATCTCAGTTTCTGTGCCCTGCAACCTGCAATAAATGCTGACAAAAATGTCTCAAAAAACGTGTCGATATGTACCCTAACCAGCCTCCTCTGCAGCCTAGGTGGATTCACCTTTTAAGAAAAAAGGGCTTCTTTGTAATCAACAGAAGGTCATTGGCCTTATGGTTAGCCGAGCATGTATTAAGGCATTGAATAAAGGGGACGTCCCAGGGTCGAGCCCGTGAGCCTCCCCTTTTGGGTATCCGTTGTAACATATATATATATATAACATGTTGTTCCGCTAACTTTAGCAATTCTTCTAGATAGTCTATTGAGTGCCATATTTGGCAGGGTCCCACCAGATTTGGCGGACCTACCAACTTTTAAATTTTTGAATTTTTTGTTCTCGGACCGTCATTGGGAATTTTCCCACTGCCACATGGCAGCCCATGACTGGGCCATGTGGCACCCAACCATTGGACCATGTCAACGTACAATCTGCCAACTCATCATGCCACATCAGTCTTCCACATCAACCACCACGTCACCATACGGACTGCCACGACATTTTTACTGGTCCACGGAATGACCCAAAAAAGCCAAATATGAGTGACACATGGCAGCGTTTGGTGCTGCCACATCACCATGATGACATTAGCATGACATGTTTCACCTCCTGCACATGCCACATATGATGTACAGATGATGATTTCATTTGTACTGATGCTGAAGTTAGCAGTACGGATGTTGACTCGTCCCCCTACTAACTAGGCTAGGTTGACCAAACTTTGACCGCGAATATATTTCGATCCGTAACTCCGTTTGATGAGTTGTTTGCGTCGTTGGAAAGCTTGCGACATGCTCTTCGCGATTAAGTCACTTTCACTAAGTTTTGAAAACTTTGAATTTTTACCCTTTCTCTATCTGTTGAGGCCATTCTGAGCTTCCTCAGTTGATTCTACGAGTTCTGAGTTGTCCTTAGTCTTCTTTGGATCCTTTTTGGATCACGCCTTCCCACTGAAATATTTTTGGACCACTAAAAGGTTTCATCAATCAACAAATAGTGAGGGAAGAGTTCCTGCACCTTGTCCTTCTCAATCCACTTTCCCTTGCTTGGATGTGTGCCCTTTAAGCCTACTTGAAGATAATCAACATCACCCCTGTGTGAAGTCCTCATCCTTCTATCCAGGATGATACCTTCCTTTAACTCATCCAAGTACTCAGGAGCAAACTTATCAACTGAGGGTATTGAAACTTCCTCATCCTGATCCATGATCATGGGAGGATCAAAAAGTTTCGAATTCTCTACATTTACAACTAAGTAAATCTACATATAAGGTGGAAGATCTAGGTAAAAATCATCGGTACAACTTTTCTCCAAGATAGTGAAGGGTCCATAACGAATGGGCTTGAGTTTCTTGCCTTCACCCTTCAATCTCTCCTTGCTGATGTGAAGCCATACATGGTCTCCAACCTGGAACTGATGATCAACCCTGTGTTTGTCATGCTGAGCTTTATACTATGCTTGACTTTTCTTCAACTATTTCCTGACTACTTGGTGTACCTTATGGATCCTCTGGATGAACCTATGGGCTTCATCTTCATTTATTTCTTCATTTGAATCGGTATCTCTCCCATACATCAAGTCCAAAGGAACCTTAGGTAGGTACCCAAAACATGTCTCAAAAGGTGAACATTGAGTGGAGGAATGTAAAGCTCGGTTGTAAGCATGTTTTACATAGGATATATGTTCATCCCATAACTTGGGATGCTTGTTGCAGTAGCCTCGAAGAAAAAGTACCATTCTTCGATTTACAACTTATGTCTATCTGTCGGTCTGTGGATGGAAAGCAGCACTCCTCTTCAATTTGGTGTTCATCATTCTCCACAAGCTTGTCCAAAAATCCCCAAGGAATCAAGTATATCTATCCGAGATAATGGATGTGGGTAACCCAAAGTGAACCCAAACATAATGAAAGAAGAGATTAGTAGTATGCTCAGCAATGGTTTGCTTTTTACATGGCATTAAGATACACATCTTGTTGAACCTATCCACTACAACATACAAATAGTCATGACCCCCTTTTGACATTGGTAAACCCCCAACAAAATCCATGGATATACTTTCCCATGGATGGGATGGAACAAGTAGTGGTGAGTATAGCCCCAGTTTTCTATTAGTAGGCTTACAAGTAGAACACATCACACACCCCTTTACATATTTAGTTACAATTGCTTTCATTTGAGGCCAGTAACAAAAACCTCTGTAAATGAGCCATAGTTTTTCCTACCCGAAAATGCCCAGACACAAGAGAAGTGTGAGCTTCTCATATTACATGGACTCGTTCACTTGTAGGAATACATAGCTTTCCAACATGGTAGAGTAGTTTTCCCTGCAGACAATAGTTCTCTACATGTGCACCATGGATTAGCTTCTCATATACTTTTTTAAAATCTTCATCAATGGCATATTGTTCCACATAGCTATCATGAGATAAAGAAGTATTCTTCAAAATAATAGAAGTAGCAATAGGAGGTCTAGAAAGCATATCAGCTACCTTGTTACTTGTACCCTTTTTGTACTTGATTACCAAATGAAATTGTTGTAGGAAACCCATCCATCTGTAATGTCGAGATTGTTGCAGTTTGATTTATGCTTGGAGATATTGTAAGGGTTGGTGATCTGTATGTATGATTGTCTCCTTCCCTAACAAGTAGTGCTTCCATTTCTTTACGCTTTGAACTAATGCATACAACTATTTATCATATGTAGGATAGTTAACAACAACTTGGTTAAAAGTTTCATAGTGGTAATAGATAGGCTTATGATATTGCATCAATATTGCACCCATGGTGTATCCGCTGGCATCTATCTCGATCTCAAAGGGCTATTGAATATTCGACAGTGCTAATATTGGTGTGGTACTGATATTTTCCTTCAAAGTGTCGAAAGCTTTTTGTTGCATTCCTCCCCACTGAAAAGTGTTCTTCACACTGGTTAAGGCATGCAAAGGAGTTGCTATAAAGGAGAAGTTTGAAATGAACCTCCTCCAATACTGGACTGCACCTAATAAGCTTTGTATTTCAGTTACACTTTTGGGCTCAGGCCAATTTACAATTACATCAATCTTGGAAGGATCAATTTTTAATTGTCCTCCTCCTACAATATGCCCTAAGTACACAAGTGCAGTCTTACCAAATTCACATTTGGACAGTTTTACATACAACTTTTCCCTTTGCAAAGTATCCAAGACTTTCTTTACATGCCTCACATGTTCATCCCAAGTACCGCTAAAAATAAGAATGTTGTCTAAATATACAATCACAAAATCATCTAGGAAAAGCCTAAATACATCATTCATCACACGCATGAAAGTTGTCGGAGCATTACAAATCCCAAACGACATAACTAACCACTCAAACAATCCATGTTTGGTTTTAAAGGCAATCTTCCATGCATCTTGTTCTGCAACCGTGATCTGATGGTATCCACTACGCAAATCCAACTTAGTGAAATAAGCAACATTCTTTAACTGATCAAGTAAACCATCTATATGAGGAAGAGGGTATCGATTTTTCACCGTGATTTTATTTAGGGCCCGGTAATCAACACACATTCACCATGTGCCATCTTTCTTTGGCACCATCACGATCGGAGAACCACAAGGAGATGAGTTGGGCTTGATGACCCCTTGATCCAATGAGCCTTGTACCTACTTCTTGATCTCTATCATCTCCACAACTGACATCTTGTACATGCCCACATTAGGAAGAGGAGAATCATGTTGAAGATGTATCTCATGTTGGATTTCCCTCTTAGGAGGTAATCCATCTGGTTCCTGGAAAATACCATCATACTTGGAAACAATATCAATTAATTCATTCTTATGAGAAGGATCACATCCTTGGAAAGCGTCGGATTTTCCAACATCTTTCTCCCTTGCGACCATGAGTACATATCTCTTCTTAGTGCTTATGAGTATCTTCATTTGTCCTGCACTAACAAGTGTTGTGTTTACCCTCATGTTGTGAGCTCTAACAATGTATTCCACTCCCCCTTAGTAAGGTGGTATTTGTTCTCATGACGAAAGAAGATTGCTTTTATATCATAAAGATAAGGACTCCCCAACACTATTCCACATATATCAAGTGATACAACATCCAAATCCACTTCATCAATCAACTTTGAAGCAATAGAAAATCTGACCCTATATTATTTGGTGACATTAAGTTTTGCTTTATCACATACCCAACAAAGAGGATAAGGCTTTGGGTGTGGTTTCGTTTCAAGACCCGTGTTTTTGACAAGTGCTTCAGATATCAAGTTTACTTGGGAACCCGGATCAAACAATATATCTATCTTAGTGTGCTTAGATACAACTCTAATGTGAAATAATTCATTCCTCTTTCGTTCATCATCATGAGATTCATTATTGGAATTTGAACTAGCATGAATGGAATCTTTACCTTGTACTCCAACCATCGTGATCTTTCCTTTGTCTCCTAAATCGGATCCAAGATCTTGTTGCACTGTAGCAACGATTTTTGTCTTCCCCTTTCCACCGAATTGTTTCAGTCTCTTCTCTGGATGTAGTTTCCAACAATGTTTATCATCATGACCACTTTTCTTGCAATGAGTGCAATATGTCTTTCTTCCTTCTCTCATCACTGTGGCGGTCTTCTTTTCCTTCCTTTTAAATTTCTTAAAAGGATTATGTGGGAGATTGGAAGGTTTCTTTGTGGGATCTTCTTAAACATGCTTTCCCATGTTCTCAAGGTGAGTGGCTTGCACACAAACTTCATCAAGACTGGTCAGGTTAAACAAGAGCAAAGTATGATGAATATAATTGTGAAGTGCACCAATATACTTCATTAAAGTTTCATAAGAATCCAAAGGAATGTTTCATGCAAGAACTTTCTTCCTAAATTCTTATGTGAAACTTTGTACAATTTGACCTTTACTTTGTCTTTAATTTTTCCATTCCATCATTGCTTTATGTAAATAATAAAATTGCTTCCTTATCGCTGATTTAAATTCCGACCATGAGAAAAGAAGATTACCACACTTACTTATGTCCTGAATTCTGTTCTCCCATCATACGAGAGTGGTGCCTTCCAACCAAAGAGAAGCCAGTTGCACTTTAACTCCCTCTTCATCAATATGTTGAACACGACAATATACTTCAACCTGTCAGATCCAATTATCTATCTTTTCAAGATTAGCATCTCCATTAAACATAGGTAAAGAAAATTTTACATCAAGCTTTAATAATGGTTTCTTAAAAGAGTCTTTATGGCTAGAATGTTGAGAATGATGAGAATGCTCAGAGGAAGAAGAAATAGAACTTGACGGTGAAAAGGGAAGCTCGGGAGGGTCTCCTCTAGCCCCTTGATTTACCAAAGCATCATTATTAGATTGTGCTTTCTTTTTCTTCCCTTTCTTCTTCATCCTCTTCTCGTAGTCTACATACATTCGTTCAACCATTTCTCACATACGATAAAAGACCATATGGAATTTTTTCTCCTGTTCATCACGCTTGTCCTCTTCTACCATTTTCTTCCTTCGGAATGCACGACCAACTTCGGGATTGAAAATATTAAGAGTTCCTTCACCATGTTTATGCTTGGCCCTAGTAAGCATTCACACTCAACAATTCAATTCAAAGACGACTGCTCTGATACCAACATGATCCGAGATCTTTTCATCGAACTGACTTATAAAGAATTGCATTAAATGAGCATAAATTAAAGCGCACCATTAAAGAAGGAAAAGCTCAATAATGAAGAGACATAAGCATCAAATCTGAACACAAAAACTTGATAACGTAGTTCGTCCCTGGTAGATTACGTCTCTGGGTCCTGCTCTCAAATGGGTAGGCCTTTTTATTAACTCAGCAAAAGAATTTGGCAAAATACATAAGTATATCTCATTTTGAAATCAAGCTACAAAAGTTTTGCTCAGATCAGAAAATAGGCAGCACCACTAAATTCATGGCGTCGAATTACCCAAAAATGACTATCTCCATGCTTCAATTTGACTCTGGCATTTCCAAGCCTAAGATCAACTCTGTCTCGATTTCCTTGCCCTGCAACCTGCAATAAATGTTGAGAAAAATGCCTCGAAAAATGTGTCGATCCGTACCCTCACGCACCTCCTCTGCAACCTGGGCGGATTCACCTTTTAAGCAAAAAGGGAGGCTTTGTAATCAATGAAAGGTCATTGGCCTTATGGTTAGCAGAGCATGTATTAAGGCGTTGAATAAGGGGAAGGTCTCGAGGTCGAGCCCGCGGGCCTCCCCTTTTGGGTATCCATTGTAACATATATATATATATATATATATATTTAAAACACGTTGTTCCGCTAACTTTAACAGTGCTTCTAGATAGTTCGTTGGGTGCTAGATTTGGTGGGGTACTATCGGATTTGGCAGACCCACCAACTTCTTAATTTTTGAATTTTTGTTCTCGGGCCGTCATTGGACATTTGCCCACTGCCATGTGGCAGCCCATGACTAGGCCACGTGGCAGCCAACCACTGGACCACGTCAACCACTGTACAATCAACCTACCACATCAGCACATGGTCTGCCAACTCATCCTACCACGTCAGTCTCCACATCATATGCCATGTCACCATATGGCCTTCCACATGGTTGTACAGGCTGCCACATGACGCATTTTTACTGGTCCATGGAATGACACGAAAAGGCCAAATATGAGTGACACGTGGCAACCTCTCGTGCTACCACATCACCATGTTGACGTTAGCATGACACATGTCACCTCCTACACATGCCATGTATGTTGTACGGATGTTGACATCATCCGTACTGATGGTGACATCAGCAGTACGGATGCTAACTCATCCCCCTGCTGACTGGGCTAGGTTGACAAAACTTTGACCGTGAATATCTTTCGATCCGTAAATCCGTTTGACGATATATTTGCGACGTGCTCTTCACGATGATGTCACTTTCACTCAGTTTTGAGAACTTTGAATTTTTACCCTTTCTCTGTTTGCTAAGGCCATTCTGAGCTTCTTGAATTGCTTCTACGAGTTCTGATTTTTCCTTAGTCTTATCTGGATCCTTTTTGGATCAATGTGGTCTATGACATCTCCCTTGAGACCTTTCCAATCAAACCTCTCTCTTATTTGTCTATATGCTTTAAGGAATCATTGATGCCCTACTAGTGATGAGTCATGAAATGCCTTAAGCACCCTTTTTTGAACAAGGATTCAGGAACCAAATAGATCCTCCCCTTATAATATATGATTCCATCTATAATCCTATATATGTCATCCTGTAACTGTCCATCCATCAACTTGCATGCAAATTTATTTTTGGAGTACTCTACTAATAAATGAGATTTCCAATCAACTGATATCTCTGACATGGAGTAGGTTGAGGGTCTTATAGACAAGGCATCTGCTACAACATTGGTTTTTCCCTTAACATATTTTTTTTCAAAGTTATAAGCATGAATCTTACTCTCCCACTTTTGTTGTCTCTCATTAAGGTCCTTTTGCTCTAGAAAATGCTTGAGGCTATTATGATCTGTCCCGACCACAAATTTTGCTCCCACTAGATATTTCCTAAAATTCGTTAATGCATGCTTTATGGATAACATTTCCTTATCATAAATGGTGTACAACAACTCAGGCTCTCTTAGTAAGAGGCTCTCATAGGTAATGGGATGCCTATTCTACATGAGAACAACTCCAATACCCTCACATGATGCATCACACTCCAGAATGAATGGTTGAGGAAAAACCGGCAAGGATAATATAGGACAGGTGTTGATTACCTTTTTCATTTTTTCGAAGGTCAATTGTGCTTCATCACTCCACTTAAACACCCCCTTTCTAGTCAAATGAGTCAAAGGCGCACATAATTAAGAGAACCCCTTAAAAAACCTTATGTAATAACTACAAATCTCAATAAATCCTTTGAGCTATGTAAGTGTTTTGGGTGTGGGCCAATCCATGATTGTTTGGATCTTTTCCTAGTGAACCTGTACCCCTTTTACTCCAATAATCTGTCCCAGATAAAGAACCTCAGTCATCCAAATTTTACATTTTGATTTCTTGGCATATAGTGACTATTTCTCCATGATGCTCAAGACCTCGTTCATATGTTTGAGGTGATCATCCCATGTCCTACTGTAAATCAACAAGTCAACAAAGAATACTAGTAGGGACTTCCTCAAATATTTGTTAAATACATGGTTCATGCAGGATTGGAAGGTGGATGGCACATTGGTCAAACCAAAATGCATGACAAGGAACTCATAATGCCCATAGTGGCATCTGAAGGTTGTCTTATGTATGTCATGTTCCCTCATCCTAATTTGATGGTATCCAGAGCGCAAGTCAATTTTGGTGAAGTACATCGCGCCATGTATCTCATCCAACAACTCATCTATCCTGAGAATGGGATACCTATTTTTTATGGTTTTCTTATTCAAGGCTCTATAGTCAATACACGTGCGCATAGTTCCATGTTTCTTTTTACCAACACTACTAATGATTCAAAGGGACTTGAACTCGGTCTAATATCCCCATGGATAATATTTCTTTAATGGCACTCTCAATTTCATCCTTTTGCTTCTTGGGGTGCATGTATGGTGTAGTAATGATGAACTTGGCCCCTTCTTCCAATACTATGATGCGTTCAAACCCTCTATCTAGTGGTTTCCTTGAAGGAATCGGTTCAAAAACCTTCTTATGCTTATAAAGTATTTTATGTATGTCTGGAGGATACTACTTTTGCCATTCATGACTTGTCTCCATAACAAAACATTATGTTACATAGGCCACCTCCTCTCACCTAAATATTGCATGCATTCTTTTAGTTGTCACCACTCTAGGTGCTTCTCATGTCATCCCCTTAAGTGTGACCCTTTTTCCATTTTCTGTGTTGAAAGACATCTCCATGGTTTTGTATTTGGTGGTTATTGGTCCCAATGTGCTAAGCCACTGCACACCCAGTTTGATGTTTGTATCTGGTATATATACTACATAGAAATCTTGTGTCAAAGTGTATCTACCCAAGGTCAAACTCATATATGGACTATACCTGTCACAATCCATAGTGCGTCCTCCTGCCACCTCAACCAAAAAACCCTCAAACTCCATGGTGGGAATGTGTCTCCTTTCTACCATAGCAATGTCATTGAAATTATGAGAAGCTCCTCCATCAACTAGTATTATTTCTCGTTGTCCCTGCACAACTCCCTTCATTTGGAAGGTATTAAACTTGGGCACTCCGCTAATGGATGCAATGGTAAACTTCTTAATCCCTGCAGCATGGTGTGTGGGTCCATCTTTTCCCTATGCATGTGAGACATGTTATTCCTCCCTCTGATTCATCTATATGTTATGAATGGCTCCACTTTCCTCCTCATCCATCTCATCTTCACTATCAAAAATTACTTCTATATAATGAATTCTCTGTTTACCCATACATATATGACCTGACTTTCACGGCTCCTTGCAAGTAAAGCATAGTTACTTCCTTCTTAACTCCCTTCTAATAGCTTCATCCATCTTCCCTTTTACCTTGTCAAATTGTCTTGTTTCTCGCCCTTTTGGAATGATTGGGGGTCTAGGTGTGACCTTGTTTTTGTAGGCTGCCCCTACCAAATATCTGGTGCGCTCAATAACATATTGTAAATTTATAGGCTTGAAATCCTTAACCCATCCACGTAAAGGCTCAGTCAAACCTTCTATGTACATCATTCATAACCTAGATTCTAGCATATATTGAACCATAACTACTACTCTCTGAAACTCCTCAATGAATGCTTTTGTTGACCCTATTTGTCTAATTTGCGTGAGCTCATTAAATTGAAGTTTTGGATCCTCCCTGTCAAATTTATCAATGAGTCTTTGGGTGAATTCAATGTATGAGGTGATATGTTCATGACCGAAAGTGGTCATCCCATGAAACCACCAGTCATGTGCATTACCATTCAAGTGTAATGTTGCAAACTTGATGGCCTTATCCTCTTCCATGGGGTTCAACTGAAGGTAGGCATCCATATTTTGTACCCAAGCCTTAGCTGAAATTTGTCTGGATCCATCAAAGTGGGGTGTCTCCATTCTTCTCACCTTGCACCCCAACTCATTGTCACCTTTGTAGTGTCCCTTAGACTTTTGCTTGTACATGATGTGGAAATATTCTCCCAAGGAAACCCGTGCTCAAAGAGTTATATGCTATCTCCATGTCCTCCCATTCATCCTCAATGTCTCCATGCCCAAATTCATTTGTGTCCCTTGGTCGTGCCTCCAAGAAGGTAGGCATATATGGCATAGGTGTGCTCCTACTAGCCATGATAGAATGAGAATGTGTGCCTCTAGATAATTTGGGGTCCTTTCTATGATCTTTGTGCCCATATTCCTCATCATGACATGTTCCTCCCTAAGATCCACTAGATCCTTGGTTTCCTCTAAACATGGGTGCATCCTTGCCATGTCTTTGCTCCATCAAGAACTGAGAGAGGATACCCCGATGCTTGCATTGTTCCTCCATTATTGCTATCTTCTCTCATGTCCACTCTGAAAGTTTGCAAATGATATCTTTAGTTCTGTTTGTCCCATAGACAAATGATTATGCATCTCCTTCAAATTGTGTGGCATAATAATCTGGTTGTTCTGTAGTGTGTCATTTATTGTTTGAATCACCTTTTCAGCTAAAATTGTTGCTTCCACTGACACTACTTTCTTTGTTTCATGGGTTTCCCCCATACTTCCTTTTGGCTCTTCTTCTTCTAGAATATCATAATAAGGTTGTTCCCCATGACCTCTCCTTTTGNCCCCTTAAGTGTGACCCCTTTTCCATTTTCTGTGTTGAAAGACATCTCCATGGTTTTGTAGTTGGTGGTTATTGGTCCCAATGTGCTAAGCCACTGCACACCCAGTATGATGTTTGTATCTGGTATATATACTACATAGAAATCTTGTGTCAAAGTGTATCTACCCAAGGTCAAACTCATCTATGGAATATACCTGTCACAATCCATAGTGCGTCCTCCTGCCACCTCAACCAAAAAACCCTCAAACTCCATGGTGGGAATGTGTCTCCTTTCTACCATAGCAATGTCATTCAAATTATGAGAAGCTCCTCCATCAACTAGTATTGTTTCTCGTTGTCCCTGCACAACTCCCTTCATCTGGAAGGTATTAAACTTGGGCACTCCACTAATGGATGCAATGGTAAACTTCTTAATCCCTGCAGCATGGTGTGTGGATAAATCTTTTCCCTATGCATGTGAGACATGTTATTCCTCCCTCTGATTCATCTATATGTTATGAATGGCTCCACTTTCCTCCTCATCCATCTCATCTTCACTATCAAAAACTACTTCTATATAATGAATTCTCCGTTTACCCATACATATATGACCTGACTTTCACGGCTCCTTGCAAGTAAAGCATAGTTACTTCCTTCTTAACTCCCTTCTAATAGCTTCATCCATCTTCCCTTTTCCCTTGTCAAATTGTCTTGTTTCTCGCCCTTTTGGAATGATTGGGGGTCTAGGTGTGACCTTGTTTTTGTAGGCTGCCCCTACCAAATATCTGGTGCGCTCAATAACATATTGTAAATTTATAGGCTTGAAATCCTTAACCCATCCACGTAAAGGCTCAGTCAAACCTTCTATGTACATCATTCATAACCTAGATTCTAGCATATATTGAACCATAACTACTACTCTCTGAAACTCCTCAATGAATGCTTTTGTTGACCCTATTTGTCTAATTTGCGTGAGCTCATTAAATTGAAGTTTTGGATCCTCCCTGTCAAATTTATCAATGAGTCTTTGGGTGAATTCAATGTATGAGGTGATATGTTCATGACCGAAAGTGGTCATCCCATGAAACCACCAGTCATGTGCATTACCATTCAAGTGTAATGTTGCAAACTTGATGGCCTTATCCTCTTCCATGGGGTTCAACTGAAGGTAGGCATCCATATTTTGTACCCAAGCCTTAGCTGAAATTTGTCTGGATCCATCAAAGTGGGGTGTCTCCATTCTTCTCACCTTGCACCCCAACTCATTGTCACCTTTGTAGTGTCCCTTAGACTTTTGCTTGTACATGATGTGGAAATATTCTCCCAAGGAAACCCGTGCTCAAAGAGTTATATGCTATCTCCATGTCCTCCCATTCATCCTCAATGTCTCCATGCCCAAATTCATTTGTGTCCCTTGGTCGTGCCTCCAAGAAGGTAGGCATATATGGCATAGGTGTGCTCCTACTAGCCATGATAGAATGAGAATGTGTGCCTCTAGATAATTTGGGGTCCTTTCTATGATCTTTGTGCCCATATTCCTCATCATGACATGTTCCTCCCTAAGATCCACTAGATCCTTGGTTTCCTCTAAACATGGGTGCATCCTTGCCATGTCTTTGCTCCATCAAGAACTGAGAGAGGATACCCCGATGCTTGCATTGTTCCTCCATTATTGCTATCTTCTCTCATGTCCACTCTGAAAGTTTGCAAATGATATCTTTAGTTCTGTTTGTCCCATAGACAAATGATTATGCATCTCCTTCAAATTGTGTGGCATAATAATCTGGTTGTTCTGTAGTGTGTCATTTATTGTTTGAATCACCTTTTCAGCTAAAATTGTTGCTTCCACTGACACTACTTTCTTTGTTTCATGGGTTTCCCCCATACTTCCTTTTGGCTCTTCTTCTTCTAGAATATCATAATAAGGTTGTTCCCCATGACCTCTCCTTTTG